>CM031918.1:59438266-59585028 GCA_018703695.1 Prunus fruticosa | reverse complement strand
CTAAAACCCTGAAAAACCTAAACCCTAAAACCTAAAACCTAAAACCTAAAACCTAAAACCCCTAAACCTAAAACCTAAACCTAAAACCTAAAACCTAAAACAAACCTAAAACCTAAACCCAAAACCTAAACCTAAAACCTAAAACCTAAACCCTAAACCTAAAACCTAAACACCAAACCTAAAACCTAAAAAACCTAAAACCTAAAACCTAAACCTAAAACCCTAAAACCTAAAACCTAAACCCTAAAACCCTAAACCTAAAACCTAAAACCTAAACCAAAACCTAAAACCTAAAACCCTAAACAAACCCTAAAACCTAAAACCTAAAACCTAAAACCTAAAACCTAAAACCTAAAACCTAAACCCTAAAACCTAAAACCTAAAACCCTAAAACCTAAACCCTAAAACCTAAAACCTAAAACCTAAAACCTAAACCTAAAACCTAAAACCTAAAACCTAAAACCCTAAACCTAAACCTAAAACCTAAACCCTAAAACCTAAAACCTAAACCCTAAAACCTAAAACCTAAAACCCTAACACCAAACCCTAAACCCTAAACCTAAAACCTAAAACCTAAAACCTAAAACCTAAAAACCTAAAACCTAAAACCTAAACCCTAAAACCTAAAACCTAAAACCTAAAACCTAAAACCTAAAACCCTAAACCTAAAACCTAAAACCCTAAACCCTAAACCAAAACCTAAACCCTAAAAACCTAAAACCTAAAACCTAAAACCCTAAACCCTAAAACCTAAAACCTAAAACCTAAAAAACCCTAAAACCTAAAACCTAAAACCTAAACCCTAAAACCTAAAACCCTAAAACCTAAAACCCAAAACCTAAAAAACCTAAAACCTAAACCTAAAACCCTAAACCTAAAACCTAAAACAAAACCTAAAACCTAAACAAAACCTAAAACCTAAAACCCTAAAAAACCTAAACCTAAAACCTAAAACCTAAAACCTAAAAACCTAAAACCCTAAAACCTAAAACCTAAAACCTAAAACCTAAAAAACCTAAAACCTAAAACCTAAAACCTAAAACCTAAAACCTAAAACCTAAAACCTAAAACCTAAACCTAAACCTAAAACCTAAAACCTAAAACCTAAACCTAAAACCTAAAACCTAAAACCTAAAACCTAAAACCTAAACCTAAAACCTAAACCTAAACCCTAAACCCTAAACCTAAAACCTAAAACCTGAAACCCTAAACCCTAAAACCTAAAAAAACCTAAAACCTAAAACCTAAACCCTAAACCCTAAAACCTAAAACCTAAAACCTAAAACCCTAAACCTAAAACCTAAAACCTAAAACCTAAAACCTAAAAACCCTAAACCCTAAAACCTAAAACCTAAAACCTAAAACCTAAAACCTAAAACCTAAAACCTGAAACCTAAAACCTAAAACCCTAAACCTCAAAAAACCTAAAACCTAAAACCTAAAACCTAAAACCTAAAACCTAAAACCTAAAACCTAAACCCTAAACCCTAAACCTAAAACCCTAAACCTAAAACCTAAAACCTAAAACCCTAAACCTAAACCTAAACCCTAAAACCTAAAACCTAAACCTAAAACCTAAAACCTAAAACCTAAAACCTAAAACCTAAAACCTAAACAAAACCTAAAAACCTAAAACCTAAAACCCTAAAACCTAAAACCTAAACCAAAACCTAAAAAAACCTAGAACCCTAAACCTAAAACCCTAAAACCCTAAAACCCTAAAACCTAAACCTAAACAAAACCTAAAACCCTAAAACCTAAACCCTAAAACCCTAAACCTAAAACCTAATGAAAAAACCTAAACCCTAAAACCTAAAACCTAAAAAACCTAAAACCTAAACCCTAAACAAACCTAAAACCTGGAAACCAAAACCTAAACCAAAAACCTAAAAAACCAAAAACCTAAAACCTAAACCTAAACCCAAAACCTAAAAAACCTAAAAAACCTAAAACCTAAAAAAAAACCTAAAACCTAAAACCTAAACCAAAACCCTAAAACCTAAAACCCTAAAACCTAAACCTAAAAAACCTAAAACCTAAACAAACCTAAAAAACCTAACCCTAAACCCTTAAAAACCTAAAACCTAAAACCTAAAACCTAAAACCTAAACCCTAAACCTAAACCCTAAACCTAAAACCTAAAACCTAAACCTAAAACCTAAAACCTAAAAACCTAAAAACCCTAAACCTAAAACCTAAACCCTAAAACCTAAAACCTAAAACCCAACAAACCTAAACCTAAAAACCTAAAACCCTAAACCTAAAACCTAAAACCTAAAACCTAAACCTAAAACCCTAAACCCTAAACCCTAAAACCTAAACCCTTAAACCTGTCATGCCACAAAAAACGTAAAACTCTAAATCCTAAACCTAAACCTCAAAACCTAAAACCTAAGCCAAATCCATAAAACCTAAAACCTTAAACCTAAAACCTAAGAAGGATTGAACCTAAAACCTGACCACCCTCCAACCTTCCCAAAGACCTGGAAAAAAATTTCAGAGACCTAACCCATCTCAGTTGCTCCTAAACCCATGCCATGCCATGCCTAAAGTTGCTCCTAAATCCATTATTTGCCCATCCCGTTGCCACTTCATGGCCCCAATAATCAAGGGCTAACGTCAGACGCGCCAAAAAGCCACCCGCCCTAAACTCCTAAAACCCTAGAATAAACCTCAATTCGGGCACGTGAAAGTCCGATATGCGCTTGCACCACATGCCACGCCAAATAAGCAACCGCGACGCTACAAGCTTAAGTGGGCCCAAGCCACGCAAGATGCCTGGGGCTTGCTTGAGTGGGTTGTGGTATGGATGGTAATAAGTTGACATGAGACTCATTGATGGGCCAAGAAATGGAAGTCCCGGGGTTGCTTGGGAGCCTCGGAAACCTCAGGCCCACATTTACCCAAGCAAAAAGCCCAAACGAAAAAGCCCATTAGGCTTAACCAAATTAGCCCAACACCTCAACAAAGAATAGGCCAACACTTGTTGAGGTTAGCCCATTTATTTTGACCAACTAACCCATCACTTTAGAAAGGCCCAAGTAACCAAGAAAAATATTTGCCATCTCTCCAGCACTTAGCCTGGAAACAAAAACAACGAGAAAACCAAAGCTACCCATGTGAGTGGACATGGGAGCCTCCAGCACATGGCCAAAGACAAATCCCAATACAAGCCATCCAAAAACCAAAGGATACTTGAGCAAAACACCCTTCAAACCAGTGTACATACCCATTTCTTTCCCCCATCAGACCTGGCCATAAAAAAAGAAAGGAAAGGAAGGAGATGGCTGAAAATGAGAGTTTTGAGGTAGCTGCGGGAAAGAGCCTTGAGCTCCCAAAAATCCCTGATTTTATGGGATTGGGCAGAGTGGATTTCACCAAAATAGGATGATTGAAGGGATGAGGGGAGAAAGGAAGGGAAAGACTTGGCCAAATTGGATAGAAGCCATTAGGGTTTCTTGAAAATAGTAGTTTCCAGCGCCTATAAAAAGGGGCATTTCCTACCCATCATAACAACACACATTCAGAGAGCAAGCTTCCTCTCTTGCATGCAAAACCCAGCAATTTCGTGCTCCATTCTCCCTTCTCTCCCATTTTCCCTCTTCTGGAGACTGTTCTCACATTTGACAGAACCTCTGTCAAGCTGCCGGAAGAACACTTAAGACACCCATCCCTTTCTCTCCCTCCTTTCTCAGCCAAACCTCTTTGCAAACTCTCAATCTCCTATCTTAATACCCCTTTTCCCCCCAAGAACACTCAGTTTTCTCTTCGGTGCTAAACTCATGTCGACTTTGCTCCCATGCCACAAGCTTCTCATGCCAAGCCAAGAATTTATCTGTAAGCATCCATTATTTTCGTTGGTGAAGGTAACCAAGGTGTTTCCTAAGGCTTTACAACCCTTTCGAAGCATTCTTGGGGCTTGATCTCTGAACTTAGACTCAAGGGCCAATTTCATCCATTTTGCTCTTTACGGCGGCCCAGCCCATCTGTAGCTGCCCAGGAAGAAAAGACCCCTACATAAATTGGCGACTCTCCTGGGGATCAGGCCATTATCTTCACCGATGTCTCCAAAGAAGAAAACTATAAGCAATAAACCAGATAAAAAGATAAGAACATTTCCTCTTTCTTTTTTTTCTTTTGTTGGCTATCTACTTTGCATAACAAGCATAATAAGGGTGACTGACATGTGCCTTTTGCTTGTTTCTTAGATCTCCATTCTCAAGCAAAACCAAATCTTGCACGAGGGCTGGGGGCTTAGGCAAGTCCATCATTCATGCCATTGAGCAAACTGCACATGCAAACTCCAAAATACTTGGGGGCTTCAAAAAAAAATTGAATCAAGCATAAGCACTTCAATGTTTCTCATGCTAAACCAAGCTATACCTCAGTTCCAAGAGCTGTGTGAAAATTATTCACATCCTCATAGCAAGTCCAAGCTATATCATTCCAAGCCAAGTTACATTTTTCCAGCTCCTTCTCTACAAGCAGAGAATTTCTGGCACTTGCCTTATTCAATCTTCTTAGCCCTTGCCCTATTTCAAACATCATGCTAGTGTATATGCTCCTTAACCCCCAAAGCTCAATTTATCCTTGCAACAATTCAGCAAACTCATCTATCAAGCATTTGACAAAATTCACAGGGCGTAATACCAATCCACATGCCAAGAAATTTCATTTCATTCAAGCATTCCAAGCAATTCGGGCATTTCAAGCAAATTGAAGAACTCATGCTCTTGCCGACAATACCATACAACATCAAGCTCTCACGAAAATGTTGCTCAAGATCATCCTCTAGCAATGCCCAGATCAGCACTCAATGCCAAGGGAAAGGACATGCTAAATCCTCAAACAAAAGCAACATGCCAAGCAAAACTTATACACAAGCTTTCCAACCATTCTAGCTAGAACATCCCACCTTTGAAAAATCACTAGAAATCAAGCTTACAACCAACAAGTCCCAAACTTTCCAGATTAGAACTAGACATATCAAGCTTCATTTTCCCAAAATTTCATTGCATTTCGAGCTAGGGAAGAATGTCAAACAGACTCCTAAAACAGCCCATGCAACAAGAACTGCACAGCTCCAGCAGCTTAACCCTTACTTTGAAATTCCACCAAAAATTCGTTTTTTCTTCAAGTGACGCAATACCAATTCCAACATAACCATTGAGAAGTCCATTTTTATGTCTCAAAAGCTCCAACTCAGATTCGAAAAGAAACATTTCAAAAGTTTCAAAAATAGCCAGCAAACTACTGTGAGACATTTCCACAAACACTTGGCATGCATACCCAAGTGAGCTTGTATGACTCTTGTTTACCACCAAGCTAGAATCCCAAATCAAAAGCTCAACCTCATAATTCAATTTATAGTTCACAAATGCTTGGAAATACAGAGGAACTCAAGCATAGAAAACAAGCATGCACCAAAGGCACCAACATCAACTCATGAACATGCTTCAGAAAAATGAGGGTAGAGAACACTACAATGGTTAGATGATCCCCAATTTTGGGTAGGTTATCAACAACATAATTTCGAGCAAATTTTGTGAAGCAAGCGCAATCATCCGAGCATCAGAAGTTAAAAACACAGGTAGAAGCAGAATCTGCAGAAACTCACCAGCCATTGATGAACACAGAAGTTGCAGACCCACTTTGAGGCATCAGAAAAATTCAAAAAAGTCTACAAATTTTACAGGCTGTAGTACTCGAGCATATGAACAACTTTCATCAAGGAAGTTTTCTGATCCGAGCTTCCGAAATATGACTTATGTACTGATGCACAGTACCCACGGGTTTGGATCTTGAAGAGGGAAGAAGGAGTTGAAGGAGAAGAAGAAAAATGAGGGGCACGGGTGCTGAGATAAAGAAGAAGAAGAAAGAAGAGTGAGAGAAAATCAGAAAATAAAGATGCCATGCCAAATGAAAGGAAAAGAGAGCAACCACTTGCAAATAAAAAATTCAAAAGGAAGGGGCAACACAATTTTGCCCACGTGAAGGCCAAGCCGGGTCAAGGGGATAATGCGCCCAACTCTCTTATGCTCTCTCAAGCCCGTATCTCTTCTTCAACCCACCATGCATCAATACAAGCATTTGTGAATCAATCCACACAAACCATGCAACTCAAGCATTCCACTTGATGCAATCATTTCAAGCAAACCAAACAGATATCACAAGATCAAGCTTTTCAAGCAACACAGTCATCATAAAAATGAGAACTTGACATTTCTGGCTGCTGGAAGCACAGAGGGAGAAGTCATGCTATCATGCCAAATTGTCACCATTGCAACAAAGAGATATCCTAAGTTCATCACACCATGCAATGACCCAAACAAATGCTCAGAAGGCCACGCTCAAGAATTTTTGCAGCTCATGCCAATCAAATCTTTTTTGATGATTATGGTGAACTTGGGGGCCGAGGAAGGAATTCATTGCAATCACCACCACCAGCAATTCCAAAACCCCAATAACCAAGATTTAAGCTAAGCAAAACATGGAAGATAATGATGCGTTGTACGAGATGCTCCTGGAAAATAACATAAGCTCTATATTCATGCTGCCAGAAGAGTGAACCCTCATGTCAGACCAAGCTATATCTTGATTCAACTCAACCATTAGATTATCCACATAGCAAGTCCAAGCTAATCACGCCAAGCCAATTCACGTTCTTCCAGCACATGCCTTATTCCATGTCAAACAAAACATTTTTCAGCACCTACCCTATTTCAAACATGCTTCCAGCACATGCTCTATTTCAAACATGCTTCCAGCACATGCTCTATTTCAAGCATCCTTCCAGCACCTGCCTTATTTCAAGCATCCGTCCAGCACATGCCCTATTGCAAGCATCCAAGCATACAAGCCCAAGCCAATCATACATGCCAATACCAAGCATCCAAGCCCAAGCCAGGCATACATGCCAATACCAAGCATCCAAGCATACAAGCCCAAGCCAAGCGTACATGCCAATACCAAGCATCCAAGCATACAAGCCAAAGCCAAGCGCACAAGTCAATGCAACTCTTGCAAACCACAATCATGCAAAATCAAGTCTCTCTAGTCACTCAAGCAAATAAATCATGCAAGCTAAAGTTATTTTGAGCTAATTCACTAAGCATTTTCTTCTATGTCATGCCACAAAATAGGTCAACTCTTGGTAATTCTAGTAAGTGACCTCCAAAATTCCAGTGTCTAGGAAAGTTCTTCAAGGAAACACCCTCGGTGTTTAAGAAGGATTGGATTTTAAGCGGGACCATTGCGACCCCTCCAACCTTCCCGGAAAAGACCTGGCTGTAATTTCAGAGACCCTTAACTGGTCATCCTTGAGTTGCTCCTAAACCCATGCCATGCCATGCCACTGCCAATTATTCTGGGCTGAAATTGATTATTTGGCCCATCTCGTTGCCACTTCATGGCCCCAATAATCAAGGGGGCTAATGTTGAGGCCCAAAAAAGTCACGGTTCGGCCCAAATAAATTCTCGGCCTAATGCAATACCTTACCGAGAATAAACCCGATTTGGGCACTCGAAAGTTCATCATATGCGCTTGCACACATGCCACGCCAAGCAAATAAGCAACACGCTACGCTACAAGCTTAAGTGGGCCCAAGCCACGCAATATGCCTGGGGCTTGCTTGAGTGGGTTGTGGTATGGATGGTAATAAGTTGACATGAGGCTCATTGATGGGCCAAGAAATGGAAGTCCGGGGTTGCTTGGGAGCTTTGGAACTAGACCCATTTCTTAGGCGCAAACATGTGGGTGAGCACAAAGAGAAAATATCCCAACCAAAAAGCCCAACCGAAATAGCCCATTAGCTTAACCAAATTAGCCCAACACCTCAATAAGGAATAGGCCAACACTTGTGGAGGTTAGCCCATTTATTTTGACCAACTAACCCATCACTTTAGAAAGGCCCAAGTAACCAAGGAAATATCTGCCATCTCTCCAGCACTTAGCCTGGAAACAAAAACAACGAGAAAACCAAAGCTACCCATGTGAGTGGACCTGGGAGCCTCCAGCACATGGCCAAAGACAAATCCCAATACAAGCCATCCAAAAACCAAAGGATACTTGAGCAAAACACCCTTCAAACCAGTGTACATACCCATTTCTTTCCCCCATTAGACCTGGCCATAAAAAAAGAAAGGAAAGGAAGGAGATGGCTGAAAATGAGAGTTTTGAGGTAGCTGAACCGGTTCGGTTTTGTTTTTGCAGATCTTTTCCATTCCTTTGAATCCTCAATCTCTAATTTGAATTCTCATATTTTTTCCCATCAAATTGACCACTCGTAGCCTTTGAAATAGCCAACCCTAGCTCATTGTACAGACTGGTATAGCTGAACCGTTTCGGATTTGTTTCTCAGATCTTTGCCTTCCCTTTGAATCCTCAATCTCTAATTTGAAATCTTATATTCTTTCCCATCAAATTGACCACTCGTAGCCTTTGAAACAGCCAACCCTAGCTCATTGTACCGACTGGTATAGCTGGCAGGTTCGGTTTTCGTTTTGCAGATCTTTGCCTTCCCTTTGAATCCTCAATCTCTAATTTGAATTCTCATCATTTTTCCAATCAAATTGACCACTCGTAGCCTTTGAAATAGCCAACCCTAGCTCATTGTACAGATTGGAATTTCTGAACCGGTTCTTTTAATACATTTATGTTTTAGCACATCTTTTTCCTTCCCCTTGAATCCTCAACCACTAATTCGAATTGTCGTATTTTTTCCCGTCAAATTGAACACACCAAACCTTTGTATCTGCAAACCCTAGCTCTTTGTACAGACTGGTATAGCGGAAACAGTTCGAATTTGTTTTTGCAGATCTTTGCCTTCCTTTTGAATCCTCAATCGCTAATTTGAATTATCATATTTTTTCCCACCAAATTGACCACTCGTAGCCTTTGTATCAGCCAACCCTAGCTCGTTGTACAGACTGGTATAGCTGAACCGGTTCAGGATTATTTTTGCACATCTTCGCCATTCCTTTGAATCCTCAATCTCTAATTTGAATTCTCATAGTTTTTCCCATCAAATTGACCACTCGTAGCCTTTGTTTCAGCCAACCCTAGCTCGTTGTCCAGATTGGTATAGCTGAACCGGTTCTGTATTATTTTTGCAGATCTTTTAAATTCCTTTGAATCCTCAATCGCTAATTTGAATTCTCATATTTTTTTCCCATCAAATTGACCACTCGTAGCCTTTGAAACAGCCAACCCTAGCTTCCTGTCAGGCTGGTATAGCTGAACCGGTTCGGATTTGTTTTTGTAGAGCTTTGCCTTACCTCTAAATCCTCAATCTCTAATTTGCATTATCGTAATTTTTCCAGTAAACTCGACCACTCGTAGCCTTTTTATCATCCAACCCTTGCCCGTTGTACAGACTGGTATAGTTGAATCGGTTCAGTATAATTTTTGAAGATCTTTTCCATTCCTTTGAATCCTCAATCTCTAATTTGAATTCTCATATTTTTTCCCATCAAACTCGACCACTCATAGCCTTTGTAACAGCAAACCCTAGCTCATTGTACAGACTGGAATATCTAAACCGTTTCAGTTCCATTCATTTGTGTTTTAACATATCTTTTCCATCCTCTTGAAACCTCAATCTCTAATTTGTATTCTCGTATTTTTTCCCATCAAATTCACCACTCCCAAGCCGTCGTATCTGAGCCAACCCTAGCTCTTCGTACAGACTGGTATAGCTGAACCAGTTCAGTATTATTTTTGCAGATATTTTCCATTCCTTTGAATCCTCAATCTCTAATTTGAATTCTCATATTTTTTCCCATCAAATTGACCACTCGTAGCCTTTGTATCAGCCAACCCTAGCTCGTTGTACAGACTGGTATAGCTGAAATCGGTTCGGTATTATTTTTGCAGATCTTTTCCATTCCTTTGAATCCTCAATCTCTAATTTGAATTCTCATATTTTTTCCCATCAAATTGACCAGTCGTAGCCTTTGAAATAACCAACCCTAGCTCATTGTACAGACTTGTATAGCTGAACCGTTTCGGATTTGTTTCTCAGATCTTTGCCTTCCCTTTGAATCCTCAATCTCTAATTTGAATTCTCATATTTTTTCCCATCAAATTGACCACTTGTAGCCTTTGAAACAGCCAACCCTAGCTCATTGTACAGACTGGTGTAGCTGAACGGTTCGGTTTTGTTTTTGCATATCTTTGCCTTCCCTTTGAATCCTCAATCTCTAATTTGAATTCTCATCATTTTTCGAATCAAATTGACCACTCGTAGCCTTTGAAACTGCCAACCCTAGCTAATTGTAAAGACTGGAATTTCTGAACCGGTTCTTTTAATACATTTATGTTTTAGCATATGTTTTTCCTTCCCCTTGAATCCTCAACCACTAATTCGAATTGTCGTATTTTTTCCCGTCAAATTGACCACACCAAACCTTTGTATTCTAAACCGTAGCTCTTTGTACAAGGCTGGTATAGCGGAACCAGGTCGAATTTTTTTTTGCAGATCTTTGCCTTCCCTTTGAATCCTCAATCTCTAATTTGAATTATCATATTTTTTCCCACCAAATTGACCACTCGTAGCCTTTGTCTCAGCCAACCCTAGCTCGTTGTACAGACTGGTATAGCTGAACCGGTTCAGTATTATTTTTGCAGATCTTCTCCATTCATTTGAATCCTCAATCTCTAATTTGAATTCTCATAGTTTTTCCCATCAAATTGACCACTCGTAGCCTTTGTTTCAGCCAACCCTAGGTCGTTATACAAGACTGGTATAGCTGGCAGGGTTCGGTATTATTTTTGCAGATCTTTTCCATTCCTTTGAATCCTCAATATCTAATTTGAATTCTCATATTTTTCCCCATCAAATTGACCACTCGTAGCCTTTGAAATAGCCAACCCTAGCTCATTGTACAGGCTGGTATGGCTGAACCGTTTTGGATTTGTTTTTCAGATCTTTGCCTTCCCTTTGAATCCTCAATCTCTAAATTGAATTCTCGTATTTTTTCCAGTAAATTCAGCACTCCTAGCCGTCGTATTAGCCAACCCCAAGCTCGTCGTACAAATTGGTATAGCTGAACGGGTTCATGATTATTTTTGCCGATCTTTTCATTCCTTTGAATCCTCAATCTCTAATGGGAATTCTCATATTTTTTCCTTTCAAATTGACCACTCGTAGCCTTTGAAATAGCCAACCTAGCTCATTGTACAAACTTGTATAGCTGAACCGGTTCGGTTTTGTTTTTGCAGTCTTTGCCGTCCCTTTGAATTCTCAATCTCTAATTTGAATTCTCATATTTTCTTATCAAATTGACCACTCGTAGCCCTGGTCTAGTCAACCCTAGCTCGTTGTCAGAGCTGGTAGAGGTGAACCGGTTCAGTATTATTTTGGCAGATATTTTCAATTCCTTTGAATCCTCAATCTCTAATTTGAATTCTCATATTTTTTCCCATCAAAGTGACCACTCGTAGCCTTTGAAACAGCCAACCCTAGCTCATTGTCCAGACTGGTATAGCTGAACAAGTTCGGTTTTTTTTTTGCAGATCTTTGAATTCCCTTTGAATCCTCAATCTCTAATTTGAATCTCATCATTTTCCAATCAAATTGACCACTCGTAGCCTTTGATGGGAAAAAAATGATACAAAGGCTACGAGTGGTCAATTTGATGGGAAAAAATATGAGAATTCAAATTAGAGATTGAGGATTCAAAGGAATGGAAAGATCTGCAAAATAATCCTGAACTGTTCAGAGCTATACCAGTCTACGACGAGCTAGGGTTGGCTGATCCAAAGGCTACGAGTGGTCAATTGGTGGGAAAAAATATGATAATTCAAATTAGAGATTGAGGATTCAAAGGGAAGGCAAAGATCTGCAAAAACAAATTCGACCTGGTTCCGCGCTATACCAGTTTGTACAAAGAGCTACGGTTGGAGATACAAAGGTTTGGTGTGGTCAATTTGACGGGAAAAAATCGACAATTCGAATTAGTGGTTGAGGATTCAAGGGATAGGAAAAGATGTGCTAAAACATAAATGTATTAAAAGAAGGGTTCAGAAATTCCAGGATGTACAATGAGCTAGGGTTGGCAGTTTCAAAGGCTACGAGTGGTCAATTAATTCGAAAATGATGAGAATTCAAATTAGAGATTGAGGATTCAAAGGGAAGGCAAAGATATGCAAAAACAAAACCGAACCGGTTAGCTACACCAGTCTGGACAATGAGCTAGGGTTGGCTGTTTCAAAGGCTACGAGTGGTCAATTGATGGGAAAAATATGAGAATTCAAATTAGAGATTGAGGATTCAAAGGAATGGAAAGATCTGCACAAATAAGCCGAACCGATTAAGCTATACCAGTCTGTACAACGAGCTAGGGTTGGCTGAAACAAAGGCTACGAGTGGTGAATTTGATGGGAAAAACTATGAGATTTCAAATTAGAGATTGGGGATTCAAAGGGAAGGCAAAGATCTGGAGAAGAAAACCGAACCTGTCAGCTATACCAGTCTGGACAATTAGCTAGGGTTGGCGTTTCAAAGGCTACGAGTTGTCAATTTGATGGGAAAAATATGAGAATTCAAATTAGAGATTGAGGATTCAAAGGGAAGGCAAAGATCTGAGGAAACAAATCCGAAACGGTTCAGCTATACCAGTCTGTACAATGAGCTAGGGTTGGCTATTTCAAAGGCTACGAGTGGTCAATTTGATGGGAAAAAATATGAGAATTCAAATTAGAGATTGAGGATTCAAAGGAATGGAAAAGATCTGCAAAAATAATACCGAACCGATTCAGCTATACCAGTCTGTACAACGAGCTAGGGTTGGCTGAGACAAAGGCTACGAGTGGTCAACTTGATGGGAAAAAATATGAGAATTCAATAGAGATTGAGGATTCAAGGAATGGAAAGATCTGCAAAAAATACTGAACGGTTCAAATCCAGCCGACAGCTAGGTTCTATACGACGGGAGTGGTGAATTTGATGGGAAAAAAAGAGATCAAATAGAGATTGAGGTTTAAGAGGATGAAAATATTAAAACACAAATGAATGAACTGAAACTTAATATCTAGCTACAATGAGCTAGGTTGGCGTACAAAGGTATGAGTGGTAGTTATGGAAAAAAAGAATAAATAAATATATTCAAAGGAATAAAGATCTTCAAAAATAACAACATCAACATCCAGCTACAACAGCTAGGTTCGATGATAAAAGGCTACAGTGAACGAAAAACATAATGCAAATAGAGATTGAGATTAGAGGTAACAAACTCTACAAAACAAATCCGAACGTTACATCAGTAACAATAACTAGGTTGGAGTTCAAAGGCTACGAGTGGTCAATTGATAAAAATATAGAATAAATTAGATTAGATTCAAAGGAAGGAAAATCTCAAAACAAATTCGAAGGTTCCGCATAATACAAAGAGCTAGTTTGAAACAAATTTGGTGTGGTCAATTACAAAAAACACAATCGAATAGTGGTTGAATCAAGGAACAAAAGATAAAAAATAAAGTATCAAAAACTCAGAAATCAGCGAGACGTAGGAGTGTGAATTATGAAAAAAAAAATCAATTAGAGATTGAGGATTCAAAGGGAAGGCAAAGATGAAAACAAATCCAAAACTTCACTTACCAACTTACAATGAGCTAGGGTTGGCTATTTCAAAGGCTACGAGTGGTCAATTTGATGGGAAAAACTATGAGAATTCAAATTAGAGATTGAGGATTCAAATGAATGGAGAAGATCTGCAAAAATAATCCTGAACCGGTTCAGCTATACCAGTCTGTACAACGAGCTAGGGTTGGCTGATACAAAGGCTACGAGTGGTCAATTTGGTGGGAAAAAATATGATAATTCAAATTAGAGATTGAGGATTCAAAGGGAAGGCAAAGATCTGCAAAAAAAAATTCGACCTGGTTCCGCTATACCAGTCTGTACAAAGAGCTACGGTTTGCAGATACAAAGGTTTGGTGTGGTCAATTTGACGGGAAAAAATACGACAATTCGAATTAGTGGTTGAGGATTCAAGGGGAAGGAAAAACATATGCTAAAACATAAATGTATTAAAAGAACCGGTTCAGAAATTCCAAGTCTTTACAATTAGCTAGGGTTGGCAGTTTCAAAGGCTACGAGTGGTCAATTTGATTCGAAAAATGATGAGAATTCAAATTAGAGATTGAGGATTCAAAGGGAAGGCAAAGATATGCAAAAACAAAACCGAACCGGTTCAGCTACACCAGTCTGTACAATGAGCTAGGGTTGGCTGTTTCAAAGGCTACAAGTGGTCAATTTGATGGGAAAAAATATGAGAATTCAAATTAGAGATTGAGGATTCAAAGGGAAGGCAAAGATCTGAGAAACAAATCCGAAACGGTTCAGCTATACAAGTCTGTACAATGAGCTAGGGTTGGTTATTTCAAAGGCTACGACTGGTCAATTTGATGGGAAAAAATATGAGAATTCAAATTAGAGATTGAGGATTCAAAGGAATGGAAAAGATCTGCAAAAATAATACCGAAACCGATTCAGCTATACCAGTCTGTACAACGAGCTAGGGTTGGCTGATACAAAGGCTACGAGTGGTCAATTTGATGGGAAAAAATATGAGAATTCAAATTAGAGATTGAGGATTCAAAGGAATGGAAAATATCTGCAAAAATAATACTGAACTGGTTCAGCTATACCAAGTCTGTACGAAGAGCTATGGTTGGCTGATACGACGGCTGGGAGTGGTGAATTTGATGGGAAAAAATACGAGAATACAAATTAGAGATTGAGGTTTCAAGAGGATGGAAAAGATATGTTAAAACACAAATGAATGGAACTGAAACGGTTTAGATATTCCAGTCTGTACAATGAGCTAGGGTTTGCTGTTACAAAGGCTATGAGTGGCGAGTTTGATGGGAAAAAATATGAGAATTCAAATTAGAGATTGAGGATTCAAAGGAATGGAAAAGATCTTCAAAAATTATACTGAACCGATTCAACTATACCAGTCTGTACAACGGGCAAGGGTTGGATGATAAAAAGGCTACGAGTGGCGAGTTTGACTGGAAAAATTACGATAATGCAAATTAGAGATTGAGGATTTAGAGGTAAGGCAAAGCTCTACAAAAACAAATCCGAACCGGTTCAGCTATACCAGTCTGCACAGGAAGCTAGGGTTGGCTGTTTCAAAGGCTACGAGTGGTCAATTTGATGGGAAAAAAATATGAGAATTCAAATTAGCGATTGAGGATTCAAAGGAATTTAAAAGATCTGCAAAAATAATCCAGAAGGGTTCAGCTATACCAATCTGTACAACGAGCTAGGGTTGGCTGAAACAAAGGCTACGAGTGGTCAATTTGATGGGAAAAACTATGAGAATTCAAATTAGAGATTGAGGATTCAAAGGAATGGCGAAGATGTGCAAAAATAATACTGAACCGGTTCAGCTATACCAGTCTGTACAACGAGCTAGGGTTGGCTGATACAAAGGCTACGAGTGGTCAATTTGGTGGGAAAAAATATGATAATTCAAATTAGCGATTGAGGATTCAAAAGGAAGGCAAAGATCTGCAAAAACAAATTCGAACTGGTTCCGCTATACCAAGTCTGTACAAAGAGCTAGGGTTTGCAGATACAAAGGTTTGGTGTGTTCAATTTGACGGGAAAAAATACGACAATTCGAATTAGTGGTTGAGGATTCAAGGGGAAGGAAAAAGATGTGCTAAAACATAAATGTATTAAAAGAAGGGTTCAGAAATTCCAATCTGTACAATGAGCTAGGGTTGGCAGTTTCAAAGGCTACGAGTGGTCAATTTGATTGGAAAAATGATGAGAATTCAAATTAGAGATTGAGGATTCAAAGGGAAGGCAAAGATCTGCAAAACGAAAACCGAACCTGTTCAGCTATACCAGTCGGTACAATGAGCTAGGGTTGGCTGTTTCAAAGGCTACGAGTGGTCAATTTGATGGGAAAGAATATAAGATTTCAAATTAGAGATTGAGGATTCAAAGGGAAGGCAAAGATCTGAGAAACAAATCCGAAACGGTTCAGCTATACCAAGTCTGTACAATGAGCTAGGGTTGGCTATTTCAAAGGCTACGAGTGGTCAATTTGATGGGAAAAAATATGAGAATTCAAATTAGAGATTGAGGATTCAAAGGAATGGAAAAGATCTGCAAAAACAAAACCGAACCGGTTCAGCTACCTCAAAACTCTCATTTTCAGCCATCTCCTTCCTTTCCTTTCTTTTTTTATGGCCAGGTCTGATGGGGGAAAGAAATGGGTATGTACACTGGTTTGAAGGGTGTTTTGCTCAAGTATCCTTTGGTTTTTGGATGGCTTGTATTGGGATTTGTCTTTGGCCATGTGCTGGAGGCTCCCATGTCCACTCACATGGGTAGCTTTGGTTTTCTCGTTGTTTTTGTTTCCGGCTAAGTGCTGGAGAGATGGCAGATATTTCCTTGGTTACTTGGGCCTTTCTAAAGTGATGGGTTAGTTGGTCAAAATAAATGGGCTAACCTCCACAAGTGTTGGCCTATTCCTTGTTGAGGTGTTGGGCTAATTTGGTTAAGCTAATGGGCTATTTCGGTTGGGCTTTTTGGTTGGGATATTTTCTCTTTGTGCTCACCCACATGTTTGGGCCTAAGAAATGGGCCTGAGTTCAGAAGCTCCCAAGCAACCCCAGGACTTCCATTTCTTGGCCCATCAATGAGCCTCATGTCAACTTATTACCATCCATACCACAACCCACTCAAGCAAGCCCCAGGCATATTGCGTGGCTTGGGCCCACTTAAGCTTGTAGCGTAGCGTGTTGCTTATTTGCTTGGCGTGGCATGTGTGCAAGCGCATATGACGAACTTTCGAGTGCCCAAATCGGGTTTATTCTCGGTAAGGTATTGCATTAGGCCGAGAATTTATTTGGGCCGAACCGTGACTTTTTGGGCCTCAACATTAGCCCCCTTGATTATTGGGGCCATGAAGTGGCAACGAGATGGGCCAAATAATCAATTTCAGCCCAGAATAATTGGCAGTGGCATGGCATGGCATGGGTTTAGGAGCAACTCAAGGATGACCAGTTAAGGGTCTCTGAAATTACAGCCAGGTCTTTTCCGGGAAGGTTGGAGGGGTCGCAATGGTCCCGCTTAAAATCCAATCCTTCTTAAACACCGAGGGTGTTTCCTTGAAGAACTTTCCTAGACACTGTAATTTTGGAGGTCACTTACTAGAATTACCAAGAGTTGACCTATTTTGTGGCATGACATAGAAGAAAATGCTTAGTGAATTAGCTCAAAATAACTTTAGCTTGCATGATTTATTTGCTTGAGTGACTAGAGAGACTTGATTTTGCATGATTGTGGTTTGCAAGAGTTGCATTGACTTGTGCGCTTGGCTTTGGCTTGTATGCTTGGATGCTTGGTATTGGCATGTACGCTTGGCTTGGGCTTGTATGCTTGGATGCTTGGTATTGGCATGTATGCCTGGCTTGGGCTTGGATGCTTGGTATTGGCATGTATGATTGGCTTGGGCTTGTATGCTTGGATGCTTGCAATAGGGCATGTGCTGGACGGATGCTTGAAATAAGGCAGGTGCTGGAAGGATGCTTGAAATAGAGCATGTGCTGGAAGCATGTTTGAAATAGAGCATGTGCTGGAAGCATGTTTGAAATAGGGTAGGTGCTGAAAAATGTTTTGTTTGACATGGAATAAGGCATGTGCTGGAAGAACGTGAATTGGCTTGGCGTGATTAGCTTGGACTTGCTATGTGGATAATCTAATGGTTGAGTTGAATCAAGATATAGCTTGGTCTAACATGAGGGTTCACTCTTCTGGCAGCATGAATATAGAGCTTATGTTATTTTCCAGGAGCATCTCGTACAACGCATCATTATCTTCCATGTTTTGCTTAGCTTAAATCTTGGTTATTGGGGTTTTGGAATTGCTGGTGGTGGTGATTGCAATGAATTCCTTCCTCGGCCCCCAAGTTCACCATAATCATAAGAAAAAGATTTGATTGGCATGAGCTGCAAAAATTCTTGCAGCGTGGCCTTCTGAGCATTTGTTTGGGTCATTGCATGGTGTGATGAACTTAGGATATCTCTTTGTTGCAATGGTGACAATTTGGCATGATAGCATGACTTCTCCTCTGTGCTTCCAGCAGCCAGAAATGCCAAGTTCTCATTTTTATGATGACTGTGTTGCTTGAAAAGCTTGATCTTGTGATATCTGGTTTGGTTTGCTTGAAATGATTGCATCAAGTGGAATGCTTGAGTTGCATGGTTTGTGTGGATTGATTCACAAATGCTTGTATTGATGCATGGTGGGTTGAAGAAGAGATACGGGCTTGAGAGAGCATAAGAGAGTTGGGCGCATTATCCCCTTGACTGGCTTGGCCTTCACGTGGGCAAAATTGTGTTGCCCCTTCCTTTTGAATTTTTTATTTGCAAGTGGTTGCTCTCTTTTCCTTTCATTTGGCATGGCATCTTTATTTTCTAATTTTCTCTCACTCTTCTTTCTTTCTTCTTCTTCTTTATCTCAGCACCCGTGCCCCTCATTTTTCTTCTTCTCCTTCAACTCCTTCTTCCCTCTTCAAGATCCAAACCCGTGGGTACTGTGCATCAGTACATAAGTCATATTTCGGAAGCTCGGATCAGAAAACTTCCTTGATGAAAGTTGTTCATATGCTCGAGTACTACAGCCTGTAAAATTTGTAGACTTTTTTGAATTTTTCTGATGCCTCAAAGTGGGTCTGCAACTTCTGTGTTCATCAATGGCTGGTGAGTTTCTGCAGATTCTGCTTCTACCTGTGTTTTTAACTTCTGATGCTCGGATGATTGCGCTTGCTTCACAAAATTTGCTCGAAATTATGTTGTTGATAACCTACCCAAAATTGGGGATCATCTAACCATTGTAGTGTTCTCTACCCTCATTTTTCTGAAGCATGTTCATGAGTTGATGTTGGTGCCTTTGGTGCATGCTTGTTTTCTATGCTTGAGTTCCTCTGTATTTCCCAGCATTTGTGAACTATAAATTGAATTATGAGGTTGAGCTTTTGATTTGGGATTCTAGCTTGGTGGTAAACAAGAGTCATACAAGCTCACTTGGGTATGCATGCCAAGTGTTTGTGGAAATGTCTCACAGTAGTTTGCTGGCTATTTTTGAAACTTTTGAAATGTTTCTTTTCGAATCTGAGTTGGAGCTTTTGAGACATAAAAATGGACTTCTCAATGGTTATGTTGGAATTGGTATTGCGTCACTTGAAGAAAAAACGAATTTTTGGTGGAATTTCAAAGTAAGGGTTAAGCTGCTGGAGCTGTGCAGTTCTTGTTGCATGGGCTGTTTTAGGAGTCTGTTTGACATTCTTCCCTAGCTCGAAATGCAATGAAATTTTGGGAAAATGAAGCTTGATATGTCTAGTTCTAATCTGGAAAGTTTGGGACTTGTTGGTTGTAAGCTTGATTTCTAGTGATTTTTCAAAGGTGGGATGTTCTAGCTAGAATGGTTGGAAAGCTTGTGTATAAGTTTTGCTTGGCATGTTGCTTTTGTTTGAGGATTTAGCATGTCCTTTCCCTTGGCATTGAGTGCTGATCTGGGCATTGCTAGAGGATGATCTTGAGCAACATTTTCGTGAGAGCTTGATGTTGTATGGTATTGTCGCAAGAGCATGAGTTCTTCAATTTGCTTGAAATGCCCGAATTGCTTGGAATGCTTGAATGAAATGAAATTTCTTGGCATGTGGATTGGTATTACGCCCTGTGAATTTTGTCAAATGCTTGATAGATGAGTTTGCTGAATTGTTGCAAGGATAAATTGAGCTTTGGGGGTTAAGGAGCATATACACTAGCATGATGTTTGAAATAGGGCAAGGGCTAAGAAGATTGAATAAGGCAAGTGCCAGAAATTCTCTGCTTGTAGAGAAGGAGCTGGAAAAATGTAACTTGGCTTGGAATGATATAGCTTGGACTTGCTATGAGGATGTGAATAATTTTCACACAGCTCTTGGAACTGAGGTATAGCTTGGTTTAGCATGAGAAACATTGAAGTGCTTATGCTTGATTCAATTTTTTTTTGAAGCCCCCAAGTATTTTGGAGTTTGCATGTGCAGTTTGCTCAATGGCATGAATGATGGACTTGCCTAAGCCCCCAGCCCTCGTGCAAGATTTGGTTTTGCTTGAGAATGGAGATCTAAGAAACAAGCAAAAGGCACATGTCAGTCACCCTTATTATGCTTGTTATGCAAAGTAGATAGCCAACAAAAGAAAAAAAAGAAAGAGGAAATGTTCTTATCTTTTTATCTGGTTTATTGCTTATAGTTTTCTTCTTTGGAGACATCGGTGAAGATAATGGCCTGATCCCGCAGAGTCGCCAATTTATGTAGGGGTCTTTTTCTTCGGCAGCTACAGATGGGCTGGGCCGCGTAAAGAGCAAAATGGATGAAATTGGCCCTTGAGTCTAAGTTCAGAGATCAAGCCCCAAGAATGCTTCGAAAGGGTTGTAAAGCCTTAGGAAACACCTTGGTTACCTTCACCAACGAAAATAATGGATGCTTACAGATAAATTCTTGGCTTGGCATGAGAAGCTTGTGGCATGGGAGCAAAGTCGACATGAGTTTAGCACCGAAGAGAAAACTGAGTGTTCTTGGGGGGAAAAGGGGTATTAAGATAGGAGATTGAGAGTTTGCAAAGAGGTTTGGCTGAGAAAGGAGGGAGAGAAAGGGATGGGTGTCTTAAGTGTTCTTAGGGCAGCTTGGCAGAGGTTCTGTCAAATGTGAGAACAGTCTGCCAGAAAGAGGGAAAATGGGAGAGAAGGGAGAATGGAGCACGAAATTGCTGGGTTTTGCATGCAAGAGAGGAAGCTTGCTCTCTGAATGTGTGTTGTTATGATGGGTAGGAAATGCCCCTTTTTATAGGCGCTGGAAACTACCATTTTCAAGAAACCCTAATGGCTTCTATCCAATTTGGCCAAGTCTTTCCCTTCCTTTCTCCCCTCATCCCTTCAATCATCCTATTTTGGTGAAATCCACTCTGCCCAATCCCATAAAATCAGGGATTTTTGGGAGCTCAAGCCTCTTCCCGCAGCTACCTCAAAACTCTCATTTTCAGCCATCTCCTTCCTTTCCTTTCTTTTTTTATGGCCAGGTCTGATGGGGGAAAGAAATGGGTATGTACACTGGTTTGAAGGGTGTTTTGCTCAAGTATCCTTTGGTTTTTGGATGGCTTGTGTTGGGATTTGTCTTTAGCCATGTGCTGGAGGCTCCCAGCAGTCCACTCACATGGGTAGCTTTGGTTTTCTCGTTGTTTTTGTTTCCAGGCTAAGTGCTGGAGAGATGGCAAATATTTTTCTTGGTTACTTGGGCCTTTCTAAAGTGATGGGTTAGTTGGTCAAAATAAATGGGCTAACCTCAACAAGTGTTGGCCTATTCTTTGTTGAGGTGTTGGGCTAATTTGGTTAAGCTAATGGGCTATTTCGGTTGGGCTTTTTGGTTGGGATATTTTCTCTTTGTGCTCACCCACATGTTTGGGCCTAAGAAATGGGCCTGAGTTCAGAGGCTCCCAAGCAACCCCGGGACTTCCATTTCTTGGCCCATCAATGAGTCTCATGTCAACTTATTACCATCCATACCACAACCCACTCAAGCAAGCCCCAGGCATCTTGCGTGGCTTGGGCCCACTTAAGCTTGTAGCGTAGCGTGTTGCTTATTTGCTTGGCGTGGCATGTGTGCAAGCGCATATGACGAACTTTCGCGTGCCCAAATCGGGTTTATTCTCGGTAAGGTATTGCATTGGGCCGAGAATTTATTTGGGCCGAACCGTGACTTTTTTGGGCCTCAACATTAGCCCCCTTGATTATTGGGGCCATGAAGTGGCAACGAGATGGGCCAAATAATCAATTTCAGCCCAGAATAATTGGCAGTGGCATGGCATGGCATGGGTTTAGGAGCAACTCAAGGATGACCAGTTAAGGATCTCTGAAATTACAGCCAGGTCTTTTCGGGAAGGTTGGAGGGGTCGCAATGGTCCCGCTTAAAATCCAATCCTTCTTAAACACCGAGGGTGTTGCCTTGAAGAACTTTCCTAGACACTGTAATTTTGGAGGTCACTTACTAGAATTACCAAGAGTTGACCTATTTTGTGGCATGACATAGAAGAAAATGCTTAATGAATTAGCTCAAAATAACTTTAGCTTGCATGATTTATTTGCTTGAGTGACTAGAGAGACTTGATTTTGCATGATTGTGGTTTGCAAGAGTTGCATTGACTTGTGAGCTAGGGTTGGCTATTTCAAAGGCTACGAGTGGTCACTTTGATGGGAAAAAATATGAGAATTCAAATTAGAGATTGAGGATTCAAAGGAATGGAAAAGATCTGCAAAAATAATACCGAAGGGTTCAGCTATACCAGTCTGTACAACGAGCTAGGGTTGGCTGATACAAAGGCTACGAGTGGTCAATTTGATGGGAAAAAAATATGAGAATTCAAATTAGAGATTGAGGATTCAAAGGAATGGAAAAGATCTGCAAAAATAATCCTGAACTGGTTCAGCTATACCAGTCTGTACGACGAGCTAGGGTTGGCTGATACGACGGCTTGGGAGTGGTGAATTTGATGGGAAAAAAATAAGTGAATACAAATTAGAGATTGAGGTTTCAAGAGGATCGAAAAGATATGTTAAAACACAAATGAATGGAACTGAAACGGTTTAGATATTCTAGTCTGTACAATGAGCTAGGGTTGGCTGTTACAAAGGCTACGAGTGGCGAGTTTGATGGGAAAAAATATGAGAATTCAAATTAGAGATTGAGGATTCAAAGGAATGGAAAAGATCTTCAAAAATTATCCTGAACCGATTCAACTATACCAGTCTGTACAACGAGCTAGGGTTGGATGATAAAAAGGCTACGAGTGGCGAGTTTGACGGGAAAAAATACGATAATGCAAATTAGAGATTGAGGATTTAGAGGTAAGGCAAAGCTCTACAAAAACAAATCCGAAACCGGTTCAGCTATACCAGTCTGAACAATAAGCTAGGGTTGGCTGTTTCAAAGGCTACGAGTGGTCAATTTGATGGGAAAAAAATATGAGAATTCAAATTAGCGATTGAGGATTCAAAGGAATGGAAAAGATCTGCAAAAACAAATTCGAACTGGTTCCGCTATACCAAGTCTGTACAAAGAGCTAGGGTTTGCAGATACAAAGGTTTGGTGTGGTCAATTTGACAGGAAAAAATACGACAATTCGAATTAGTGGTTGAGGATTCAAGGGGAAGGAAAAAGATGTGCTAAAACATAAATGTATTAAAAGAAGGGTTCAGAAATTTCAGTCTGTACAATGAGCTAGGGTTGGCAGTTTCAAAGGCTACGAGTGGTCAATTTGATTGGAAAATGATGAGAATTCAAATTAGAGATTGAGGATTCAAAGGAATTGAAAATATCTGCCAAAATAATCCTAAACCGGTTCACCTATACCAAGTCTGTACAACGAGCTAAGGTTGACTGATACAAGGGCTACGAGTGGTCAATTTGATAGGAAAAAATATGAGAATTCAAATTAGAGATTGAGAATTCAAAAGGACGGCAAAGATCTGCGAAAACAAAACCGAACCGGTTCAGCTATACAAGTTTGTACAATGAGCTAGGGTTGGCTATTTCAAAGGCTACGAGTGGTCAATTTGATAGGAAAAAATAAGAGAATTCCCATTAGAGATTGAGGATTCAAATGAATGAAAAGATCGGCAAATTAGAGATTGAGGTTTGAAGATGATGGAAAAGATATGTTAAAACACAAATGAATGGCACTGAAACGGTTTAGATATTCCAGTCTGTACAATGAGCTAGGGTTGGCTGTTACAAAGGCTATGAGTGGTCAGTTTGATGGGAAAAAAGATGAGAATTCAAATTAGAGATTGAGGATTCAAAGGAATGGAAAAGATCTTCAAATATTATCCTGAAGGGTTCAACTATACCAGTCTGTACAACGAGCTAGGGTTGGCTGATACAAAGGATACGAGTGGTGAGTTGATGGGAAAAACTATAAGAATTCAAATTAGAGATTGAGGATTCAAAGGAAAGGTGAAGATCTGCAAAAATAATCCTGAACTGGTTCAGCTATACCAAGTCTGTACAACGAGCTAGGGTTGGCTGAAACAAAGGCTACGAGTGGTCAATTTGATGGGAAAAACTATGAGAATTCAAATTAGAGATTGAGGATTCAAAGGAATGGAGAAGATCTGCAAAAATAATCCTGAACTGGTTCAGCTATACCAAGTCTGTACAACGAGCTAGGGTTGGCTGATACAAAGGATACGAGTGGTCAGTTTGATGGGAAAAACTATAGGAATTCAAATTAGAGATTGAGGATTCAAAGGAAAGGTGAAGATCTGCAAAATAATACTGAACTGGTTCAGCTATACCAGTCTGTACAACGAGCTAGGGTTGGCTGAAACAAAGGCTACGAGTGGTCAATTTGATGGGAAAAACTATGAGAATTCAAATTAGAGATTGAGGATTCAAAGGAATGGAGAAGATCTGCAAAAATAATCCTGAACTGGTTCAGCTATACCAGTCTGTACAACGAGCTAGGGTTGGCTGATACAAAGGCTACGAGTGGTCAATTTGGTGGGAAAAAATATGATAATTCAAATTAGAGATTGAGGTTTCAAAGGGAAGGCAAAGATCTGCAAAAACAAATTCGACCTGGTTCCGCTATGCCAAGTCTGTACAAAGAGCTAGGGTTTGCAGATACAAAGGTTTGGTGTGGTCAATTTGACGGGAAAAAATACGACAATTCGAATTAGTGGTTGAGGATTCAAGGGGAAGGAAAAAGATGTGCTAAAACATAAATGTATTAAAAGAAGGGTTCAGAAATTCCAGTCTGTACAATGAGCTACGTTTGGCAGTTTCAAAGGCTACGAGTGGTCAATTTGATTCGAAAAATGATGAGAATTCAAATTAGAGATTGAGGATTCAAAGGGAAGGCAAAGATATGCAAAAACAAAACCGAAGGGTTCAGCTACACCAAGTCTGTACAATGAGCTAGGGTTGGCAGTTTCAAAGGCTACGAGTGGTCAATTTGATTGGAAAAATGATGAGAATTCAAATTAGAGATTGAGGATTCAAAGGGAAGGCAAAGATCTGCAAAAAGAAAACCGAACCTCTTCAGCTATACCAAGTTCTGTACAATGAGCTAGGGTTGGCTGTTTCAAAGGCTACGAGTGGTCAATTTGATGGGAAAAAAATATGAGAATTCAAATTAGAGATTGATGATTCAAAGGGAAGGCAAAGATCTGAGGATTCAACGGGAACCGAAAAAATCTGCTAAAACATAAATGAAACGAACTAAACCAGTTCAGGAATACCAGTCTGTCCGGACCGTGAGCTAGAGTTGGCTGAGACAAAGGCTAGAAGTGGTCAATTTGATGGGAAAAAATATGAGAATTCAAATTAGAGATTGAGGATTCAAGTGGATAGAAAAGATCTGCTAAAACATGAATGAAACGACTAAACGTTTCAGGAGGTACCAGTCTGTATCGTGAGCTAGGGTTGGCTGAGGCAAAGGCTTGGAGTGGTCAATTTTATTGGAAAAAGTAATTGAGAGATTGAGGATTCAACGGGATAGAAAAGATCTGCTAAAACATAAATGAAACGAACTGAACTGGTTCAGCAATATAAAGCCCTGTATCGTGAGCTAGGGTTGGCTGATTCAAAGGCTAGGAGTGGTCAATTTGATGGGAAAAAATATGAGAATTCAAATTAGAGATTGAGGATTAAAGGTGACATAAAATATCTGCTAAAACATAAATGAAACTTACTGCTAAAATAAAAATGAAACAAATTAAACCAGTTCAACCATATCAGTTTGTTTTCGTGAGCTAGGGTTCGCTGAGGCGAAGGCTTGGAGTGGTCAATTTAATGGGAGAAAATATGAGAATTCCAATTAGAGATTGGGGCTTCAATGGGACACAAAAGATGAGCTAAAACAAATTGAACCATTTCAACAATACCAAGTCTGTGCCGTTAGCTAGGGTTGGCTGAGCCAAAGGCTAGGTATGGTCAATTTGATGGGAAAAAAATATGAGAATTCCAATTAGAGATTGAGGCTTCAAAGGGACACAAAAGATTTGTTAAACCAAAAATGAAACCAAATAAACCAGTTTAACAATACCATGAGCTCAAAAAACCACTCTAGGATATACAATTTTTCCAATGTGGGATCTTGAGTCCTACATATGGGGAGAAAAAAAAGAAGACGTTGGTTTCGGCGACCAAAAAAGTATGCTTTTAAATCCATAAATATAAAGCCTCTAATGAACCGAGAAGGGATGTAAGGCAAGGCATTCCCTTCGAAAGCAATAATTTCACGCCAATGCACGGTCACAGTTTACTGTAGAGGAAGGATAAAAATAGGAAATGGAGAAAAGAAGACAGGAAGGATTAAGTAAAGAAAGCGGGAGGGACTAAAAGGATAGAATGAAAGGAAGGAGGGAAAGACGAAATCTCATTTCCTTTTTCTTTCCCAAGGGCCTTCTCTGTTTCGCACTTCATGGCTCTTTCTTTAACGATTTGTTTATCCAGTAATACATGTTTGGAGTACACAAGCAAATGCGTCATTTCGAATAATTTTAAAACTGGGTATAAAATTCATTGTAATTTGGGTGTAAATCAATTTCTCGGTTCATTAGAGGCTTTATATTTATGGATTTGAAATATAGACTTCTTTGGTCACCGAATTTTTTCAATTTGAAATTCAAATGTTTCTATGGAACTAGTGTCTTTTTCAATCGACATGTCACATACGACAAGCAAAATACTGAGAAAATTTTTTCATTGCAGTTAAAGATAACAGAAATAAATGCGGAAAACTCAAAAATAAACTTATTCCTGTTTGTAGTCTCAAAACACATGGTACAACCACCGTGCAGGTTTTCATGGCAAAGTTATCGTCGCCCATATCAGTAGTCATCACCTCTGGATACGA
Source organism: Prunus fruticosa (assembly GCA_018703695.1). Classification (NCBI taxonomy): domain Eukaryota; kingdom Viridiplantae; phylum Streptophyta; class Magnoliopsida; order Rosales; family Rosaceae; genus Prunus; species Prunus fruticosa. The sequence goes on along the minus strand of CM031918.1, from coordinate 59,558,105 downwards.
CCTCTTTGCAGGTTGGCCGAAGCAAAATGGTATGCTCAAACTGGGATACATAACTGCCTTTAACATCACAGAGAGGAGGATAGGGCTGCCATAAGAAAAATGAACGAGGTTCTTCATCAGCACCAATTGCAGGAAGCGATATAGTGAAACAAAGTAGCATATTAACAAAAGCTATGTTTTAATATACTGAGTTCAGATGAGCATTACAATCTGACACATCTACATAAATAACTCTGGTAGAAGTCAGGGAGTCTTTGCTCATTTGCCCCAAATTGCTTTGAGTTTTTGGAGCCACTGTAGAAAACTATGGTTTTTAGGAATGCAGATTGGTACCAAAGAAATATTTAGAAGTCAAGGATACTTGCAAGACAACAGGATGAACAAAACTTGACTGAATAGTACTCGCGCTTGCGTCTCAGAAATTCGGAATGACACTGAATAGCTAAAGAAGAAGAAGTTGACAAAAGCAAATAATATAGGGTTTATGGTGCTGGCTTTGCAACAATTAAGACTGCTGAATATGTGGGGCATAAACAGAAATTCATGTTGGTCTTTATGTCAATTCCTCATTAGGCAGTTTACTGAGAAATTGACATAAAGACCAACATGAAAATCCAACATGAGTACATAACTCAACTAAATAAAATTAAAATACTAATATTGCAACAAACTAGCATGCACACTTATTATTAGATCAGTAAAGTCTTCTTAACCAAAGGTTTCCTAAAGGAAAGCATGACTTGTTATAGATAAGCAGGTGTTACTTGCATCAGAGGAACTTCAAACGGAAAAGTTTCATGTAGGCCTCTACCGATTAAATAATTCAGTAAGCCAGACTCATGTCTCCTTCAAAAAATCATCTTCTCCATCAATTAATCAGATTTTTTTTTCATGATCGTGCCTTTTGCCTAGATTTCTGATACAAATAGGATTTGAACTCCACACGACAGCACTACTTGACTACACTAGTACTAGTCTACTCCAGAAAACAAACCAGCATAGCAACTTCCATCATCTATGAGATTAATCTGTGAATTTTTTCCATTAATATTCTTTGATAGTTTCATGGTGCCATTCAAGCATTTAATGCTTCTTATTTTCATTAATCTGTGTCTTTTTCCTGATTCTTGATTTCCAACCTAAACTTACTTTACAAATATTTTCAGAGACAACTTATCTCAATTAGTAAATTTTCAAATAAATCCTTTCCTTAAACATGTTAGAAATTTAGAACACCAAATTGAAAGGGGTATGCAAGTACCATCTAAATCCTTCACTTGACTACCAGCAATTTCAGCTTTAGTCCAGAAGCGTAACATATGCAAGTACCATGTAACACTTTAAAACTAGCATTTGTGTGGATGAATTTATATAGCAGCAAAGACCATTACTATCATCTTGCTGTGACCACAAAGCAATTCAGGGGGGAATTCCTATTTCCCAACATAACAAAATCAAACTACGACACGCTTCATAATACCAAATAGTAATGGAAAATTGGTGTTGAAGCACAGTTGTATTAGGATGAACAAGTTGATTGATGAAAAATACCTGGACAATGCCAGCATCACACAAATTCTTTAGCGCCATAAGATATTTCGTCTCTCCCAGGCGGTCTAAATACCGCCTGCAAAAGGCCAAAGTGGAGAAGTTCTTGTTAATTGTTGCTAGCAATTGCTTTGCCCTGGGCATCCTCAATGGGATGTGGCCAACTTCAAAATTTTTCATGTAATGGCTGCACTCTAGATCTTCTCTGACATACCCTTTCCCTGAATATAAGTTACATAACATGGGATAGTTAGCACAGCAGTCACAGTGAACTACTACCTATTTCACATCAGATTCCTGCCAAATACAAAAACTCTCTTACCAGTTGATGCAAAAGTTTCAATTGCAAAAAATTCACCCTCTTCCATTTTCGTCTGCTCCCCTCCTTTCACAATAGGAACAGATTTTCCAGCATGAATTTGATAACGTCCAATGCTATGTCCATTCAAGTTTCGGATACTTTTAACTGCCAACATTAGACAAAGTCTACCTCACATGTACAGAATTATCAACAGGGCATCTCATAAAAAGGTTGTTGATATAATGAGTAAAAGTGGCAAAATCATTACTTGATGAGCAAATACAAAAATCAACAAGAAAAACAAAACAAAGTGTTTTCAGAGTCAGTTGCAGAATACACAAGGTATGGTGAAAGAGTGAGAATATTGTAATTATGCCAGTGATAACGCTTAACCCTACCTTTAATATTTTCCTTCTCCAAGTATGAGCCAAACTTATGTTGACTCAGCCAGCTAGTGAAAAAGTGAGAATATTGCAAGTCAATGGGAATGACACAGGGTCTGTTATTGGAGCCATAATTTCTTCTACAAATTTAATTCAACAAATAATTTTAAAAGCTTAGTCAGGTTGACATAATCAGTTAAGAGGTAGAAGTTACTAGGAAACACGAGCCACCAATTTGACCACATACAGATTCATTATTTCACCACCAAAATTCATCAATTAATTTAGTTCTGAAAAAATATTGATAGCTCAGTGAGACGATTGATGAGAAACCCATGCAAGGATCAACAAAGTGACAAGTTAGCAGCTATATTTGACTTGGCTGGTTTCGATGCATTCAGTATAAGCTGCATGTAGTTTACAGCAAACTATGTGTTATGCATTGATATTTTAAAGCAATCACGAAAACCAATGTGGTTTTGGTTAGTTGCGGCAATTTTAAGCCTTCTTAATGACAAAATAACAAATATCCCTATATCAGAATATAACTAATTTGTTCAAGACAGTGAAAAGCAAGTTTTCTTGAAAGTCGCGACAAATAAAAGCATGCTCTGCTCTATCTAATACCCAAAATTCTAATGGAAAGAAAGTTGGTCAAGGATATTATGTGTGCAACTGCACAAGAGTTTTGGGTTTGGTTATGTGATTTAGCTAGAATGTGTCTTGTACCATTTACACTCTCATAATGAAGAACAAATATCATTCTCAAAATATTTGCGAGGTGAAGGCTCCACTCTTTTTTAACAAGTAAACTGCATAACATGTACTCTGTGATGAGTGTAAAAGATAGTCACATCACATGGAAAAATACCTTGATACACCTTTCCGTTGATTTCAACCTCATACGATTCCATGACTTCTTGGATTGCAGCACCAACATCACAAAGACGTACATCAATTCCAGACTCCTAGAAAAATACAAAGCCAACATATTTCTGAGTAATTAACCTTTTAATTAAAGCACTAAATACAAATTCAGTGAAAAATTATATCCAGTTAACATGTAATGATAAACAACCATAAGCTTGTTACGAAAATAATTTCATTCATAAGCAAGTTATAAGTTAAAACAATGCAAAAGCGCACCAGAATGATTGCAAAAGCAGCATTAAACTAGAGGGAAAAGAAAATCAAATGCACAGTAACTCTCTACTTCTTAAGTTGGAAGCAACAAAGGAGATAAAGGTATCAAATGCTATGAGTTATGGTCTTACTTTCTCACCATCCTAATATAAGGCGGCATTTGTTAATTGTATAATTAGCTAACCTGTAAGGTGAACAATTAGGAGCTAAATTTTAGGCCGGTATATGTAAAGACCTATTTTTCCCAAAAGAAAACAAGTGCAGATGACTAGGAGTGATCGACTAGTCATATAGGCATAAAAGTATTTACGAAATTTTCATCCTTTTCTTTCTCGTCTTCTTCCTCTATTCATATGTCTTCAAAATATCTAGAGGTGGAATAGCTAGATGGTGTGGTGTCAAACCTATGGCTGAGGTGGCAGTTCGTGGTGATTTCAGGTTGCTCTATGAGAAGTCTACTAGGATGACTAGTCGAACCTAATAAGCTCGATTTTTTTACCTATAAATAGGAAGGTTGGGCTTGGATTGAAATCATGAACAAAGAACTTGTTCAACTGTACTGTTTTCCATCAAAACTTTAGATTGAAAACCAAAGTTGAGAGCTTATTTTTTGCAGAAGTAGTTTTCCAGATTTTGACATGTCATCTTTTACTTTGAATTTGAGTTATTTGGTTTTGGGTGTCTAGTAAATTCTTTAGCTTTCAATTTGGATTTCAATGCTTTATACCATTTTTTTATCTGAAAACAAAGCTATGTCATTTTCAAGAATTTCAGATTTATAACCCTTAACTCATATTTCTTTCATTACAGAGCTTGATGCAGGGCAGTGGCTTTAAGCTGGTGTCCAGTGACCCAAACATACCCAAAACACAGAGAATAGAAGGATAAAGCAATAGAATTGAAGTTGGAACGAAGATAATTGAGTTCTAGGGCAAAATCCCAACAGAAACTCCATAGACTAACGTCTGAAATTATATCCATCAACAAAAACTAAATACAAGAGTCTCTAAATAGCCTATTTATACTAGAATACACCAGCCAAGCATTCCTATTCCTAGTTTAATAAGAAACCCTAATTGACAAAGGAAATTAAAACCAAAACAGGAAATTGGACCAAATCCTAGTAAGAATAGGAAAACAAATAATAAAATAACCTATTAATTTAATATAACTAAAACTTAGCCTTATTGGCTGATGAGCCTACTTAGATTATGAAGTCTAATAGATGCTTCTGCATCAGAGCTTCATTTCAAAAACCAGTTCCAAAGAATTGAAGAGGGTTTCATAAGCTTTAAATCAAGTATTTATACGAAAATACTTGATGGGATCTGAATATGGGTTGTTGAACTCGGGTAAAAATTCTGGGCAGAAAGTTACTTGAACTTAACTGAAAGTTTATGTTCAGTTTACTTATCTTTCACTACTTAAATTTTTAGTTTTATTATTCCTTTACTTGAATTTTTAGTTTTAGTATTCCTTTACCTCATAGAACTAGAAACTTTGTGACTCGTTTATTGATCATGATTTCTATTGCTTCTACGGGGGATTCCAGTGGATCTGATGGATGTACAGAATTCTATTGCTTCTACAGGCCACTCAACCCTTGTGCCGCTCCCATCTCATCTTCCTCCACCTCAGGATCTGATGGATGTACAGATTATGCCTTGCAAAGAAACTGCTACAAGAGGGGAGCATGACGACAAAGCAATGTGGCAAGGTACACGATCCAGCTTGCTGGTGGAACTGTGGTTGGGACTGTCAAGTTCCTTGTTTTCTTTTCACTAAAATGTCTTCTTTTTTTGTTGAATTTGAGTTTTGAATTAATTAAGACATGTCACTTAATTTTTAAAATAAAACTAATCAGGTGGCATGTCCCGCATGCCACACCCTTGGGGACTCAAATTTGGTGCCATAACATTACTCAGTCACACAATCCATGAGCAACATTATATAAATTTCCCCAAATATGTAGCCATTGATTTAAGCTAATATGTAATTGAAAACAAGGGCTAATTACGCAAACACCCTTGAGGTTTAAGGGGTTTTCACAAAGCCCATTGCACTTTAAAAGTCACCAACAACCCTTCATGTATATTACAGTTGCACAAAACCTCCTCCGTAAGGAAAGTCAACTAATGTAAAATCCAAAATACTATATAATTTACATGGACGCCCTCTCAAATATGGTTTCTAGCAACATCCAAACATGTTTAAACATAAAGAGGTGTTTGTGTAAGTTTTAAAATTGCTGGTATTTTTGTGAAAAAACGATAAACTGCAGGGGGCATAGTTGATGATGCAAGATATGAATTAACTACAAACCAAGATCAACTTTAGAATAATTCAAGCTTTGAAACTCACTAGGCATAAACACCCATCTACATAACAATAAATTCACAGTAAGAATAAGCATGAAACTAGTTAACATCACTCCCACAATACATTCCTCAAAATTCAGAAGTTAATTAGTTCCAATTATTGTGTAAATTCCTCTAGTTTAGGGTTTGTTCAAAATCCAATGTGAGTCTTAATTCCCATATAGAGTACTAATTCTGGAAGGTTGTAGGCTTATGATTAATTATCTATAGGATTCAAGAAAGAACAGGTTTAGAGCAAAGCAATGAAAGAATAATTTATTGGAAGTTGGTACATTAAACAAATGAAACACTTGCTCTACAAACGAATGGAAATTAAGACAGACAACCTATTAATAATAAAGATAGAGAAAAGGATAGGCAGGCTTCACACCAAAATTCCCATCACAGGAAAGTAGACCAGAAAATTTCTGATAACTATTTTATTCTTTTAGTTCATGCCTTTGCCTAAGCACTTACATATATTTATAGCCAAAACTAGCATTTAAGACTCTCAACTACAAAGCCTTTTCCAATTTTCCAAATAAAAACCTAAGTTGGGTAACTCCCATCATTCTGAGTGCATGCACTAAGACTTTATTAGAGGATCTAAAAAGACACTAAGTAGATTAATGGAGAAAATTCAAGAGCCTTCTAGAAAACTCCAGCAAGAGAAAGACCAAAAGTCTTTGATAGAGAACTCCAAAAAATATGAAAAGTCTTTGATGGAGAACTCTAGAAAATGAAGAGCAGCTAATTGGTAATTAAAAACCATTAGAACTCTTAATATAGGAGATTGGATGATTAGCAGCATACACTCATGACAACGGGGAAGGTTTGGCAACTCGAAGCAGACAAGTGCTATGTATCACAAGTTTGGCTTCGACGTCAGTCCATATATAGGTCTCTCGTCTGCTATGTCAGCAATGTAACTAATAACCACCCGAAGGTCTAAAATTTTGATAAAATAGGTTGCAATGTGAAAAAATTGAAATTGGATCCCCCACTTTGAAGAACACCCCAAACCTCAGGTAGTAATTTGTAATTAGCTCAACAAAGAACTACTATTAGTGAATTGAAATAACTAAAGAATTGGCTTCTTTTTCTTTTCTTCTTTCTTTGTCACTTCTGCATGAGGGTTTCGTAAGAGGTAATGTGCTCATAGATATTATGAAATTATCAATAATGATTTAACCTCAAGGAAATACATATCAATTGTCTTACAACTAGAGATAGCATTAAATGGACTTACTTTGCTACAATTATAAAAATTTACGGACTACAATTAACAATAAAAACAAAGAGCCTCTAAAACTAAGGACGCAATTGCTCATATATTTCACCTCAATTAGTATAAAGTATTAATGTAACCTTGAGGAATGATACTTAATTCCGTTGCATCATGTAATAGACACTTATCAGTCTCACTTTATGATCATTTGCATAAAATTTGAAGTCACACTCTATTATCAGCTCAAAGATCCTATCCTCAAAGTCACAACAACAATCTTCAAACTTACTAGCAATAATTTTGGACTCGAACCATACAATTGTAAAGAATTAGGGCCACATGGAAATTATAAGTAGATTTGCTCGATTGATACTTATCTAAACTATAGGATAAAAAAGTGTATTTAAGCAATTAACCTTTAACAGGGGCAGTATAGTACCTTGATACCCGTATTTGTTGCTTCACGCGAGGCTTCAAGCAGTGGATCAAACATGGGATTGAACGCTACTGTAAATGCACAGTCAACTATACGTCCTGTAAAGTCAACAATAACTCATGCTTGACAACTTGCCCATGCGTACTAGAGTTCACCAAGAGTTGACTTCTCCACAGGATTTAAAACACAGAAGTAGAGATTGAATTACCGTCAACATGAGTTCCAAAATCCAATTTCATTACATCATCATACTGAAGCACTGTCTTGTCGCCTGTATTTGGGGTCCAATGAGCAGCAACCCTGACAATAAGAAGCAGAATGAACACAAATAGAATAAAGTGGCAAACAATAGAAGAAATTAAATTCACAGGTGGCAAATATAAAAGGTCTACCAATTCAAAGAGCATCCCGTGGGGAAAGCAATGCCTGCTTCCAGACCATTCTCGGATATTAACTTCCGTACTGCGTTCTCCAAAGTCTCACACAAATCAGTCATCAACATTCCAGGCCTTAAAATTCCCTTGATGTATTTCCGAACCTAATTAAAAGTAAACAAAGCCTCCAGCTTATTTACCTTCCCAGGTCAAGTTATGTTAATTTAAGCAGTAGTACATTCACATAGTAAAACTGCACCTGGCGATGAACTTCAGCTGCTCGACGAACCGAATTATACATTGGTTTTTCAATGCGTTCCAACTCCCTCTTCTCTTCAGAGGTAGTCCTCCACAGGTTACTGAAACACAATACCAAATTTGACTATATTGAAGAAATATACAAAGAAAAGAAATGCAATAAGTAGCACAGATCCAGTATCATGCAAATGAAACTTGGGCCTAATAGAAATAATAAAATGATTACACTAAGAGCATATTCCATTGATGGTTATTTTCCATTACCGAGGGCAAAATGCTCTTGTTCATGCATTCCAAAGGAATTCGACCAGAAACTGGCTCTCAGTTTCACTGCACTTATATTAACCCAAAATGCCTGATGAAAACTAAAGTACAGCAACTTGCAGACTAGACTACCACAGGAATATAACAAAAATAAGTAAAAGTGAAACTGAGACATTTTCTGCGGTCCAACAGAAACAAAAACACCAAAAAACGAAATCTCTTACAGGAAAGCTGCAGTCCAACTTGCCAAAATAGAAGAACGAAATATCCGGGAGACATTGAAGGACAGAGAAAAACCAATTGACTTTATCCCATAACACCTCCTCCATGCCAACTATGATTCTCAAAATTCCTCTTATTCCCAGTGTTCGAAAAATCAGCCTAGGCGGCCACCTAGGTGCTAGGCGGGAAGACACCGCCGCGATTTCACCCTAATTGTTAGGGGTAGGCACCACAGAGTTAGACTGCGCATGGCTGTGTCTGGGCACTAGGGTGAGTCAGGTCCTTTTTTAAAAAATAAAATAAAAAATAATTTTCTTGACTTTAAAGAAAACCTACATCACGCTGCCTCTCTCTCCTCTGAGTCGTCCCCTCCTCTCTCTCTTACGACAGACCACCACCACCAGGTCGCGTCCTGCGACCTCCTCGCCTACCCGTGACCCTCCATGGCAAGATGGGAAAAGCCCCCTTCTGATGGTTGAGCGGGTAAAGCCCTTATGAAAAGAGTGAACCGGGCGTAGCATAGAGGCTGCCATGAGAGCTTTAAACCTCTATCCCGCGAAGGAAAGGGAGATGACAAGGATGTTGAGTTTGAGTCTAATACCGAGAGAGTCTTTGAGGGATATGGAGAGGAGGAAGAGTTAGACTTAGAGGCCTAGCCTTTCATTTCAAGTATTTTTCTTTGTAGTACTATTATAAATTTATTTTTCCTCACTATCTTAATTTATATATCCTTTTATTTTGCATGATTTTGGTATTAATTTATAATTTATAAAACAAAAAAAAGGCCTAGGCCCCAATTACTCCTCTAGGCACTAGGCCCCTGCGTGCTGCCCGCCTACCGCCTACCACCTAGTGATTTTACGAACATTGCTTATTCCACTCAATCCAAATAAACCAAGACACAGCCAGCACACTACAATTTCATGAGATTTTGCCTTCTAAGAGCTGCCAAATGCCTTATGCGTCTCACCGAAAAGAGAGCAATATGCAGCTGGAATCACCCAACTCAAATTAACTTCTCTAGAAACAATCTTAAAGCTATACAGGAATGACAAAACAGATGATCCACACTTTATGCGTTATGCACTATTGAAGAGAAAGACATTTAGTCTGCTCCTTTGATTCAAATAATAGGTTTTAACTCTACCATGAGCAATTATCCAAGCAAAAAATGTGCACCTTACAAGGGTGCTTTAGCCTTCAAATGTTTTTTATGAAAAACAAAATTACTTTAAAACCAACCATTGTACAAAATACAAAGAAAAAGTGTACAAGAGGTCCAACTTCCCCTTGATACCAATAAATAAATCCCAGACTATCCCGCAATCCAAATAAAAACATCGGCTACACTTCCAGAAGCTCACATATCATCATTATCCTACCAAACTAGAAAATGATAAATCTCCAAGGACTGGATTCACTGAAGCCTCACTAAAGCCTCATTAGTAAGACATCTTTTCCTTTGACTTCCCAAGTAGATTCCAACTGATTCACCTCATTATTAACTGCTTCTACCCTGCTCTGCCAACATCCTTCCCCTCATAAATAACATCAGACTTCAATTAAATTATTCAATTCCCTCTTCCATCTTCACTTTATTTCCTTTCCAACTTTTCCCTTTCCTTGCTTTTCTCTCATTACCTTCAGCTGATACTAGAAACAGATCAAATGTTGCCATAAATAATCCCAGTTATCCCCACGATTCCATGTCAAAAAACAGGTACCTTCTTAATTGTGGTACTAGAGACATTTGGGTTAATTATTGCCCCAGAGCAGGATTGCCTATTGAACTAATGTTGAACCACATACCCCTACCAAAGTTACTAAAATCCTTAAAATAAGTGCCGTAAATTGCATGAGCAATACAATATACTCACTCGTCTTTGTACTGTTGAATTTCACCCTCAAGAAACTCCCCAGATGGGAACAGGTCAACAACAGGAATAGATGGTGGATCAGTCTGCGCTTGCATAGATTGTGGATTAGTCTGCTTCTGCAGTGCTTTCTTTTTCCTGCAGATAAGAAAAAAAAGTAACAAAATTTATAGTGAAATCGTTTAAAACAAAACAAATAGATATATATACATATATAGTAATACCACAAAATTTTCCTTACTTGCTGTTACTTTTCTTCTTTTTTTTCTTTGCAATGTCTGACAAAAGAAAAACCAAGAGAGAGAGAGAGAGAGAGAGATAGAAGGGTGTGAGATGCAGAACTTCATACATTACAAACACATTAAAATGCCCTAGTAAATTATTACTTATAGTTTAATTAAATTTCACATTATTTCATACAGAACTATAAGGAATGGAGGAACTGATGACTTAGTACAATTATAACTTGAATACATCAGAGTACAAATGCAAAAGGGTTTCCTGTTTATATGGTAAATTCCAAATATAAATGTGACTAGGTAATTTAACAACGTCTCTTTTGAAAGCTTCACATGTTTTCATATTTTTCATTCTTTTCAATAATATTACATTAATTGAATTGAAGAGTCTGTTGGGCATAAATTATTAAAGTAGCGAATAAACATTTTCAAATTGCCACATAGGTCAACAAACTTTTATTTGAAGAGTTTAGTTTACTATTGAAGATGCTCTAAGAGTAACATGGCAATTATTTTGATATCAAAAAATCACCTTTGTCGTCATCTTCATTGTTTTGCAAAGTTTTAGATTGTTCGGCGGCCTCCTTATTACCATTGCCATTTATGGGCTCTAAAGTCTCATTTTCTTCAAAAGGGACGTTTTTATTCAAATTTACCTCTGCCATCCGCAATCACTGTAAACAGAATGCACAACACTTGTCAACCAAACATAGTGAAAAGGGAAAAAAATAATAATATCAATTTGGAACATGATAATACAGTTGTTCTTGTTCTCAATCTTGATATGTTATCCAGGGTCTGCAGAGAAATAAAGGACCACAGTAAGGGTAGTAAGCTCAGTTGATGGGCTTGGCGTTAGAGGTAGGACCAACACATGTACATCAGATTGCAAGGTTAATATGAAGGAAATGGGAAGGGGAGATAACCGGGGGAGTCGAGCAATTTGGGCGCAGACTTGCCTGGTAAACCGTGTAGAGACAAACCTACAACAAAAGGATTGTACTCTGATCTGTTGATTACACAGAGATGCCAATTGAACCCTAATTCACAAAAATAGGAGATTTTAGGGAGAGCAGATGAAAGGACTGTAGAATTAAAAAGGTTAAAGAAATATGGGGTGCTGGGGCAAGTGGGACTGAAGTGACGGAGAGGGGAAAGACTCTGAATTGTGTATGAGTGAAACCCTAAACCCTGGATACGCCTCCAAAGAGGGTTATGTGAATATCGGATACGATTCCGGCCCGATACGGCGACTTACGTATGGCGTATCGTTGAATTCTCTGAGATGTTGACCAACGGATACTCCCCCGATACGGTCATCGCTATGGTTGTCTATACGGCAAGGGGTTATTTTTGAACATATCTGGAAAATTTTGTGCTTGGTTTGGAACACATCTCGCAGCCTCACCATAGAGAGGGAAAGAAGATGGCGTACCTGTATTTGCAGCAAGCTTTGGAGGCGCCGCGTTCTGGTTGTGTGAGGTGTTGAGCGAGGAAGAAGAAGGGAACGGCGCTGTGAGGAAGGAGGATAGAGGGCACGCGTATTTTTTTTTCCTAGTTCTCTATGAACGACGTCGTATCAGCTGGGCTTTCTATTCCATTTGCACGTTGAGAAGCTTATCCCTTTATCTTTTTTTTTTTTTTTAAGGTATACTAGGCCTCTACACACACGCTTTAGTGCCTGCCGAAAGGATTTTTCAAAAAAAATTAAAATTTATTTTAGAATTAAAAAAATATTAGGTAGTTGTGTTTCATAAAAAGTTACATAAAAATATGATCCATTATCTGATTTTTTTTTTTTTTTTTTTAAATATGAAAATGTATGAATTTACCATATTATCCTCATTTAATTAATAATTTCAATTCTTAATATTTGCATTAACTAAGGGCATTTTTTGGTATTTTGAATGTGTTACCATTCTCTGCCTTTTGCTTTATAAAAAAATTTATATAAAATGAACTTTAGAAACACACTCAAAGCCCTTTAAACACAAGATGTGGCAAACTGACACCTCCAACTAGAACTGCCTGATGCCTCAATGGCAGGAGTTCAAAACCAATTGGGAGCACTTTATGGCCAAAGCAAGCCGAAAACCAAGCAGGGATTAATCCCACCTTTCGAGTGTGGGGACACCTTGTGGTATTTACCCAAAAAATAAACCACCTCATTTATAACATAACAAAGAGACTTTTAACTTCTTATAAATTACAAAATTGTCATTGATTTCTTAAAACAAGCCCAATCTTAAAACCTCATAAATATAAAAAACCATAACACTTAATAGAGCATCAAAGTAATTTAATAATCAAAATTAAATTCAATAGGGTTATTTGTGATTTTTTGGGTTTTTTTGGGGTTTATTTATAGAAATTAAATAGTGTAAGGTTGATCTATATGACTAAATATCTCAAATATATAAGGTTAGGCATCAATAGCACTATAAATTAAAACTTATGCACAAAATAGATTTAAGTAATTCAGTCCATTATAAAAACATGTTTTGGGCAGATGCTGAACGTTTCCTTTAACCTTATACATTAGACAAGGGCAATACACAAATCTGGGTAATTTCTAAATGCGACCATCCCACAAGCACTCACAGCAAACTTTGCCACCCGTCAAAAGACTCTCGACTTCCTTAGGAGGCTTCAAACCCAGAATGCAAGCACGCTCCCACCTTTCAAGTCTGGTCATCCCAACGCATGGTCCGTATGCCATGTTCATATCAAATTGCCTCAACAGCTCTTCTTGCTCCTCATAATCATCTATCAACCAAAAAAGAAAATGCGTCAAACCCAAAAATAAAACTGCATAGAAAAATCTGTCACTACTCGAACCGTATCCAGTTTAGGGATGCAATTAAGATGTGGTTTCCTTAACACTTGATTCAACAGTGGAGAAAATTTGAGAATATACACAAAAACAAAACAAAAACAAAACAAAACAAAACAAAACAAAACAGTTTATTAACAAATACAAGACATCTTAACAAGATTTATTAGTTCAAAAGAAACATTGAAAAGAGAATTATTCTATTCCTAAAAAAGAAACCCTTTTAGAATTCGAAACAAGAAATCACACCTCCCCCCTTATGTAAACTGACTTCAATCAATACACCCGAAATCAAATCCCGCCTTGTGTTATATTTCACACTGGAAATTCCACATTTGCTGTAAGTATATAAATATGAACCCTCTTTAATTGATACATCTAAGTTGTACCGTTCCGTTATGTATATAATAACAATGTACTAATACAACAAAAACAAAAAAAATCAAATCTAACACATACCAAATCTCAACCGGACGCATGAACTAGGTATACAAAAATTTTAACAGCATACCAATTGGGTTGGTAGGAAAGATCCTGTTAACCCCAGTAAGAAAATGCAACCAATCAATTCTTTTCGTTAGGTAGATTGATATAGCCGATAACTCTGAACTATTGGGGTTTCAAACTTTCAATACAAATAAAGACAAACAAATAATATGCGGTGTAAAACCAACAATAGGTGTAATTTGTGGATCTGTATCAAATTATATAAAACTAATGAATCATCCACCAAATTCTATTGTTTTAGTCCTCAGATGAAAACTCGCCTAAATGTTGAGACGCCCAATTAAGAGGAGAATAAGAAGGAATTTGGCAACGGAATGGGTACAATACATCGCAAAAAAATGCTGTACTGAAAACCCTAACGAATATTCAGACAAAAGAAAAGAAACCCTGAAAAATACAAACCAAGAAGAGAGATGGACCTTTGAGGTCTAGAGAAGCGTGTGACATAAGGGCGGTGGGTTGGGTGACATCCGAGCCGAAAGAGGCAGCAGCTGGGTGAGTGGTCGATTGAGATTTGTTCTTCTTAGAGATACCACCGCCGATGCCACTGCTTTTCCTTTGCTTGTAGAAACCTTTCATATTCATATTCCCTGGTTTTGATCTTGTTGCCATCCCTTAACACCTCTCTCTCTCTCTCTCTCTCTCTCTCTCTCTCTCTCTTTCAAATTTTGAATTCCTTTCTTCTTCAACAGAAAATAAAGGCCTATAGTATAGGCCCGCTACGTTTATCAATTGGCATTTTCCTTTCCTTATAGGTCCTTGTCTTACTACATATTTACTTCCGGGACCCGTTATCTTTACAAATTTCTACTTCATCTCTCAAGTAATGTAATATTACTTTCTGTTACAAAATTGGGTGGCGGCGGTCAAATTTGGTTTTACATTTTTTTTCTTTTCTTTTGGTCAATTAGGTTTTACATTTCGAACTATCAAAATTTCACAAAATTGGACAAGGCTTATACTCACAAGGATATCGCCCAAGAGTGTCTCAAACTCTTTCACATAGAGAGTGTGTTTTATGTAATTAAGGGTTACATGATGTTATAATTTCATGGGATCAACTCATGTGAGATAGTTGGATTGTACATGTTTTTAATAAAAACCCAAACGCTTATAATTAGAAGGGTTATTCGTAGCAATGGTTCCTCAATTATACTCGAAATTACATTTTGGTTACTCAACTCAAATATTAGTTGCAGAGATCACTCAATTGGGTGTTGTGTTGCACAATTAGTCCCTACGTCAAATCTCTGACTTTTTCTGTTTAAAATGATGACGTGACAAGCATCTCTTAGATTATTGATGAGCAAATGTGACTTTTCAGTTAGGATTATTTGTAGCAATGATCCCTCAACTATTCTGGAGTTACATTTTGGTCACTCAACTCCAAAAATAGTTCCAGAGGTCACTCAATTAGGTGTTGTGTTGCACCATTAGTCCCTACCGTTAAAGAGACTTGACGGTATGGACTAACGGTGCAACACAACATCCAATTGAGTGACTTCTGCAACTACTATTTGAGTTGAGTGACTAAAATGTAACTCCAGTATAGTTAAGGGACCATTGCTACAAATAACCCTAATCAGAGGATGCGAAGACTGAAAAATATAAAACATGCAAGTGTAATATTTCGGACAAAATCACCAAAAAATTATTGTCATTAACCCATTAGACCATGAATATAATGTTTTATTGGTGGTGCTTAAGAAGATTGGGGGCCATGTGCAGATGAGCTCTTAATTTAGTTTATGAGAAGAAGTCCTAACTTTGTCCTCAATCTTATGATTATTTTTATTTTTTTGATAAATATCATGGGGTGTCCTCACACCCAAATGCTGGGATTAATCCTCACTCGGAGTTCGGCTTGCTCCTGACCACAAAGTGATTCAAACGGATTTCGAACCCCTGCCATTGAGGCACCAGGTAGCTCGCAGCGAGTTGAGGTGACAGTTTGTCAACCGCACAACACCTTATGATTCTCAATCTTATGATTATCAATTGCCTATCAGTACTGATATTTTTCCTTTTCTTCGACATATTGGTGTCTTTTCTTTGAAGTTGAACATTATGGCAAACGGGATCTGGGCATGAACAATTTGTGGGTCAAGTACTGTGGGATTAGCCACAACGATTTGTGGGTCAAGCACTGTGGCTATTGGTGTCATCAAATACCATGGGACTGGTTTGCTGGTAGAATGCAAGACTTCATAATCCTTCCTCCATTCATTGGGTTGCAGCAATGGAGGATTGTGGAGAAAAGGGAGGATTGTGGATGAATTTTTGAATTTACCCACATGAGTCATGTTTAACGGAAAAAGTCACACACTTGACGGAATGACTAATAGTGCAACAAGACACCTACTTGAGTGACCTCTGCAACTAATAATTGAATTGAATGACCAAACTGTAAATACGGGTATAGTTGGGAGACCATTGCTGCGAATAACTCAAAAAAAAATATCCTCATATTTGATCTAAAGTGGACCAGTAGTACAGTACTATATTTGGCTATTCCTTTTTCCTACTGGTTTTTGATTTTACATCATCAGGGATACAAGATGACCAATATAGAGGCAACAGTGTGAGAAGTGCCTGTATTAGTAGGGCAAGTGGAAACCCTGAAAAATCATTTCCTGTGACCCCAGCATACGATGCAAGCACAACGCCAAGATATCCACTGACTATGAATGCAACCGCTATTGCAGACATCACAAATGCCATTAGAGATCCCTCGCATCCCGGTGGGCAGAGCTTGGCTATAAGAATGCTGAAGGGCAGAATCTTAATAAAGAAGAGAACCTCCGAAAGGCCAGAAAACATCACAACGTAGAAATTGTCTGGCACCCCCATGTAATTTCGATAAATCCTATTCACAAACAACACATCAGAAACCATAAATACAGCCATTGTAACCTGAATGGCAGAAATCAGTTTTCTTGGTGTGACTGACTTCAAGTGACGATTATAGATGACACTCCATAGAAGCATTGCCACTTGACCAAACACCTTTGAGATTCCCAACACTGATGAGTCAATATTCAGATACTGCGTCTGGTAAAAGAACATGGTGCCTGTCAACGCAGGAATAATGGCATAAGAAGCCGCAAACCATGTAATTGAGTAAGCAATCTCAGGTTCTCTTAGTGCAACCAAGAGCTCTGTAAACTTCTCTTGAATCCCAACGTCGGCTGTCCTCTTGGGAAGGTCCAAAGAACTCTCCTGGACAAAAATGCTTAGAAAAAACTGGACAGTAAGGAGAAGGCCATAGAACAGGAACATCTTCTGGGGAGAGAATCTGTCAATGGAAAGACCAGCTAGGAGAAATCCAAGGACTCCACCCATAGCTGAAGCCATCCAGAAAAATGATTGGAGCTCGCCTGACGATGATGGTTGAGAATTTGTGGAGGACTTAGACTGCTTTCCCGCCTCTGCAACAATGGCATCATTGGCTACCTCAGCAATTGAAGCACCGAGATTACTAAGGAGAAGATATAGTGTCATGGTGCCAATTGAAATGCCTGATTCAGAGAGGATTGCTATGGCTAGCCATGACACTGCTTGTAAGAAAGCTGCAACAACAGATGAGTTGTGTTAGAAATGAACTTCAGACCCAAAAAAAAAAAAAAAGAGCTAGGAATGAACTAGAGCTATGATTAAATTGGTGGATCTATGAACCAAATTTAAGCCTAGGAGAATAGAAACTTCACATTCTCATTTTTTTAAGGAGGAAATATTAATATTTTTATCATGTGAACGAAAGCGGGGTGCATTATATGAATGTTACATTTACTTAAACTAACTAATGAATTTTTTTGGCAAAGTACTAAATTTCAATGTTTGAACTGATATTTAGACATGCAGAAAATTCTGTTGTGTGATGGCGCACATCGTTGTATATTGGGAGACATAATCAAAAGAGTAATAGTTGACTCATCACAAAGAAGTTGCATCTTTATCCTAATTAAATGGGGAGGAGGAAATACAAGCTGGGTTTAAAGAGCTGTGGATAAGTATTAGCACATCTGTTACTGCAGTTTTTATTTGGCTATTTTGCTGCTCCAGAATCTTTGAGCAAACGAAAGCATTGAAGCTTATGATATGAGGAGTTTGAATGATTCAAATTCCATGTAAAAAGAAAAAGGGAGCCGGGCCCTGACTCTGTGCACTCCCTGTTGTATTCTGCACTGCACTGATTCCTTAGATCAAATTATTAATTCAAAACTACATCGACACCGACAAAGTAAATAAAAAAGAAGCTTAAGACAAAAAAGGCCAATCCTGTAAAAAAAATTATTTTTCTTTACACTAATTCATAACGAAGTTCAAAATTAGGTTTTACAAAAGGAATAATTAATCAATGATAATTCATAACGAAGTTTAAAATTAGGTTTTCCAAAAGGTGACTTAGATGAAGCAATCCATTCAGGAAAGAAAGAAAAAAGAAATTGGTGTGGCGTGGTGTAGTAAGTAGTAAGTAGGTACCTCCGAAGGCGATATAAGGAATGCGGTGCTGGCCACGAATGTAGACGGCGTCGGAAACAACACCGTAAAGGGGCTTGGCGACCATGGGGAGGTTGGCGGAGTTCTGGAGGAGCTGGAGAGTGGAGGAATCGACGCGGAGGCCGTCTTTGAGGAAGAAGTTGACGGCCATCCATGCGAAGCACCTGAAGCCCTGCACCCAGTACCCAAATCCCACCACCTTCCGGATCTTGTCCGTACCCTCCTCCGATGACACTACCATTTTCCACACTGTCAAATTCTATCTTAACCTCAATTATGTTGTCTTGTTATGAGAAAATTCTTGGGCATTCGGCTCGTTGGTTGGAGTGTGTGGTCCGATCCGATTAATGTCATGTCAATGATCATATATGACTCATGATGAAGCAGCTCCTTACAACTGATACCGTGAGTCTGGGACACCTGTGACACCTGCACTCACCGGTGAGGTGTCCCAAGGACCGACCTTAACTTAACCTTGTATCTTCAAAATTTTCAACTTTCACCTACACAGCAAATTAATTATAATTAATTTTTAACTAAAATGATTCGATAACTAGCGGTAAACACTATAATACGATTCTTCTTTTTTTTTTACTGTTTATCAATTATTATAATGGAAAATGCTTTTTCTGTTTGTGTAAATTTCTGGAAGAAACTACCGTTATGTACGTTTTTCTTCCTCAAAGATTTACTCAGAATTTCACGTTTGGTTACAAATAAATTCTGTAATGTAATGTAAGAGGGCAGAGTCAGTTTGAGAGAGGAGAAAAGAGAATGACTCCATTCCATTCGATTAAATTGAACGGCTGCGATTTTTTTTAACGCAAACAACCACACTATATCTAAAAGCAACGAAGCAGGGAAAGAAAATGGATATACTTGTATATGGTTAGTAAGTTTCATTAAGTACTTACAGTTTAGTCATATTTATCGAGAAGCAAATATGGTAGCAAATGCACTCTCTAAAAAGCGACGAGAAGTTTCATCCAATTGTAAAAATTGTTATAAAAAAATAAAAATAAAAAAGAGTGGCAAGTGCTGGCAGAATGAGGGGGAACAAATTGAATTACAAATCTCTTGAATGAAAAATTATGGTAGAAAAGAATTGGTCCTTTACCTTGCGTTTTCGACTTACGCAGCACTTGCTTTTCCTCCTCACATCTACCCTCCCAACCAGGGTAACCAAGTACAGAACTAACATATAAATAACTTTTCATTTTTATCACATTATCTAATAAGTGAATACAAGCTTATTTCAGACCAACATAACAGGACTTAAAGAATTTTGCAAACAAGCAAGATTAAACACATCTATCACAGCAGGTACTTCTCAACAACAGTGCGGCCAAACTTCTCTTGAACATCCTTTGGAGTTTCAATCTGGAAAGTGCACAGATAGACACAGTGAATATAAATTCAAAGTCAATGAATTTAAGAAAATCACATAACATTTGATGGGGCTACTTACCGCATTAAGGGATTTGAAGAGAGCCTTAACTGTGTTATGAGGATTCCTTGAACCTACAACCTGACAAGAGTGTGGACGTTAGACCAACAAACCAAATTGCAGGAGCCACCCCTTGGTAAAAATGACTTCCTTTTGACAGTCAATTACCTTAGACTTGACATTTTTGAAACCAGCTAAGTTTAGAATGGTTTGGACAGTTCTTCCCGCTTTCATACCCGTCCTAGTGGATGCAGGCCAGAGATACACCTAATAAGAATTACAGGTTAAAGGTAGGCTCTATATCATGGAGGAAAAACAAGAAAAAGAGGAGAACAAAGAAAATACTAAACCAGAACAAAAAATCAATACAAGAAAGACGAGCCAATCACCTTTGTTTTTTTATAAGTTGTTTGTATTGCATGTGCAATTGTATGCTCCTCATGTCGTTCTACGTAGTGTAGATTCTGAAAGCATTTCTCATACGCCTGATTGTTGTAAAACCAATGTGTACATCGCCAAAAGAAAAGAAACATGAATGACTCAGGTAAATATTTCACAAATGACAGTTGCCAGTAAGTCTATGCGCAAAAGAGGAAACACTTAAAAACCCGTAATGTTTGCCATTTGAATAAGAGAATCTCTTTACATTAAGTTCAAAATCCTGACAAAAGCAAACGAGAGTGAAAACAGTCACCAAACTGACAAGAACAACTGTTTTTAATTTCTATAAGTTGATAAACTATGGTGGGCTTCCCATCTTTTAATATGCTGTTTGTATCACATGTACAAATTGCGTGCTCCTCATGTGGTCCTAGATAATAGAAAAACTGGTCATACTCCCTGAGTTGATTTATCTCCATGAACAACAAGTATTATTCATAGATGGCCATTTCCACAGGAGTTTTCTACTAATTGAGATGGAAAAAGACGTTTTGCCCATAGATAATGGGGGTGCTAACCAAAAGAAGAATGACAGACAAATATGTTGCATGCATATACATGCAGGGTACAATGCAAGGACATGACATCTCTCTGGAAACTAGGATGCGCTCATTGTGCTCCAATGATCGGTTCCATCCTCTTCTATTGAGTAGGGTTTAGGGTTCTTATTTATGTTAGGTTATGTTTTGTTTTCATATTAGCCTTAAAAATTTTGAAATACCACTCATCTCCCTTCTTTTCCGAAAACAATTCCAACACTATTTAAAATCAACTAATACGTTTTTTTCCTAAAAAAATTTCTAAAAATTATCCTTCATATATCCATCCTGGATTCCTCACATATCAATGTCGTGTGTAAAGTCAAACTAGATACACAATGAACTATCCACACGGCATTAGGCATATATTAGGGGTGTCGAATGCTCCACCAAAAAAAAATTGGAGTATTCATGCTTCATTGGACCAGAAGGGTAACAATTGCCACGGCTAGTTGGGGTGATCTGCCCACATTTTGTTCTCACCAACTTAAAAACATTTTTGTTATTTGAGTACCAACGCAGGTGAACCATTGATGCATAAAGTTATAGGAATTGAACTTACCAAAGCCTATCTTGTTAAAAAAAAAAATTATAATAATTATAAAATCAAAATCTCAGATTATACCAGGATATATCCGAATATCGACCATTGGAAACTTATCCAAATAGATCCAACCAAATTACTTGGTAGACTTTTTAAGGTTGAAGTCTGAATACAAATATTACTAGAAGCAGACATCCAATTAAATTCTCATTTCCAACCCTATATGATTTAAACCTACATAGAATGGGTATCACATACATGATATATTACAACACTGTATATGATATGATCCAGTTTAAATCTAAAATAATCAGTTCTATTACTTTGACCACAACGGCTACCTCTAAAATATTAACACTTGAATAAAAAAAATAAAACCAAACCACACAGAGACATGCAACCTGAATCATTACCAAATGAACAAATAAAAAATATGAGGCTAAAACTGTGTAAACATATGGAATTCTGTAAAATTCATAGCACTCAACAAAATACCTTCTGAAGAGCAATAGGGACTGCTGGGCCTTTTGCTTTAGCATAACCAACAACACCATGATAGTTCCCACAAGCTAATATGGCACTGTACTTGACCACTTGCCCCCCCTATAAGCCATAAATAGAAATGTGGAAACATCATTCTCTGTTACGAGAAATCAAAAGCAATGTATGTACTACAAAAAAAAATATGCAAGGTGGTGCGAATACCTTTGTAACTTTACAAGTTCGGTTCACATTGATTATTTTAACATCAAAGCCCTGCCAGCATGTAATGGATAGAATGGTCAAAAATATTGAAGTTTGCACGCAAAAAAAATATGTATACGAATGCAAGGGAAAACGCAATGGTGATCAAAACAACATAAAACTCTTCGAAGAACAGACTTTAGTAAGAATGATTGGAAAACACAGAAAAAAAATTGTGGAAACTCCACTCAAACTTCAAAGTATCACATGGCTAACCAGATAAGAAACAATCAACATATAATCTTTCTTCTACAGGCATCATATGGATGATATGTGTACTCTCAAGTAATGAATCATTTACATACACTATTAAAAATTGAACAGATTACACTAAGCTCAATAAAGAAAAAGAACAAGCAAATTCATGAAATTCTTAAATACTTCCAAAACCACCACACAAAAAAAGAGAAGAGAAGGTTATAACAAGAATAAAAACATTGGATAGAAAATTGAAAAGAAAATGCATCAAAATTAACCCACAACAATTTCGAAACTTCTGAATACTTACTACAATCAGTTTGTCAGTTGTTGCCTATGCTGAATTAAAATCAGTAAAAGGTCCACTTGATGATAAATGTACTTACTTTCCTATAGAGGGGTCTTCTCTTCTTCTCTGTCAAATCATTTCTTTCCTCTGCTAGATCTCTGATCTCTTCCTCTAGAACCTTACCCTTCTTCCCAAATGTATGATCTAACTCTGCTAGCTTCTCTTCAAGTTTCTTGTCAATCGCGTTAAGTTTCTCTAACAGTATGTCATCTTTCTCCTTCATGTCATTGAACTCTTCATCGTCATCATCATCAACTCCTTGTATAATTTGCTTTTCTTTTTCAAATCCAGCATGTTCCAAGAGATCAACTGAGGACTCCACTTGTTCATGCTGAATGAGTCCATAATTGGCAGGATTGTTTGGATCATAGGCTTCCTTCCACTGCACCAATCTCATAGCCCTGTTTAGTTTCTGCTGGAGAATGAATTTATCCTTGCCCTCAGCTACTTTGAGACGGTTAATCAACTCACCGATGACCCTATATTCAGGGCGAAGCCGGAAATGTTTTTGTTCGAACTTGTCAATTTTATTCATCCATTTAAAAGCATCATCAAGTGTTCCTGCCAGAAATTTCAATACAAGTAAACAAATGTTATGATGTACTACAGGAATACAAAATGTATTACACTGATTTACATAAGAATTCATCTCAGAGATGAAAAAGTAAAGTGCAAATCTGAAGAGTATTACATAAGATAACCCTGAATCCCCTATCTAGTTGTGAAGAAACAAAGCATGGGAAATCATTTAGAAATCATGAAAGTCCATATTTAGAGAAGTTTTTTTTTTCACATTTCCGGGCAACTGTGAGGAGCACTATGAAGTGTGCACATTGACCTTCTGACATAAAAATTTAATGGGAATACCAATCAAACTGAATAGTGCACGGATGCTTTCTGTCTTGTTGCTGATAAAGTGCTCTTCAAAAGAACTGAAATAAATCGATCATGAGTGTTCATAACTTTGATTTAATTTTGCAACAGAAATAAATTCATGTCCATTATAGCATTTGATATACTTACCCGGAGTGTTATGGGTCTCATTGAAACCAAAAAAGCATTACTATATATTGTCATGTATGCATATATTAAAACAAACAAGAAATAAAACAAAGCATCATGCTTTACCCGGAATCTAAAAATAGTAATTAAAAAAATTTGCATTCTCATATTTTTCACCCACAATTGTGAGCCATCCAATCAAGCAATGTCAATAATAATAAATAAAAATAAGCCACCTAGTCAAAGAAACAAGCAAAAAAAAAAAAGAGTACTGAATACCAGCCTCGGTGAAGTTCTTGAGCAACTCCTCGTGGCGCGTAAACTTCTTCTGAAACTCATCAAACCTCTTCTTGACGGCATCGGGCGTGAACCTTTCGTCGTCTTCGTCGCTATCAGAATCAGTAGGCTCCTCATACAAGTTCAAGTCCCCAGTATCCCCCTTGAGCTTCTCCTTATCGAGCTTCTCAATCAATGGTATAACACCCAAGTAGTCCTCCTCATCTTCTTGATCAATGTCTTTGGTGTCCAGACCAGCCCTTTTCCGCTGCTCTCTTTCTCTCTGCTTTCTCTCTCTACCTCGGCAAGAAGGTCTTGGGCCGCTCTGGATGATACTGTGGAATAATGGGTCTTCCCAGAAAACGAAAACGAGGGCTTGGGCGCATGAGAGGTGGGAAAGTGTGGGGAAGTGGAGATTTTCCGGGAGAAGCGGAGTGGGGCTTTGGTTGGATTTTTAATGGGTTGATTGAGGATGAGACGCGACCACGAGAATGCTTGTGATTTGTTCATTGCTTGTTCATCTGAAATTCCTTTCAATAATGAGGAAGCGAAATGAAAAAACAACTCTTTCAATAATGTTGGAAACCCATATAGTGAGAAAATGAGAGAAAATCTTCGACAGTGACTACCCAGGCTAGGGTTTAGGGGTTATTTCATTTCCATTCCCTTCTTTAATTGGTACAAGGGCTTGTTTCATTTTCATTAGCCGTCCAGAAGCCCAACAACTAATGGGCCACAACGGGCGGCCCATCTAGTATCCCTCTCTGTCTGTTCAGGCCGCATTATAGTTTCTTTTTCTTTTTTAACACAAGCAACAGTCTAAACTAAAAGATGGGGGCTTCTCACACACAATACCAAAGATGCCATAGGGAATTCGAACCTTAGACCACTGTTCTGCAAGTCAAAACTATTTTCCATTAAACTAGACCCCGTTGACTATAGTTTTCAGTCAATCAAGGATTAAACTTTAAAAAAAAGCCAACCATCCTTGCCTTTAAATTATTTACTATAGTGTCCTTAAAACTATGGTCAAATCCTACATTGCCTCTGGAAGTCAAAGTGGTACACATTGCCCCCTTGACAAGGTTTGTTCTTCGAATTTGCCCCATGTCCTCATCTCCATTCACAACTTTGTTAATTTTGATGAGTGGCAGGGGTACCAAGGCGATTTCGTACATGTGATATGGCTATTACCCACCTCCAGCATGGACTAAAAAAATTAGTAAAAAATACTTTACCTTTAAATAATTTTTAAATTACAAATCCAATATAACAACGGGCATGATTGGCAGGTTGAGTTGCATGAACGACCACGATTGGCCTTAGGGTTTAGGGTTTAGGGTTTAGGCTTGATGGGTAGGGAGGGTTGGTGAGTTCTCGGAGAGGGTAAGAGAGATTGGCCTTGAATGAAGTAGATAAATACAATAAAAGATCAAGGCTACTAATGAAGTTTTTTATTTTTTTTGTACATCTCAAACTAAATCCAATAATAATCCAAATCTCTGAATCCGATGCTTAACCAATATGGATTGATAAATACAATTCGATAGTCTAAATCCGATAATTCAATTATAAATGGATTGGATGGATTGAGGTATATCCAATCCGAATTCGATCCATTTACAAGTCTAGCTGGGAGTGGCTCTCCATTTGGGATTTTTTTTCAATTTTTGAACTTTTTTTTAATTTGTAATTTTAAATTAAAGAAGAAAAGTGGATGAAAATATATACACGAACATATAGTATTATTTATAAACATTAAATTGTCTTATGATAATTATCATAGCTTATTTGGGAGTGTTTGGATACCAACTCTCTTCAGTGCATAAGTTATTCGTCCAAAAAACAGGGCATAAGTTCTTTTTTCTTACTCTCCGTTTAGATGAAGGAATTGAAAATTACATAGAATTCTAACATGACGAAATTTAAATTTTAATCATTTCAATTTCTGGCAATTGAAAATTTCAATGTTTGGATTTATGTATGTCAAATTTTGTAAACGACAGAATTTTGTAAATGACACTATGAAAATTGTGAAATGATACATACTTTGGACGAAATTAAACTCGGGAATTTGATGCCCCAATTTCCACAATTTTTCCCGCGTGTAATTTAATAAATTTCGTGCTTAAGTTGCCAAACAAGGGAATTGTCAATTTTTCCTTCTAAGTTTTCGACTTTTAATTAAATTCCGAATTATTTTCCCTCATTCAAACGGACCATTAATGAAAACAATACCCCTTTACAAAAAGACTAAAATGAGCAAGACTTTTTTTAAATCTAGGTAAATGAATTTAATTAGCATAATACAATGAAAAAAGGAAAACAAGATGTACAGGCTTAGGCCTCTTAAAACCTTTGACATAAAAACCCCCCCTAAAAAGAGGAAAATCCACAAAAGGAAAAAGAGTGCCTCCAATTTGCCATCAAAACCCGTGTGAAAGAAAAAAAAACAATAGAAAACATTAGAATGAAAAAAATATAAAAGAAACTAAAGATGAGGAGAAGTAGCTAGGGGCACCAACCTCTCCTCTGCCCATCGGAATTAGACCTAACAACTGCATGAGTTTGGTGTATTGTAATACAAATATGACGGTATGACTGTCACATCGAAAAATTACTCCTCACACTAGGACATGCAGCACTATATAAGAATTTCTACCCAAAGAAACTTAATTGGAAATTTCTAAATAAATGTGTTGGTTAATGTACAGCCTGTTTTATAATCGACACAATTGTGCTGCCCAAAAGAAGGGGGGGCTGCAAACCAGGCAGAAAACGGTGTGATTGCCTGTATGTGAGGTTGCTGGAGTTGTGTTCTCGGACATTACCAAGCAGGCCACTGTAAAGATAGGACATGGAGTTTTACGTACATTATTAATTGGAATTAGACTACACGTTATCATCAGACATTCTACCAGATGCATTATTCATGCCACTGTGAGGAATAAATTTCCAAGCAGCTGTACTTGCGAGAACTCTTGCCCAACTGCAATGACCGCAACAAGAATCAAGCATTGACATTGCAGTGGAGAAGATTTGTTATATCTCATGCCTTGATATTGCCATACCAGATCGCTTTAAGATCTTTTGGGCTTTTTGGCAGTATCACCTCAGACTTTTGAATTTAGGATCCAGAAACTAACTCTTTCAAAGATGTGAAAGGTGAGTTGTATCCATAGACATCAGCATCTCTCCATAGAGCCATTCCTGTAACGAGAAAAATATCAGAGCTCGTTATGCCGAATGCTTAATCAGCCTAAGCATAAAGTGAGAATATGTTCATATTAGATTTGATTATTTTCTTTGCCGATACTATCATTTTTCGGAGGGGGATGATGTAAGAATTGATAATACTGGAAAAAGAAACAACCTATCCACAAAATCAAACCAGCTGTTGCTGCTAAGAAAAATTCCTTGCTGATACTGTTGAACCTGGAATTACAAATAAGATACCGTTTCTTAGTAGAGATCAAACTTTCTACCAAAAGAACATTAGAAACTATGAATAACCATAAATCAGGAACAATTACCAATACAAGCACACGATATTCCCATATCCATAAAACAAAGAAGCCCAGGTAGAACCAGTGAACCTGCAGTCATTGTTTACCGTTATTCTTACTTAAACTCAGTAATATAAACCCATTATTAAATCAACAGATAGATCAACCACTAGAGCAGTTTAAGAAGTACATTGAAAAAGATAATTACCATTTCCAAAAAAAAAAAGATAATTACCACATAAAATCACGAATAAAAAGGGCACGTGGGATCATAAGTCCATTCCCAATCATTGCAAGCAACATCGAGAAAGCTGATAAACCTCTGATGTTGTCAGGATTTAGGAAATTTGTCCACTGAACAGAAAGCACCAATTGTTGTCAGATGTATAAAAAAATTAACACTAGAAATTCTAAAACAGTACCATTTGCGAAATTGGCATCCACATGAAAAGAAGTGTAGCTGTCCATCCAGATATAGCTCCAACAAATTTGATGCCTTTTGCAGAGAGTTTCCCCAATCGCGCCTGCAAATATAAGCAGATTCTAAAAAGATGCACGATAGAGTGTCCTCCTGTATTTCTATCTTAGCTTTGCAAAGAAAGTTGAGAAATTAAAAGGAAAAAGAGTTAAAAGTTTTTCTCATTTCAGATGATAAACAAACACGCATCACTCATGTTAAAGACAAGAGGTTAACTTCAAAGCAGGTCCCCTTTAATCAATTGACTACGTCACGATTCAAGTAACAGAATAAGATTCTTTGACTTAAAAAGTAAACAAAATAAGCATTTTTAAGACCTACCCATTTAATGCGTCCTCTCAAAAGGCAAACTTACACCGTAAGCAAAAGTCAATTGATTTATATCCTACAACGATTTAAGTGGTAAAGGTCTGTGATTAATTATTTTCATATAGTTGTCATACTATCATTATATAAAACAAAAAAGATATTTAATTCCCTGATCAAAGGACTGTGATCCGTATTACTAACAGACAGAGAATAAGGAGATCTCAAAACAACTTCTGGTTCTTTTTGGCATACATACAATGATTGCATCCCGAGTTTTTCTAGTCTAGTCTTGATTTTAACAGATTGTATTTAGACCTCGAAACCACCAGAAACAAAAGAGGCCATTAACAGATCTACTCCACCTGATGAAACTAGGAAATGCATTTACATATAAGGCATATGAGAGATCACTTCAAATGAGTGTCTTATTTAATCAGTAAATGACAAATATTTAATCTCAGAAACAAGGAAGTTCATGCACATTTTATGTGTAACACTATCTACATGTTGATCACACAATTTCTGAGGAATTATATCTTAATACATCAAAGGACCAAAAGTCAAAATATAACTCAACATGGGGCCAAACTTACCATAATAACGGCCACCAGAGCAACAAGAAAAGCAAATACTCCAGGCAAGATACTGTTGGGTATATACGGAACAAACGTAGACCACATAATCTGTAACAAAATTATTAACAAGAAAATCAAATGAGAGAGAGAGAGAGAGAGAGAGAGAGAGAGAGAGAGGGTAGAGAAAATCACTTGGGGAAGAACTGATAGCCCGCCAACAGTAATAAAATCTTCCCAGAAGCGCCAGATTCCAGCATTAAGCAGACCAAAGTAATTCAAGAAATTCAAAACAAGACCAGTTGCCACAACCACGGAGGTGATCACAAAGTAAGATAGAGGCATCGCTTCAGCCATGGAAAGTTGAGCAAAAACCGCATATAAGGAAATTACACCCAATGTCTGCACCACAATCGCCTCCTTCTCTCTCTTCTTTGCAAAATATGAAAGCAGTGAAAGGTTTCCAAGCAAACCAGTAAACATTCCCTGCATTTACAACATTCCCTCCCTTAGGTAATTAAAAGCCTACGAGCTGTTTGGTTGGTGAGATGTGTAAGAAAAGAAATATGTATGTTCAAATCTTGCACGTTTAGGCACATAGAGCTTGTAAGTATTAGAGCATAGTCAACTTAGCTAAATGGAATATACGTTATATTTTTATTGAGACAAGTTTTGTTTCTGTCTTCCTTTTATTGTTGTTTTGGTCTGAATGGGACAAGTTTTCAGCTTGTAAAGGGCATCTAAGATAATAGCCAAGAAAATAGAAATCAGAAAATGGCGCTGCTATATTATAACAAGTAAGTCGGTGCAATGTATTACCAGCCATGGGACTGCCAAAAGTGCAGCTTTATTTCCTGCCAGAAGATTTTGGGCATTGAGTATGATCTGAGGCATTTGCAGTAACAGAAATGGGATATTTGATGCACCAGAGAATTTTGCTGTCCAGGAGTCCCATTGCTCGAAACTTTTATTGCTCTTGAATTTCACCAATCCATTGCAGAGATTCCAAAAACAATTTTGAACCATCAGCATTTTCAGCCCAAATTAAGGGCTCATATGAAATTTAAATGGAAATCACTACATAAATTGTTTGTGTATAGGTTTGGTTACTGGGAAGAGCATAGGAATCTGAAAGAAATTGAAATTATATGTTGACTTTCTTTAAAAGAGAGAATAAATTAAGAAAAAGATAGCAATAATAAATTGAAGTTTGAAATTGGAAAAAAATAACGGTTTACATTGTTTTACATAAATACGATTACGCATAGGCAGAAAAGTAGTGAACAAAGTGCAATTGTTATGGATTACTATTAGGAATGCATTGCTGAAATGCGTACTTTGTGTATGGGAGGGGAGAGAGAGAGAGAGAGAGAGAGAGAGAGAGTACCTGAACCTGATGATGAAGAGGGTGAGGGACGTCAGAGTCGAGAGCGTAGAGAATTCCGCGCCGAAGCAAGGTGTGGGTGTTGTAGTAGCATTGGGCGGAGACGGAGACGGATAGAGAGTTTTGTTGGATCAAGGAATATTTGAGATGATGATGTTGCAATTGTACTTGCAGTCCAGGTGGCTTGCTAGTGCTACCGCTACCGCTACTTCTTGTTCTACTTCTAGTTCCAGTACAGGAATAGGAATAGGGCACCACTAGACACTTGGCCATTGATTTCTTTGATTTGATAGAGAGAGAGAGAGAGAGAGAGAGAGAGAGGTGAGATTGCACTCTCAACTCAAGAACCGAGCTCAGAAAAGAAAAGAGCAACCCAACACTTGCAGGTGGATATTGGGGTGTGTCAGATGTGCGTATCTCCAGACGACACGTGGAAAATAGATATTTGTTTCTTGCTTTTGCTCCTCCTTTGGGCTTTGGGCTTTGGGCTTTGGGCTTTGGTATTTGGTATTCGGTATCGCAATAACACGATATTGTTGTCCATGCGTGTATTAGATATTTAACGCAAAACGTACGTTTTAAGCAGGAGAAAAACTTTCCTAGATCCAAAAGTTCAGGAATTAGAAAAGGAAAAGGAAGAATTGGAAAGCGGAAGGTGAAATTTTTTCGACATTTACACATCATTCAAAATTTGAGATACTTCCTCGCACCTCCTCTCTTTCTTTTAGGGTTTGGAAAGAAAAGAAAAATATTTTAAAAAAACTGTTGCAGCTAATTTGGCTCGAACTCTTCCCAGGTTTGTGCATAGCAGAGAGAGAGAGAGAGAGAGAGAGAGATAGAATAGAACTTACTTGTCAGTTACAAAAACTTATCTAGGTCAGACTTATCATGAAACATTATTGCTTGCTTGTATATATGAAAGGAGCAGGCCTGTAGACCAAGGCGCCGGGGAAAATCCTTATCATCATAACTAATAAAAACATGACCAACACTTAGATAGTTTCTCTCCAAAGATAATTCATGCAAAAAATTCTGGGCTCCAACTTATGAGCTCTTAGTGATTGATTTCTGGTCTTGTTACAGAACGTTTAGGGTCAGGTCATGGATCCTCTCCTTCCTTCTATACTATCTCAAACCTGAAAACAACTTCAAGGTACAATTGTCTCGTCCTCTCATGTATATATGTACATGCATTGTGGTGTCTCAAATACAACAGACCAAATTAATGTTTCAGTAGCATGGCCTCCATCTCTCTTTTCCTCGCAGCATGTTTCAGTTTCTCTAGAGCAACAAGTCCAACTTGCCTAACTCTTTCTCTGGACAATCCTATACTGAAGAATTGACATAATAACATAGTCAAATCAAGTGGATGGAAAAGTTAGATGCATGCAAGAAGCAAGTGGAGATTGCAAACATGAGACTGGCATTAAAACTTAAGGTAGTTTGAAGAGAGAGCTAGAGGTTATCTGATTGTTTTGATTTTATGGCATACAGAACAGAGACCATAGGTGTTTCCAATCATGTGCACTTCATTCCCTTTTGCCCTTTTGACTACAAAATATTAACATCTGGATTTAGGCTCTTGTTTGGACTCACCGTTTGCTAATGTCTTCCCAAGTAAGACATTCATTTTCCAGACCATAATAAAGCCGTATGATCTCTCTCTCCCGTTCCCCAAGCATAATATTTATGAGCTTGTTCACTTCTTCCTGCAAATATATATCACTGGCACAGTTAATTTTCTCCACTACTCTTGGAGTACGACTACAGAATTTAGAATCTTTTAAAAATTCACAATTCAGAAACAAACATGTGATGTAAATGTAATACACACATAGACACGCATTCACTGCCCTTTTCCCCAATCTTCCAACACACACACACACACAACATATGTGCACACACAAGTAACTCGAAATATGATCTCTCCGTCAACGCAATAATAATTATTTTAAGGGTGCATTTTAAACGGTGTGTTTACAACTACCCATATTCTGAAGGAAAACAAAAGGATGAGTGCCATATACCAGCTCCAGTGCCAGTGCTGGAATCCAACCAAAGAAAAGGATGAATAGTCTCTTTTTATTTTTATTTTTAACTCCCATTTTAATTGAAAACCAAATTAACTAAAAAATGAGAGGCAAAACTGAAAGCTTCTGCCCTCTAAAAGGTGAGAATTAACATTTAAGATAAAAGTATCACTAGTTTTAATGAACTTTATAAGATCAAATCAATGCGGTTTTTCTTTAAGGACCTTTAATGGGAATTTTTGTGATATGCTTGAACTATCTCCTTTTGATTACAATGGTCACACTTTGGCATGTTGTTTTACATTTTTCATGCATTCCTCTTCTTACCTTCAATGCCCACGCATCCACCCCATGCCATGGGATGTTCTCAAGGCGATTATCTGCAATGTACTGTAAAATATTTATAAAGGAGAAGGTCAATTACGAGGCAGAAAACTGGCATGCATGGAAATGAAAATTTACTAAACTGGAATTGCAAAAATTGAGGTGATGTAATCAACACTTACACTATGATGAGTTTCTCCTGGAAGGCCATTTAAAGAGGGGAATGCGTCCCTATCAAGTGAGAAAACCTTACTGATTGCCTACATATTATAAAACTGCATGGTGAGCGTGGAGATAACAACATAGGAATGCATAAAACAGAATAACACAAGCATTTAGTACCTCTGTAGCATTCCTAACTTTCTTTTTGGACATGTTCAGGCTTTCTGCGATCCTCTGATAATGAAGTGTAAGCACATATCAGGCAAGAGCAGAGTGATAATCAACAATATTGTGGTAATTAAAAATGAAGAAACATTGAAATTTATGGTAATCAACAATTGCTTGCTATAATAACAAAAATACTTACATCAATTGATGGAGTAAT
The DNA here is from genome assembly GCA_018703695.1 of Prunus fruticosa. Classification (NCBI taxonomy): domain Eukaryota; kingdom Viridiplantae; phylum Streptophyta; class Magnoliopsida; order Rosales; family Rosaceae; genus Prunus; species Prunus fruticosa. The sequence goes on along the minus strand of CM031918.1, from coordinate 59,524,948 downwards.
TCCTTTCTCTTCCAATCTAATTTTTGCATTTCTGATTAAACCTAACCTCTCATGCAAATGTGTAGGCAGTCTTAAGGTTCTGGAATTTTCAACCAGTGCTCTTGAAACACCCTGAGGATATAAGGAAAAAGTATCAAGGGTTAGTTTTTTCAATCAGTCAGTTTTGCATGATGATATCTGCTATATATTGCTACCCACTATATTTACCATTTCAAGGGAAAACATTAGCCTTACCTGACGTATCCACCAGTAAACATATGTAGAAATTTTGAACCCCTTCGAAGAATCAAATTTCTCAATCCCACGCAGTAGTCCGATTAACCCACCCTACATGAGAGATTATCAGATTCCAATCACGTTCTGTTCAAGTTACAGTAGTTTGGTTCATTTGTTGGATATATATCGGGGCCTCATTGTTGAATTAAAAGAACAGAAAATAACCTGGATAAGGTCAGCCATTTCAGCGCCCATATTATCATATCTTTGAGCAATGGACATGACCAAACGAACATTGCTCATTGCCAGCTTCTCTCTTGCCAAAGAACATTCAATCAACTTCGACTGTAATTGAGCACGGGAAATCCTCAAGGAAGTTGCAAGTTGTTCATCAGAGGGCTCACATCCCAATCTCTCCTTCAGTCTGGAGATCCGAATGCAAGGATTAGGATTAGAAAGAAAAACCACCAGATAACAACGATTTTCTTTTTCTTTTTGCATGAGGAACCAGTCTCCATAAGGGTGAACTTACTCAGAAGATTAATCAATTAAAAGTTTCAGAAAAATGAAATACACACACCCACACTCCTCACACTGTAAAAGAAAAACTACCTGCTCTTTGTGGATAAGTTTGATAACTTAGCAAGTTGAAAGGGATTTGCTTCATGAAAAAAGCAGCATACTTCCTAGAGTATATCTAGTTTTTAAACAATAAATCAATGCTTCAGCGTTTATCCTATGATCACTTTGAAATTCTTTTCCTGGATATTGACCCACTTACTTTAGTGCTTATGATTCACATGATTGAAAGGAAACAGTTATAACCTTGATTTATGCTCCTCTACGGAAAGACCAACTTTAATTTTCTTTGACAGGTGTACAACCTCAGTGTGAGTCAGCAAATCCTCACTTAGAACACCCTTCACATAACCCTTTACACGACTCTGAAGCAGCTCCGGACTGACAATGGCTCTCAAAGGCTTATTGGTGCTAGGGTGCATTACGCAAGTGCTTTTGTTAAAAGTTTTCCTCTTGGTACTAGTCATCCTCCTTTGACGAGCAGATACCCCAGAACAAGTGACTGGTATCTTCTTGTCAGTTGTTTTTGATGTTGAATCCCTTAATACTTTTTTCTCAAAAGAAAGATTCCATTGTTTTTCCAGCATAGACTTCTGTAGCAAAAGAAGTGCTTCCATTGAATATTCAAGATCAGAGCTTTCCTCCTCCAAGTCGTTGAGCTCCTGAAACCATTGCTGCGTGGCTGATGAAGGAGCAGAGGCAGTATGTACATGTTCTTTCAGAGCCCTAATGGACTGTTGAGGTCGATTCGAAGATGGAAATCTGGAACTGCAGTTGGAAGGCTTTCTGGCAGTGACAACATTCTTTGTTGAAGAGAAATGGCAATGTAAAAACCCATGATGATCATTGAGATGAAAGAGCTTTTCTGTGATATCTGAATAATAGAAGGAAGAATTCAACAGCCTCTTCCCCGTACTAAGACCAATAACAGCAGCTGTGGCCATCATATGGCTTCTTCTTTTGTTTATACAATTACCATAACAATTTCTTAAGAAATCAAACCCACGCAAAACTTATGTTCTCTTGTTTTATGATAAATATATAGATACAGATATAGATATGCTTCACTACACTAACGCAAGCAAAGCAAGTGGATTGGTTGAGTTGCTCTAGGATCTGCCACAAATCAATTAGTAAGACTTGCGGTTAGTTATAGAAAAGCATAAGTAGAAAAAAGGAAACAAAAGAATGAAGCAACAAAAAAAAGACATAAATGAAGGGGGAAAGATTTCATGAAATGGATTTATTTTCTGCCCCAACTCACTGTATCCAATTCAACCAGATTCCATAGTAACTATGTGTTGGCTGTTGGTACTTGGTTTGGTAGGTACAACATGACACCATTCTAATTTCTAGGTGCCATATGAAGGTGAAGAGAATATCAAAACATTTCATGAAATCTCTCGATTTCTTTCAAGTGGCATTGGGATTGATGGGTGGGAAAGTGGTAGGTCTTCCTAGCTTCAAATCTTATCGTTTGAAAAAGAAAAGAAATTAAAATTGCAAGCCATGAGGAGTTCAAACGTTCATGCTATCAATCAGCTTTTGATTTTGATTTTGATTGCAGCGTTTTTACGTCTCGACATACATATACACACATAGACTTAGAGAGAAGAGACCCAAAAAAAACTTTGAGATAAATGTTCAATTTTAGACCATCTCGACTCGAATAGGAAGGAAGGATTTGAGTAAATGAGAAAGTTGATTGAAATGAAAATAAGCGTACCTGAATTGAATGAGTCAGTAGACGCAGGTAGGGGAAGGAAATGTTGTTTCTATATATGTATTATTAGCTGACCGAAGTCCGAAACAAGAGAATGACGGTGAACCCAAAGTTAGCACAACGGCGTAACAGGTGGGTGGAGTGGGGAGGCTGACAACTGAAGCTCTGATATGGAAATGAATGGTTTTTTTTTTTTTTTTTGGCTCTTTTTTTTTCTCAAGTTTGAATACAAATTAGAGAAATTCGATGTATTGCTAAAGACAGAAATAAAAAGAAAAAACAAGGGCCGTAAGAGGGGTTTAGAGATATGGGATGGAGGGATGCTATTGGTTGGAAGAGATTGGATCCGGCTTTGTGTGGTGAGCGACCTGCCATTTGATTTATGTGTAGACTAGACACAACTTCTTCTGCTCTCTCTCTCCTCCTCCTCTTTCTTGATTTTTTTTTTCAACTTTGGATATTTCGATTTTCTTTTTTGGTTTGTTCATAATTTGTTCCTGTGGATGCCCATGATTATTTGACGTTCCAAGAGCCAAAAACAACGAGTCTAACAACTGCATATGCGAAAAATGGATGGACCCGCCACACCACACGTCACCACTTACCTATGTTAACCAACTATGCTTTACATTTCACACGCTCGCATTGCAGCCTTAAAAAATAGCATGCTCCAATCCTCTTTTTGCACATACATCGGGTTTTAAGAAGAGTGGTGAGAATACATATCATATTAAAGTGGTAGGAAAAAAATGCTCCCTATCTTCTATATGATGAAGCATTTATTAACTAAAGTGCTAAAAGACCACCATTTATTATTAGGGTTTAGATATGAAACTTATCATTTAAATACAAAACCCACTCACTAGATGCGGCAGTTATCCCCACCCCTCAACCCTTATTACTTTAAAAAAATATTTGTTTAAATATTAAAGCTAAAACATAAGTCAGTATGATAAGAATCATTCTCATTAAGCTGTTTACTAATTGATTCGCATTATTATTGTTTACTAATTTTCATGAATGAGAACCTAAACTAAATTGATCACTAAAATGCCATGCACACATAAATATATATTTTTCACCTATGTAACTTGTAAAAAAGCAAATTGACAAAACTTTATTTTACAACTAATATATAATATATGATACTATATGACGAGTGATGAAAAAAAAGTAGTATATAATAATATAAGGAATATAATAGAAAAAAAAAACAAATATGACAAAGTGATAAGAAGTATAACAAGACGAGTGCAGGCTAGCAACTAAGTTGAAAAGGGAAAAATTATGCTTTTTCCAACAATGATTAATAAACAGCTATTAAATTTTGCTTTTTCTTCATTTTTCTTGGTGTGAGTTTTTATTTTTCTAAGGTTTGGGGTGGTTTGGAATTATTGTAAAGTGGTAAGGATATTTTTGGAAGGTAGTAAGATAAAAATAAAAAAAAAGTAGTTGATCCAATTCCTAGTTTTGAGGGGATGTAATTATGGATTTTGATATGGAACCCACACATTTTTTGATTCATGATTGCAAGAAAACGTGGGGAAGTGAGGAATAGAAATCATTCCCTTTCTTTCTATACCCATTACTAATGCATAAAGCAAATAAAACAAAGTCGTACATAGGATCACTTATGACAATTAATTTAAATGAAATAATATATATTTTATGTTTTTCTATCTAGAATAAAGTTTAGTAAGATTTCAAACTGCTAATAATACCACCACAAAGTTCACTTATTTTATAACTCCAGTTACATACGCCCTTTCAACTTTCTACTTCGAGTCGTGGTTTAAAACATAACACAAGAACATTGGGCACTATGACACCTGAATCTGAATACGAGCCAAGCAAGCCAGACGAAAATAAGAAAAGCTCACACTACTCTTATTACGTAAAATACAACTAGTTTAAGTTATAAACAGAGTCATTCAACTAAACCACACCAGAGAAAAAAAAAACTAAATAATAATCGTATTTATCTTCATATGCAAAGATGAGAATAACAAGCGGGAAATGCTAAACAAGAATAAAATCTTATTGATGCAAAGGAAGTATTGGTATCTTGCTACACTTGTCGTTCTGCAGCAAGCCTCCTAGATTATTGGGACCTGGCTGGAGCAAGCAGGTGTAAAAATACGAAGAACAAAAAACAGTCAAATGCATCGTGGTCAATTTGATAAGAACTGAATATCAGAACCATTTAGCAGATAATACAGGAAAAGAAACGTATCCATAATACTCTTATGAGAAAGAAAAAAAAAAGGGAATAATAGTCACTATTATTCAAACAACAAATGAAGCAGTAACCACTTAAAGTTTAATAAATACATAAGTGAGCACTATTATACCACTGCATTACAACACTGTTCTCTTCACAATTTTGCACAACATGAATTACTAAATTCTAAGCTTCTTACACATCTCCTTTACTCAAACTGAACAAATCCTCAGAATTGTTCATATTATATATCTATATATATAATTAAAAACAAATTTCAGCTTAACTTACTTACAACGCGGATTTAGTGAGCTAGTCTCACAGAAACCTCTAGTTAACATTGGACTCTTTCTTTTTCTTTTCTTTTTTAGGGGGAGAGAGAGAGAGAGAGAGAGAGAGAGAGAGAGAGAGAGAGAGAGAGAGAGAGATCAAATTTACACCAAAACAACCCATGGTAAATTCTGAACTTCATTCATCAATTTACACGAACTCTTGAAATTCTTTTCAGCTGCTGCAATTTATCTCAATAACTAGGTTAAATTCCTTCAAACACATAAAAATCCATTTCAGAATCAGCACGATATCTAAATTAAATTTCTGGCATTTGATAAACATATGAGAAGACTAAAGCCATTGAGGAAAGCAATACTAATTGCATGAAATGTAACAAGACCAAGAGAATCATTAACCACAAATTATATTGTGCAAGCACAATGAATGAGCATGATCTGTATGTGGATTTTCATAGCATGTGCCCACTACCCATGTGAACTATTGAGTACAAGTTGTACAATGTTCTTGCCAACTCTCAGGATCTGATTGTTCACAGTAAAAAACTAATTCCAACATTAGGCAATCCTTCCATAGTCCTTTCTTCCTCGGGATGCAGGTGGAATGCTAGTGACAGGATGACTGGCTCTACGCCCTACAATAGAGTGCCACAATTAGTTTAAATGTTCTCAGCTCCCCAACCCTCCATTCAATCCCCCTTCTCCCATAAACACATTAATAGTTTGACAGATTTTGTTTACTAGGATGATAGCAGACAAAGGAAAATGGAGGGTAGAATGACTTATGATGTGAAGTCAGAAAGTACCCCATGACATGCCGTTGCTGAATGAGCTATTTCCCGGAGAAAGTGGGCCACCAGAATTAAAATTGGGAGGAGGAGCCTGCACCTTCATATGATTCCAATCACCACCACGAGAATTGTTGGGTCTTCCTTGACTGGACCGCTGATATTGCTGTCCCAACCGGCTCGGAGAATTTTGTGATATATGTGGAAAATGAGAAGGTTTTGGCAAGCGTGCGTATCCAGCAAGTGGTTCATTAGTTGAAGGAGGGCTACCCACCTCTGCATGTGAATACGATTGAATGGGCCCATTTTGTCTGAAGAGATGGTAGACAATAGTAATCAATATGCAGAGGGACCAAAGAAATAAGAATAGGAGAAGAAAGAACTCTATTCCAAAAGACAAGTACGGAAATGTGTCAATTGTAACATTCTGCCTCTTCTCATTAGGAAACTTGTTCATCATTAGAAACCTCCATTAATAGCAAATAGCACAGTAAAGCATTTTGCAGGAGGAAACATTTGAATATATTGTTGCAGATCCATCCCCACATTTTAAAACAATACCGAAGACTAAATCAGTTATTTGCAATACACTTGTATACATATAATTTTCAGCTGAGGAAAACAAGGCAAGTAATTATCTCATTGCAGATCAATCCACATGAGTTAGTGTTACTGCAGACTCTACAAACTGCATCAGTCATGTGGTAAATACTTGTATACATAAACTTGCTCACGTAATTTCAGAATAACTAAGTGATAGATAGACGATACAACTTACCTTTGAAAGGATAGGCCTGAGCTCGTATTTGACACACGATTAAATCTTCCCGCCCCAACCAATTTTTCTGCAGAATTAAGATGCATGCCTTGGCTGAACTCAGTAGTAAAGCAGCTAACATCTGAACCATCTTCTTGCAGAAGAAGTTCATCACTGGAATGAGAATGGAAAGACAGAAGAAAGAAGAATGCACATTAAATTCAGAAGAAATATGAGGTTGATTCAAGACTTCAACAAGTAAACCAACTGCTTGAGTTGAGCCTAGATGAAAACCAGTGAGGAAGCCCAATGAATGGTTAGCAATGAAATTGGCATTCAACTTTAACATCTTGCTACGTAGTAGACACTCCCATTATGGTCAAAATTATGTATGGATAAACCAATATAAGGTTTGCTTAACGATGGAAACAATGCAATAACTTTGTACTATATCATTCTTGATTAAGATGCATGTTGTTGAAAAAGTGAAAGATTACCATGACTGGCTTAATTATATGGTAGGAGATCTTATAGGTCACAATGAAGAGAACCCAGGCTATGATCATTCCCCAACCATGCAGTAAGCTTCATGGAACTAACAGTTGGCCCTACGTCTTTGAGTTATCTGGTCTAGCACCTTTACAAACTCAGAAAGGGGTCAGCGAAAGGCTAAAATTGGGTCATGCTGAGTCATAAAACCATCATCATATAGGGTCCTACTCTTATTGAGGCTCACAAATAAAGTTCTCTGTATGCTTGATACCTAAATTTTGACTGCAAACATCTATTAATGAAAGAAAAGCATGCAGCACACTCATAGGAATCATATCTTTGTAGCGACTAAAAGATGGGAAACTTAGTAAAAACACTGTCAATATTTAAACTTTTAGTTACCAAAAAAAAAAATTATTTATTCTTAGGCCCTAAATGGGGATTATAATAAAACTTTTACCCAGAAAGGCCAGTCTTAAAATAGAAAAATATGAGGGCTTAGAAATAAGTATTAAACAATTAGAGGTTTATTGCTAAAATAGTGTTCCTTTTTGGGGCTTACTGCTAAAACCCCTTAGAAGATATACTGCCCACTTACCTATAATTGGGATCCCAATCCCCAGGATCAGGCAATGACAGGCTAGCCTCGGGCTTTTCATGAGCCACTCCCGTGGTATTTGGGAATTGCATATTGGAACCAACTGTGAAGGAAGCTGGCATGCTCTGAATGGCTAAGTAACCAGGAGAAATACCACTGCCTCCTCGCTGCTGCTTCCAGCTTCCAGCATTAGAGCTTAAATGCAGATGTGATGGTGAACTACCTAGTATTTGAGAGTTCCCCTCAGCTTGGCTAGAACTGGTGCCGTCAGTTGCTTGCCCTTGCCAGTGTGAAGATGAACTCTCTTGAGTTTGAGAACCTCCAGGATATCCCCAGCTTTTTCGTCTATTAAACTGGCTAACTGCAGCCATCTTTCCTAAAGGTGATCCATGACAACTGCCTCTTGCTGGAGAAGTGGGACCATAATGTCCTGGCGAGCCGGCAGAAACTTGACTGTAGGAGCTTGGTGGAGTAAATTGTGAAGGACTAGTGCCTAGTGGCAGAGGAGCAAAACTTCCTGCCGAAGGACTCATACCAAGTCCATTTCCATGTGAAAATTGAATAATCCTCCGTCTTGCATCCGGGCTACTTCCGAGCATCGGCACATTGCCTTGTGCATGCATGTTCATCCCAGATGGGCCAACTGGAGAATAATAAGCGAACACATTACTAGTATCTCCATAACTTCCATAGCTGCTTCCTAGTCCAGTACCATCATTATAACTACCATGGCTTCCTACACTGCCGTAGCTATTAGCATGTGCATATGGTACCACCTGAAAATGCGGGCTGCTATGCATGGAGACTCTATTTCTGCCTGGAATCTGAAGAATCAAAGTACAGTTATAGCTGAGATGATTATTATAGACAAGCTAAAAATACAAGCAATGGCATATTTTTAGGAGCAGCAAGCTTACATTAGGAGAGAGACCAGCAGCAAACCAATGGCCCCCACCAGGGTGATGATCCACCCTTATGTTTTGAGCAACAGGCTAAGGGAAAATAAGAGGACAAGGAGGTCAAAGACAAAGAAGAAGAGAGATAAAGAAAAGCAGTTAGTATTATATCCTGCAGAACTTCTAACGCAGCCAATAACTAACTACTGCAATAAGCAACCTAGTCCTGGTACAAATTTCATAAGTATGGCTGAAACTCAGGATGTAGGATGAGGCGATCCTCACTCATTCAGTATGAGACTCAAAAGCATATTTACAGATGTTAAACTACAGCTAGAATATAAAACCAATTTAAAATCAACTTTTCATCACTACCTGCGCATTTTATTAACAAATATATGTATACAAATTACATTCACTCACAAACTAAAGCAATATCAGATTATGCCAAAACCTATCACATTAATCGATGTATCAATTAAGAAGAAACCAAGCACAATTACATTTGATATCTGAGTGTGGCTTGAAAAGATTTAAATAGTTCATAAATGGGCCCACTTACCATGCGAGGGGTCTCCAAGGGAGGTTTATAAGGGCGTGTAAAAGGTTCCCCTGTAACAAAAGGGTGTTTTGAAGCCTGCAGGTACAAGTCCAACTCAAAATCCATTTGCTTGTCATTATTTACAGTGTATCAGAAATAAAGTAGCAGAGATGACATTTAGCAACCTGAAAAGGCGACCAGCGTTTTGCAGGATCAAACTCAACAAGTCCCTTCAAAAAATCAACCAAAGCTAGTCGTATTTGACTTTCTGCACATATTTGATACCATGCAACAGCATTACTAACTTCAATAAGAGAAAGCAGTTAAGCATTAAGTAGAACTGCTTCAGTGTCGTCAGCTTTGAATATTCAAAAGCATAAAGCAAACCTTTAACCACGTCTTCCTTAGGTAAGTTCTTTCTATACGGATAGTTTGTAACAATTTCTTCGAGGTTCATACGATTAAAATACTCTTTCCCGATTGATGGTCTTTTCAACTCTCTCTGAACAGAAACCAGTGAGCATAAGAACTAAAAAGAAAATATTAAAATTCAGAGTATTTAAAAAAATATATATATCTATTATGATAATTTATGAAACAAAAGAAAGAGGGGGGGTCAAGAATTACTAAAATCTTAGAATGGTTCCACCATTGTAAATTCAGAGAAATTTGAAAAGAAATATGAGTTAGACTCATAGATGAATCGAACCAATACATGCGTAATGTTCATCATTTGTTTCTCATTTCTCTAGCTCTCTATAGGAACCTTTTCTCCTAACCAACAGTTTCGTTTTCCAAAAAAAATTCTATACTATAGAAACTTACAGCTTCATATTCTTCTTCTGTTAGTGCTTGATAAGCACTTTTTCCACTTGCAGAAAGTTCCCCGTTCTCCACATTGTGCACACTCCGAATGCACTTAAAGAACTTGCTCGTGTTTTTTGCCTCCTTAAGTACACAATCAGGGGGTTGCCCTCTACAATATGACAACCATAAAAAATATCAATTTTGAGAAAACGATAACCAATAACTGTGCTATGCATTATTCCTTTTTAATAATTTCCCATAGCTAACCCCCTTTCTCTTTTGGTTTCTAAACAATATCCCAATTCATTAAATGGTCTCTCCTCCCAGACGAAATCCCAGCCAATAATGAATTGGAGGCTAAAATTGGACATAAAGTACAAACTGTGAATCTAAAAATTATCTATTGGTCTAAAATTTAGGGAAAACCATGGGGGTTAGGATTTCAAATAGAAAATACGAGAAATCTTATTTGATTGGGACTCATATGGCAAGAAAATATTAACTACGGAAACTCCAGTCAGAGGTCAAGGTTGAGATAAGATGAATAACAAAGAAAGAAGAGGAGAATAAAGAGCATTATTAATATTAGGCAAAGTGATAAAGCTTTCGGGTGAAATCTTGATTCAATACTCAATAGAACTAATTTCATAGGAAAGAATCAGAATTTTTCATTGGATAATTTTAAAACCACTGCAAAAGCTATATAAGCCCTTAATTAAACAGCATTTCATGAAAACAAGGGGAATCATAATGATAAAAAAGTAAACAAAGAAACCGTAAAAAATCATGCATATCATAATCGCACCTAATAAATAAATGAAATTAGGTCCCTTCCTTAAATTACTAACACAAAAGAAAAAGGCATACCCAAGTATTTCAATCATTCGCCTTAGGAGGTCAAATTCTGAAGCTCCTGGGAATAATGGCAATCCCAGAAACAATTCAGCAACTATACATCCAAAGGACCACATATCGATAGAAGTAGTATATCTGGAAAGGGGTTAAGTACCACAAAAATCCAGATATAAAAGAGTATGAGTATAAAAACTGAACCCAAGTTTAAACATCTAATCCATCAAATATGAAGTTAGAAAATTATCTACAGATACAACCATCACTCTACATTTTCAGGACCACTAGGCTAGATATTCTTAGGAAAGTTGCAGCCTGCAAAACAAATCAAGAATATAAAGGCAAGATAGTAATAATGCAGCTCAGATTATTTTTGAGGCCAAAGTCGCAAGGGTCACAAAGCTTAAGCCAACTCCAGAAATCGGCAATCCAAGGTCCAGCTGGAACAACTTAGACCAGACCAGATGTTCAGTTGGGACTGCAGTAACAACACTGTTAGCCTACTAATGTGATCTTATCAGGCTTGCACATTGACATTACCTTTAGAAAAATAAATAAATAAAAATTGATAACAGAAAATAAAAGGTCAACCTTAGATGAAACCCATAGCCAGGTTGCTGATGGGTTTGATTATGATTTTTCCCAACCAAGATCAAAACCAAAGAGACAGAATAACTAGTAAATTAATTACAAAGCGTCACTTCATTTTCAAGGATACTGGTATCCAAGAAGAACTTCAGGAGATCTGTAGTAACGACTCTGCAGAACAAATGAAAAGTAGCATCTAAGAGACCCTTCTATGAAAGATAAGACTTCGATAAGCCTGGGCAGTATGCAGTAATGCAAACCTGAATGTAGGAGTAAACAGTTCGATCTTCCATGCATGCTGATCCAAAGTCAATAATTTTAATTTCTGCTGGCTTAACACTGTTGCATCAAGGGAAAATATGCAAAGATTAAAATGAAACAGATCTATAACAAAAATAGTCCCAAATTTATAATTAAAAGTAACTCACCTTGTGCACAAAAGAATGTTTTCTGGCTTCAGATCACAGTGAATTATCCCAGCATCTTTTAACAGAGCCAATCCATGTAGAATCTATTTTAAAGCAAATATTACCAAAAAGGGAAAAGAGAGAAAATAAGGGTTAAGATATAGTAACGTCAAAGAGATAAAATGTTCAAAATCAAATACAAGCAAGAACTATCATACTTGTTTAGAAAACAATTGGACAATGGTCAGGGATAGTCCCCTGAAATGATTTATCTTGATAAGCTCATACCTGAATAACTGCAAAATGTCAAAACGATGTGCGGGGAAAAACTAAAACAACAATTACAATAATTAAGGGGTTAAATGGTGCATCAAGTTACATAGAGTTCAACTCACAACTAAATAGGTAGTGTCAGTGACTTACAGATTCGTATCCAGCAGTTCAAAGCAAATGCACAAATGACGATGATATACAAAGTGATCATAAATACGAACTATGTGATGCTTATCCTCAGGATCGTACTTCTTATTTAACTGCAAAGAAAAAAGTAAAGCAAACAGTAAGGAAGTGAACATGAGAGACCGACTGAAAAAGATAATAGCATTACCGTTGTCAAAATGGATACTTCAACCAGGGCTTGTTGATAGTATGCTGGTTGATTTTTTATGATTTTCACAGCTACAAAGCTGTTAGTCTCTGGAACCCAGCATTTAGCAACCTGGCCAAATGTCCCCTGGCCAAGAACATCTTTGACAACGTATCTGAAAAGAGCAAGGGGAAAAGCCATAAAAATTAAATACTAACTGAAAAGGTCTAAGTTAGTCTGATGTTGGGCCACCATGGGAAGTACAGATTACAACATAAATTTGTAAATACATTTGCTATCTCTGCCATTCTTTTATAATTAACTACATGTTCCCATTTTTGTTAACTTTTAACTGTGAGACATCACAAGAACAAACTTGATGAATTTACAAGCACAAAGGCTTGATGAAATTTGAAATACTACCATGCTAAGCGCATTAGATAACTTATTGGAAATGGGCTCAACAATGTATATTAAGCAGCACGAAATAGCACATGGACTATGAAACATAGCATTAAACTGAATTACAAAGAAAAGAAGTGAAGCACACAAGATGCTATAATTCTATATAGACAAGTCGCTCTCATACCATTTTGGAAAACCAAAAAACAAGATCAAGTAAGGGATTAAATTTGAAAAATAAATTACCTTGAAACACAAAGCAGTGAAGCAAAAACGAGGAACAGGTTCCTTTAAAGTCAGTCAACATAGCATGAAAAGAAAAAACACAGATAATAACACACCTTCGCTGCGTGTCTAGATTGACCAAGACAAAGTTTACAGTCAGAATAAGATCTGAGTTAACATTATCATAGCCATCGTTGAGTACTCCAATTGATGGGCTGGTCAAATATCTCTTTGGATTCAATTCTTCTGAATACTTAAACTGTGGATTGCATATATGGTATGTTTCAACTATGTCCTTGGTTAGCCTAGCCACAAACTGCACAATACAATGTTCTGTGTCAGCACAAAAATCTTCTTCAAATAATTTCACGTCGATAAATATATACCCATGTACAGAGAATGAGATACAATAACATAATACATCAAAACATGCTGTATTAAATTATATCAAAACAATGTGGCCACTGAAAAAGAATTCCCATTGATGGTACCAATCCTCAGGAATAAACAGAACTCAGAGGCTATCCTTGTTTAAGTATAACAGCAGAATACCTACATTTTTTTGAAAAGGAACCAAATTTTATTGCAATAGACAATAAAATACAGAGAAGGCCAATGTGGCCACAAAGAAAGAGCAACTAGACTGAACAAAACCCTAAGCTACTAGCAAAAGAACCCCAGTAGCGCACAGACAACCTATAGCTAGGAAATGGCTGCTTTCCAATCCAGCCAAATAACCCTAAAGGAGATATCTCTAAAGACTGAAGAAGTCGAGGTCCATAGTGAAGAACATAGTCTAACTTTATCCCATAATTCCTCTGTTTCGCGACTCGTGACCTGCTTGGTCCTCAAAAATTAATCTGTTTCATTCTAACCAAACCATCCAAAGAACAGCCAATACACTACAACCCCATAAAACATTGGCTTTCTTCCCGTTCCCGGGGATTCTGTGCATATCAGACAAGAAAGACTGGTAGTCCTTGGGCACGACCCAACTGACTCCGAACTCCCTAAACAAGCAAAACCATACGTTCAAAGTCACCGGGCACTGTAAGAAAAGATGGTCAGTCGATTCTAAACAGTTTTTGCAAAGAATGCACCACTGCAGCAGAATACCTACATGATTCTGTAAAGAATTCAATATGTAATTTTCCCCCTTAAATAGCAATTATTTGATACATACGACTGAATAACATTAACAATTCTAGTTGGGTGAAGGTACATATAAACCCAAAGTTAAATATAGTTCAAGAATCTTCAGCATTTTTATCAAAAGTTATAATCAAGTGAAAGATCAGAGTTGGCACTTTTTCACTCCTATCAAATGAAAATAAATTTGTTGAAGGATCATGCCAGCCTTGAAACTTTTTACTTCGATAAATTCACATGCACCCTAACCCAACCAATCTGATCCATTTACAGCGTTAGTATCAAACCCAAGGCCAAAAATGAAGGTCCGTGTCTCGAAAGAGATACGGAATTCACAGCTATTCGTAGCAATGGTATACTATTAAAAGGTAAGTACAAAACTTGTGCAACACATTTGCCAACCTACTTTTTATTTTATTACCTACTCAAAGAGTATAACAAACAAAGAACCTTCTAAAGATTTCTGCAGTTGGGGTAAAGGAGAGACAGAGTGATAAGACCAACGATTTCTGTAGTTGGGGAAAAGGAGAGACAGAATACCTTTTTATTATGATAGACAGAATCTAATTTAACAGAGTCATATAGGACCAATAATGTGAAGGGAGGAATATACTTAGTACATAAGATAACTGATTTAAGCATCAACAATTGTGTTACAAGTCAGCATCTGAGACTTCCTTTCAGCAATGATAACAAGTTAGAGGAAACATAGGTAGTTGTATCCCATCACATAATTAAAAGCAACAATACTACAGGACTAGAATAGGACATGGGAGGTACACAAAAGTTCACCAATTCCTCTCCTACCATATACAACACCTTAAACAAAGCAGCATAGCATTTAAAATGGCATCTCTGCTATGCCTGCCAATTTGCCAAACCTCTGCATAGGATTATCCTTTGAGCTTCTCAACTACATTATTACCCCTTTTCTTCCCTGCGAGTTTGTTTCCTATTTTCTCTTTTTATTTCACTTGTATCTTTGCATTCTACTTTTTCTTTTTCGTATGATAGGCAACGCACTATCCTGACATTTCCAGGAAAGGCATTATTAGAATCAGAGCACCTCCTAAACTTTCCCAGTACACCCACTCCACCCAAAACAAAAATAAAAAAACACGGTTGTCTAGCAGGCTAATTCTTCACCCATAAGAATGGAAGCTCAATATGTAAATATATAATTGTACATGTATGTATGTGTATGAACGGGAGTTTGCAGGATGCAAAAGCTTCCGAAGATGAATAATTCTATAGCAAAGAGCAAGAAATGAAGTGAACGACTCATGGCACCACTTAAAAAATTGCAAGGAAGAAGGGAAAAAATACTTACGGGTTTTGTGACAACGACACGCAAAGTTTGGGACTTGCTGTTGGGAGCTTCACTCTGCGTCTGCGTGGAATAGGGACTAAAGACGAGCTGGCTGGGACGCCACGAAGAGGCAGCCGAGTCTTTGGATTGAGGACTAGGGCTGAGCTCATCCATTGTCCAAAATTGAAAATCAAGCGCCGACCCAGAAATCGCCCATGCCCAGTGCCTCCATTGATCAATATGAAGATGATGATGATGATGATGGTGATGGTGATGATATCATATACATATACACAATAGAACAACAGCAACAACAAACATACTTTTAGTCTATTACTGTGCTAAGGATGTTGAATCAGCAATTGGACGGACCTTTTGGATGCTCCAATTAAGCCCAAGACCCCACCAACCGATTCCAATCCCATCCTTCATTTCTCAATCCCGCAACATTACCAGCCCATCACCAGACGATCCATCAACATACCCAAAAATTATCAGATGATTCTGATTGTTCTGAGTTGCAATCAATACTCAGGGATTGGATTGGTATATACGAATAGAGCTAGTAAATACGAATCGGATTTCTAAGAGTACAATCTGACCCTAATTGTATACGTTATACATGAATGCATTTACTTATCGGACGACAACAAGATATTAGTAGCAGCGGTCAGATAGATTATTGCAGACAGATGACGATAGTCGATAGATAAAGGAAGACGAGGATAGAAGATAGACGGAATTGCGATTTGGGGCTTACAAGAGCAAATAGCATACAAGGCATTAGGATTTTGTGTTATGTGAGGGACAGCCACCGTCTTTCTTCCTCCGAATGGGAGTTTCGGATTTTCTTTTTCTTTATTCTTTTATTTCAATATTTGTAAATTGTAAAGTTAACAAGTGAAGAAGAAGGGACTACGCCGCAGTTGGCTTTTCTTCTATTCTCTCCATTACTTCTTTGATTTTTATTTTTATTTTCGTTTTCATTTCATTTTCTTCTTACGAAAACCCAATTAAATGTTTTTCTAATCAAATTAATCCAATTAAATAATAGTTTATCGTTTATCTTTACGTTGGTTTTGTAGGAACTTATAGTTTGAAAATTAGGGATAGTGACCGATTTTCTTCAAATATTTTTGAATACTTTTTAATCAAATTATTATAATTGGGGTTCATTCCCAGTTAAATGCATATTATAGGAACGTGTTGAAAACTAGGGTACAATCATGGTCTAAAATTCGATATTTTGGAAATATCAGATAGTCCAAAAACACGGAAATTTCGATGGAAAGATCATAAAATTATCGATATTTATAAAAATTGAATAAAAACCATGAAAATTGTAAGAAAAACTTAATAAAAATATTATTGAATTTTTGGAGGATGTTTATTTAGTCAATTATTTATTAATTTATCACAAAAAATTAGAAGAAAATACATTGCATGATGAGTTTAACTTATTTAAGTTGATAATATAGCGATCTGACAAACACTGCAAGCGTATATGAAGTAATTAATGAAAGTCGATTGAACACACTATAATCATTTATATATAATGATTTACTTCAATATTTTGCACTTGATACATTTCATGATAAGATTCATAAGTCACTTGGTGCCACATAGAATTTCTATAACGTTCAAATTTGAGTTATTTATATTAACACCCCCTAAGGTTTTCACCTTTTTCACAAAACTCCTTGATATTTTAGAAATTATAAGACCACCCCTGAGGTTTTAAATTGTTTTCACTAAACTCCTTTTCATTGATTTTTCGTCCAACAAAAAAATTATCTAAATGACAAAGTTGGCCTTTGAGATTAGATTGCATATACTTCATTGAGGTTAATTTTGTCATTTGCATAAGTTTTGTTTTTTTTTTCAATAAAATCATCATTTATTAGACAAACAATCAACGAAAAAAGATTTTATGAAAACAAACTGAAACTGCATGGGGTGTTCATGTAATTTTTGAGATATGAGAGGGTTTTGTGAAAACACAAGAAACCTCATGGGTGTTAGTGTAAATAACTCCTCAAATTTTTCATTGTCTTCATCATCTCGATATTATTGATATTATATATAGCAAAATGCATAGAATAATAAAAACATTCAAAAACCCAAAAAAATTACCCTTAATTAACCAAAGTGCCAAAAAACTGCAAATTAATATAATAGGGGTAAAATGGTAAAACACTAATTTGATCAATTATAAAATAAAAATGAATTGCACCTAAGTAATTATATGGAGGAAGTTACTCCCACTCAATCCACAATCGGCATGTTACTCCCCACCCCACTCCACTCCACCCACTTTTTTTTTTTTTCTTTTTTACATCATGTAAATATATTTGCATATGGAAAAAAATATATAAATAATTGGCAAATGCGTGTGTCAAGAGACTAGCATTTATTAATTGAGAGTAACATAGTAAATTAATAATATTTTTATAAAATAAAAAATAATATGAGAATATGACTGCTATTCACATGAGACACAATTGAATTCATTTTGGTCTTTCCTAATTACTAAGGGAAAAAAAAAAAATCAATTGGCACGCAGGCTAGTTCTTATTTATTTGATTAGGTTAATGAATTTAAAAAAGATATAAAATTGAAATTCATAGCCAGTTAATTATACCGGATGCGGATCGGATTCAGATCAAAATCCGATTCACTATATAGAGAGAGTCCGGTGAGAAGGGCAGCGTTCCACTGAAGTCGATTACATCATTAACATTTTCTTAACCTATATAATCTGTCTTTGCGGATGTGGGATCATATTCTCTCCTTCTGTGCTCCGCCTGTTAAAGGACATCATCAGCCAAAAAGCAGCAGAAGCAGCAGAAGTCTTCACAGGCAGAGATAATAAAAGGAGGAGATTAGTTTTGTTTTAGGGAGAGAAAGAAAGATGGAAGAGGCAAAGGCATTGGCTCAACACCAACAGCAACTAATGCTACAGCAGCAGCAGCAGCAGCAGCAGCAGCAACACCATCAACACCATCAACATCAACAGCAACAGCAACATCAACAGCAACAGTTATTGCTCTTACAACAACTACAAAGGCAACAGCAACAAGCCCAACAGGCCGCGGCCATTTCCCGTTTCCCTTCCAACATCGACGCCCATTTGCGCCCACTCCGAGGCCTCAATCTCCAACCTAACCTTATCCCCAACCCCAACCCCAACCCCAACCCTAACCCTAACCCTAATCCTAATTCTGCTCCTAATCTCCAACAAAATCCTGTTGCGAACCCGCAGCAACAGCCCCAACAACAGCAGCAGCAGCAGCCGCAGCACACAGCAGCAACAACAGCAGCAACAGAGGGCCATCCGACCCGGGAACCAGGCGGAGCTACAGATGGCGTACCAGGACGCCTGGCGGGTCTGTCATCCCGACTTCAAGCGTGCCTTCTCTTCCCTCGAAGACGCCTGCGAGAGGTTAAGTATTTAACTGATTAGGGTTTCCATTTCATTAAAAACAAACTCAATTTTCATTTGGTTTCGGTTGCATTTTCTGAGTAGGCTTCGTGTGCTTTATTCTATGTTGTTTTACAAATTTAGATCTATACATATACACATACGATATATCCATATTTTGCATACAATATTTTTAAAAAAAATTCTGACTTAATTCATTTATGCTCAAACATCTTGATTATTATTTTTTGCCAATTGCTGATTGTATGCCTACCCCTTCGAATCCCGTACCAAAGAAACTACCCAGACCCCATTCCCATTCCATGTACCCTCTCGTTCTTCGTACCAGGTACCTAACGTTGCACTACATCAGTGCATTTTAAGTTACATGCTAATTGCTAAAATATGTATCATAGTCGTATTTTGGCGTGGACTAACACCTATGTTTCTTCTTTTTTTAATTTTTTATTAGTAGAAAAAAGCATTCTTAATATCCATAATTATGCTTTGGTTTGATATTTGGTAGAATTAACATTATGCCAAATTAACTGTATGAGATAGCCCTTGTAGTTCTGGTTTTTCAGTATGCCAAATTAACATTATCCATAATTATGCTTTGGTTTGATATTTAGTAGAATTAACATCATGTCACTGCAGCAAAGCTCTACTGTCATTTTTGTAGTTTTCTTTTAAGAGGAACTAGTTGTACAATCTTTCATCTCTTTGATTCAGTTCGAGTGCTTCATCTTTTATCCACACAAGAGAGTTAGTATTTTGTATAACAGTATATTATGCCTTGAAGAGGACTCGAACCTCCACGCTCTTTAGCACGAGATTTTGAGTCTCGCGTGTCTACCATTTCACCACCAAGGCATTTCATTAAGATATACTGTCTTCCCACCATATAGAGAGTTAGTATTTTGATTTCTTTGATTCAGTTCTTGTGCAACATAAGTTTTCCTCTTCCAGGGTTCCCTTCCCACCATTGGGGAGCTTGGCAACCTACTCCATTAAAAGTCAAACCCATGACCTCTCTCTCTTCAAAAGGATGGTATCGTTAGTGGATGAGGAACCAACATGACTTACCACTATGGAAGTTATGTTGAAAGTTCTTTAAAATGCCTAAGCTAAAGGATACTTCAATACTTATTTAATATTCTGTGCAGTCCTGTGGACATTTCTGTATAGGTTTTTGGATAATTGTACATTGTTTCTAAACTGATGTCCCACTTATTTAATTCTCGTACATTCTGTACGGTTTCTTTTTCTTATATTTTCTCTTTACGATTTGATTTATCCCTTGTGGATATTATTTCTGTATAAGTTTTTGGATTATTGAACATTGTGTCTAAACTTCCCACTCATTTTAATTTTCTTAACTTCTGTATGATTTCTTTTTTAGGAGTTTTGTGCTTAGTGCCATTATATCCTCCACTGCATAACAGAGCCAAACCTTGGACTAATTTGAAAGTGGGAGGGGTATAATTTTTGCAAGAAGAATATTAGATTAGGAAATGAAATATAAAGACTTGGAGTCTTGTGTGTCACATGTCGTGTAAAAGCTAATCTTTACAGCCACCGCCTCTTATAGGATAGATGGAATAAGCAAATTGAGACAACATGAAACTGCCTTGGGCTATAATTTCATTTACTCATAATTTTTTATATTTATTTTATCCTTCATCTGTTAGTCTGCATACTGCATACTGCTACATGAAGTTGATAAAATATCATTTGAGTCAAAGAGGTTGGTCGTGGATATGATTGCAGGTGGCATATAAGTATTTTTTCCCTGTAGTTTACCATGATCTGAGGGATGACTTGTCCTTTCTTCTCTTGATTTAAAAGGTTTAGCTGGCTTATTTCACATACCTTAAGATTTTGATGGATTCTGTTCTACATTTTGTGTTTCCTGAGGACCTTTTTTTTTGCCTCTTATTGCTAAATAGACCACATGAACATATACCTTAATTTCAGATACCTAACCTGTCAGCATTCTACGGTGTCTTAGTGTGATAAGAAATCACTGATATGATTTCATTCCTTTATATAAATGTTGTTTGGAAGTTCTGTTAACGTTTGAGTAGTTTAGGATGCATGGTACAGTGTCCGGAATACCATTATATCAATCCAAAGTCAATATGGCCTTTAAGAAGCATTATGACACATCAATTTGCTTTATCTTATTGACAGCCATCTTTTCTGGAAATCAAGTAGAAGGCATATTTTTCATCTCATCAAGAACTGTGGTTTTTCTAACTGATTAGTTGAAGTGATTGATCACATGGCTGCCAGCTCAATATAGTCTGATGTTTCTGTATACACCAATACATTAATTATGAATCTATGATGATGACAGTTTTGTATGCCGTGTTACCTTTAAGATGGTGGTACCAGCTTCTCCTTTGAATTATTCCCAGTTGCTTATTAAAAGTAGTTAGCTTTATCTCCGTGTGTTTATTTAAATTACTTGTGCTTGACCTTTTGAGAATTCGTGCACTTCTGAGGATTTCTTATACCTTTTTTCCCCATATGGCAGGTTACTGCCTTATCATGTAGTGGCAGATTATGAGGCAGAGGAGGATGACAGAATCCTTGACTCTGACACAACAGGCCTGATACCATCTCGCTCTCAGCAGTGGGACCACAACATATCTGCTAAAGTTGCAGAGTTTACAGCAACGTTTGAGAAACAGGCACTAGCCTTTAACATAATTTCTCGTAAACGAGCTTTGGGGGAATTTCGTTCTGAAGAGAGACTTATGGTTGAGCAGGCACTTTGCCAAGAAGAAAAACGAACGTGTCTGGAATTGAAAGCAGAGCTTGATTCAAGAGAGAAAGCTGGCCGGGAAGCTAAATTACGAATGGCAGCAATCGTTCAGGCCGAGCAAGCTCGGGTTGAGTCACAAGCGCATGCTGAAATGTTGGCTCGGGCCCCAATAAGGGCAAGTGCACTTGGGTCTCAAGGCAATGATGTTGCGATTGGTCATGACATGAGAGAGCAGGAACACGGGGTTAACCCAGAAGAGATGATAAATGGATGGGGAAATAATATGCAAAGAGATGAGAAGGAACCATCTGAAGATTTTTTGAATGATGAAGAGACTGAGAATGGATCCACGGGCATGCAGGATGGCTGGCGTGAAGTTGGGGAGTTTGATTTGAACACTCGGTAAACATTAGAAGTCTTGGCGAATAGTACTAGATCATGGACAGAAAGTCAGTTTATAAACTGGAGAGCCCATTACATGGAAAGTGAATTGGCCTAGGCCTGTCTTTGATTAGTTGTGTATTTCGTGCAGCATGAAATTGGGGAAAATGCTTCCTGTTGAATTAAAATCACAAATAGAAGAAAAGATCATTGAAGCCACGTACTGCAGTTACTACGGGAGAGGGATTGCTTTTATATTAGCGGGGTTGCTCTTGCCACTGTCAGAGAGCAGCACGTGGGTACAAGAGGTTCTCCTTTGAAAGATTCAAGTTTTTATATTTTGATCATTTCTTACTGTTCTGTATATTGGTTAAGCTTACGAATTTACTTGTCTGCTATTGAAATCTGGAATTGTGTGGCCTTGAGTCAGAAGAATCAGAGGCTTATAGTTCCTCCAAGCATGAAGAATGGTTATTATTATGGGTAATGTTAGAGAGACCATCTTTTTTGTACCACAATTGTATACCATCTTTTTTGTGCTTTAAATGATTTGGCATTTTTTTGTACCACAATTGTATACCATCTTTTTTGTGCTTTAAATGATTTGGCATGCCACATAAGATGGTATGCAATTGTGGTACAAAAAAGTTGGTCTCCCTAGAATTACCTCCTATTATTATTGACTTAAAAAAATTATTATTATTTTATCCATAATCAGTTTTCCTTCCATCAGTGGGGGTTTGAAGTCTGAACTTGGATTTCTCTCCAGTCGTTCGCATTGCCAAGGTTCTTCGCAGGATTCACTTATCAGTCCAAAATCGAAATACTATAACAATGTTTTCACGCTGCAATTCAAACATTTGCTCGAAAAAAGTAACTTCCAGTACACCCTGAGAAAATGGCCCTACTAAAACACCAAACTCTCATATTCATCCTGAGTTGGATTACATCACCAAAGACTATCATCAAGAAATAAAGCTAAACTAGGTATGGTAAGGAGAGGGAGGAAAACGAAGCTTCTGAGCAGGAAGCCTCAAATCAAAGAAAAAAAAAAAAAAAAAAACAAGCAAAAGAATACACATGAACTAAAAGTGCCTACAAAATATTGGGGAGTTGAGAATCCAGTCTCTGCTGCAACTCTTTGATTTTCAAAGCGAGCTCTGATTTTTGCACCTTGTAGCTCTGCAGCAAGTACTCCTTTCCTTCTATCACCTCCTTCAATTCTCCCACTTCCCTCTTGAGCATCTCAACCCTCTCTCCACCCCCTCTTCCTTTTTCGGTTGCATCAAAATTGCTTTCCCCATCAAGATACCCATTTGCATGACCATTTGTTGCTTCAGGTTGCCAAATAGCGACTGGGGATGATTTGCTGTTGGGGCTCGCATGTCCCACACAGTGATCTGCAATTGCCTTCCGAAGCCTTTGAATTTCTCTCTCAGAATCAAAAAAGTCCCTGTTTGCTGAATCAAGTTGTGACTGCAGATGGGTTGAATGTGCCAGCTGAGCATTCAGTGAATTCTGCAGTTCTACAATCTGATCCTGCATCTCTAGTATCATGTCATCTCTTCTCTTTAATTGTTGCCTTAGTTTTTGTATTACATCCCGCTTACTGAATATGTCAGAGCCAGACTCTGAAACACATGGAGAATCTGAGCAGTTTGAATAGTGGAGGAATGGCTTTGGAGGCAACTCAAGGCGATCAGGAGAAGATGCCCAGACAATGCCATTCTCCTTGTTAAATTCAGGGGTGGGAACCGTAACTAGAGGCAGAGCTCCATCAGATTCACTCAGCATCTGGCCATTGGGCAGGCACTTCATCTCCATCATGGCCTCAGTTCCTATTTCAAATCCAGTACAAATATGAAACAACGAGATTATCATCATAAAAAATGGACTGTCAATTTTTTTATCATGCTATGGCTCATCCAGACTCCAAAGAAGAGAAATTAAGCAATGAGGAAGAAAGTAATGGGCCAAGGTAACTTCCCAGTCAACGAGGTCTTTGAATGAGAAGACCACATAAGACTCTACTAAAAGAATCTGGGAAATTATCTAGTGAACGGTATCACTAACTACATTATGTTTAATGTTAGTAAAAGTAAGAGAAAACTGCAAATAGATTGCGACAAGTATAATACAATTCAAATCCAGCTCAACTAGCATCAATCCTAATACAGATAGACTGCTCATACAGATAATTAACTTCTAGGTCACGCCAAAATCTAAAACACTTTTTAAGTTTTTCAGTCTCGCTCTTTGGAGAAAATTCAACTGCTGTCATTTGCAACAAAACCAAGTTAGAATAAGGTGCAGCTTTCAAAAACTGAACACTCAGTTCCTCGTTATCTTATTTTCTCAATATAGTTGTACGTGTCATCATATATCATACAAGCTCCAACACCCAAAGGGGCAATGAAGGCGATCAACCACCAGCCCAAAACTAATTTTGAGTCATGAACAGAAACTAACAGGTTTAACTCTCAGAAATTTTCGAGAAAAGATGAAGTATTAATCATACCTGACATGCAATTAAAGCAACTGCCATCACTTTGTTGTGTAAAGGAATAAACATTTGAGTGCACACAGCACTTCCTTCTGTCAGAGGATTTTCCACTTCCTAAAGTTCATCACAATGTCAAAAGTTAGAAGCAGGCAGTTTGAAGAAATAAAGTTATACATATTAAAAGACAATTCAAACCATTACTAGCATTCTCCTGGTGCTTTGTGTCAAGTGCTTGCTTCAGCTTGTAACCAAGACGAATTGACAGTGTACTTAACAAGGCACCACCAGCAATAAGAAGCCAATTAGGTCCATCGCCCTGAAAAGGTTTGGACTTCTGAGCTCTGGGTACAGCAGTTGTTTTCGGTTTCATTTTAAGAGCTGGTGCAGTGTCGGAGGAAAAAATTCTGAATCATCCAAGAATGACCTATATCAACAATACACCAAAAGTCCATCCTATCCATATGAAAGACATCTTAGGTCAAACTGAATCAAGAAAGAGAACGTAAATCGATTTTCACATGAAAAATAAAATCACTGCTGCATGAATACCAACCAAAACAAATCAAAACACAGTAAGCTCCAAGATTTGGACATGGAGCAATTAGAATTACTAACATGGCTGGAAGTAGAATTATATGTATATATATATATATATATATATAATATAGAGTCCAGATGACTGGAGGCTCCGATCGTCCAAATGCATACACCGATTGATCGTGACTGTAATGACAGTCAAAATGCACCCGTTTAGAGCTTAGAGTTTAGGTTTCAAGTTTTAAGTCTTGGACTTTGGACGTTATCTAGGACCTTGGCTTGGGCATTAAAACCTAAACCCTAAGCCTCAAACGGTTTCCACACGCTAAAATTAGCCAGCATTATCAGCCAGGCGTCTGGAATTTTGAAAAAAATCGGGGATTCTGGTAGAGATATATTTTCTGTCGAGTACAATAATACAATCCCAAGGGTTCTCTATTTTCTTTTTACAGAGAAGACGCAGAGAGATTAGTGGTCATATTTGAAGAAAGAAAAAAAATATGCACAGAGATAACTATCATTCGAAGCAAAAGAAACCTACCTCGCTTATGCGATTCGTGCATTCATGGTAGCCATTAGGGTTTCTGATATTCGCTCATTCGATTCGAAAAATTAGAGAACTGACAGAGTCACTCGGTCGTTTAACCCTTTTTTCGCTTTCCCTCTTTAGAACCACAACAAAAGAAAATGCAGATTACAGACTTATTAGTGAGGGTTTTGAAATGGCTGCTTTTACATATTTATTTCTATAAGTAATTATCTAAGGTTTCTATTTTTTTTTCTTTCGATAAACGGGGAGGTGACTGCAAAAAGATTTACGCCACGTCACCCGTTCATCTCCGGAGTTGGGAACTTGGAGCTGCAAAATTTTCTGAAAATTCCCATAGAAATAGGAGACTTCTTTTTCTACACAGAAAAATATAAATTTGTAGAGAATTTCTTATGGATAATCAATAAATTTCTACTCTAATTTCACTATATCTAAAACTAATGACGAGAATATGTGAGTTAAACTAGTTGATCAAAGCTGTGTGTTCTCTTTGCACTCAAATTTTTATGAGTAATCTAGAATATCATTTTATTAAAAAATTTATTTTAAAAAATCACTTTATTATTGTAGCCTAAATTCCAAATATTTAAATTAAGCAATTTAGTATAGTAGATTAAAGGAAAAAATACCAGTTCCCTATCATAATAATGCGGTAAATTGCCAGTGAAGGAATATGATATTTAATTTCAAAACAAGGAAGTGCACCTGCCAAACAGGGTGGAAGGAGTTTGCTCCTTCTCTCGAGCAAAAAAAACAAAACAAAACAAAACAAAACAAAAGAGTTTGTTTCTTTTCATAAAAAACAAGTGTGGGTGCCAACGGGTATAACCCAATGAAAAATGACATTGACTACTAGTAGTCTCAAATTTGAAGTCCCATGATCAGTGGAGGATTCAAGATTGTGACCTCAAGTGAAGGGGTCATCATGTAAAAGTTCTATTTTTTTAAAAAGATAAATATGACACTAAAAAATAGAAAGATAGTTCATAACAAAAACAACAATATAAATCGACCAGAACAACCTTTAACTAAAAGTTCCCATACCAAACTGTGTACATACTAGAACAGCTCACGTAGATATTTCAGGGGACAAAAGCATGTACATACATTAATTCAAAATTTTGATACTCTAATAAGTATATGATGATTTTAATTCATTTATTACCTAAAAAGAACTTGAATTAATGAAAAAATAAAATAAAAAGAAACAGAACTCTGCCCAGGCTGTTTGAAAAATATATATTACAAGAAGCTGCGAGCGGCTTCTCTTCCTTCTCAGGCCTTTCATCTAGCAGATGGTGGGCAGCTCAAGGGTCGCACCTCCAAGTCTATTTCCTTGACTGCCAAGGGGTCATTGACCCCATTGACTCCTCATGTAAAATCATCATTCCCTTTGTAATTTAAACCATCGCTTGTATTAAAAAATTTGTACAAAATAAGTGTGAGAGCTGCCCCGTTGGTTCATGCTACAATTTGTTTTCTTTTCGATATATACTTATCACCAAACCAGTATTATTAATTGTTTCATTTTTGCCCGCGTCTCCCATTTTCACAAATGGTGGGAATAAACCGGCAAATTGTCAAAATTGGTGCATTCAAACAGTTATGCGCAGCTTGGTTCGATTTTCGCCAATCATAAAGTTAGATGTTTTCAAAATCAAACTAAAAGGTATTGGTTTGGTTTGGACGATTTGGTTATCTATAAACCGCTATAAACCGAACCGAATTAAACTATCTATTTATTATTTTGTTTTTTAATTTGCATTTCTTTGCAATTTTCAGATCGCAATAACTAAAATTACATGGTCTCAAATTTTATACGTACCTACAAGCAAATGTTGGATTGCAACTAATAACTGATATCATTGAATTGTTAGTTTGTTATTTTGATGGAATGATGAATTTTAGTATGTTGGAGATTTAGAAAGTAGAAAAAGAATGTGATTTTATATTGTAAAATGGAAAATACGTTAGCTGGCTCTAGAGTTGGGCTAACTACATAGAATAAGAAAAAAATGAACAGGATTGTTGAGGTTATATCCAAACTGCTAAACTAAACCACACAACATTGGTTTGTTTGATTCGTTTTCATCCGTAATTTTAGTTAAAATACCAAACCAAACTAACCAGTGGCAGTTATATAGTAAATGGTTAGGTCATACTAAAGAAAGAGGAAATTGAAAACTATATTGTAGCCTACTTCACTCCTTCATATGCACATTTCTTTTTCTTTATGGTCACTCAATCATGTCATCTTACCTACATCAAAACGATGGGCACTCTCTTGGATGCCGCATATCTCAACTTTTTTTTTTTTCTCAAAATATATGAAAGCATATTTGAACCCACTACCAACCTCATATTTAATTATAACATTAGTAACCGAAAGTATTAATTAAGGGGAAAATTATGAGCCAACCAAACTTATGTAACTTGTCACAGGCCAAAGGCCACTCTCTGCACAGAGTCACGACGTTTTTTGCTGGGCATCCGAATGAGGCCTGTAATTTGTAGTTCGGTAATTGCCCTGCAAAATCGGGCTCTATGAAAAAGCAAAGTTAAGGATCCAACAAAAAAAGAAAAAAGAAAAGCAAAGTGATCTTGATGCACATCCGACTTTTTAATTTTGGGCAGTAATTCAATGGGGGAAAAACAAGGAAAACACAATGCTTGATGCAGGCAGATGTAATGCATGATATGCACCTGTAACACAGCAAAACCATGGTGACTTCATTAATTCTGACTCGAAACTTGGTTTGTAACTAGTAATTTGATCTTTGCATACAACTTGGGAAGATGGTCAACTCACAGAAAACGAAGATGTGCACTGTGCAGTATGAAAAAACAAAAGGATACTGAATAGATGCTTCGCTTTTGTTTTCAGATTCATTCACTTCCTTTCGTCTTTTCGGTAGTGGGGACTGCTTCAAAATGCACTCCCCTTTCCTCCT
This sequence comes from Prunus fruticosa, assembly GCA_018703695.1. Taxonomy (NCBI): domain Eukaryota; kingdom Viridiplantae; phylum Streptophyta; class Magnoliopsida; order Rosales; family Rosaceae; genus Prunus; species Prunus fruticosa. Next base: position 59,496,409 of record CM031918.1, on the reverse strand, counting down.
GGGCTGACTGGCAATTGTTTTGAAAGACTGGAACCAGTCGTGAAGATTGATAAGATCGCCATGCTCTTGAGCCAAGGTATACCTACAAGATAAAATTAACGAGTAATAACCTCAACCTTAAAGTAGTGGCCACTGCAGACTTTGAACTATGATCAGAAGTAGGCAGCTAAAATGAAGCAAATTACTCATGTCCAGTGTTTTAAGTCACATTGGTATATGACATTGGAATTATGATCAATTACCAGCTACCGATCTTATGATTTAACCTATCTTGTATTGTACGCCCTCACTGGTAATGGATAACCAAAATTTTATCTATTATCTAATATTTGGTCTCTTGATCATCCACAAAGGCAATTCGAAAAAAATATTACCCAGAGATAATAAGTTATTCTTTGTTAGAAAAGAAACTTTCGGAAGAAAATATATTTTAACGTCCAAACAGGAATGGGAAAAAAAATGCAAGATCTACCAAAAACACAATGATATGAAACCAGTAGACAATTTGATTTTGCGTCTGATAATGAAGGCAAAATCCCTCCAAGTCTAGACCACTAAAGTAGTTGGATAGAAACCCAACGCATCTGAAAATTACCATCAGTTTTAAGAAAGTACAGTGCAAACTTGAATTGGGACTTCTATTAGCCTCCATCAGCGTTTCTCATAATTTTTCAAACAATTTCAATATTATAGCTACGGTTATACTCACACAATTGAGGTATCGGGCATGGATGACAATGGAATGTTGCCACTCCTGCTGCAGCAACTGCATCGTAGGATTTTATGGAACTCCAAAAGATCCACTTGAATCCTCTTTCTTGAATCTCCAATCAAAGCCTGAAATAAGTGTGAAGTTAAGAAGTGAAAGGAGATTTATTGAGTTTCAGGATTCAGTTATAAAACTTTCATAAGTGGCGGGCATGCTAATCAACTAATCTGATAAAAATAGCCTGTCAAAACATTAAATATCAAACATCCAAGAGTTTCCATGATTAATTATAGGTAGTAATAAAATCCTATACAGATTTCATGATAAGTTGCTGGTATATGTAAATTAGTCAGAGCAGCCATTGCAATGCTTACCGATTGAAGTTTTTCAACATTTCTAAAGCAAACAATTTCATGACATTGTATGCACTCAATCGGCCTCATGAAATACCTGTCATGAAGAAATAAAAATATAATATAAAAAGGAAAAGATATTAACCCAGGATGCTTTTCAATAACGGTATTAAGCTGTAAAATCATACGAGATAATAGGTATTAAGAAACTCCATTTCATTTGCGTGAAGGTGATCTTACACAAAAGGAGTCATGTGTGTTTGCCAAAACCTTATCACTGCGAACAGAGAAGTCAAAAGACTCAATACTTCAAGGATGTATGGGAAGTTGTTCATTCTAAATCTTTCAAGAGGAAAAGAAAAATTCACAAAATGCTTTGCTGTAAAAAGAAGCATTTCATTACTAATTATGTTGTTACTGATTAAAATGTAGACTTAAACACCCACTTTTAGAATTATTAAATTAAATAAGGAAAATAACCTTGCCTGCTGACCCCATCCTAAAAGAATAGAACCATCATTTCCATTTTCTTTTTAAGTTGTGTAAGTTATCTCCAAATTTCAGATCTAGAAAGATTATATGCTTGAGCTAAATTTGGGAAAAAGGGGAAGAAATTTTCAGATCTTCAACACCTCAGCAATTTTTTTTAATCTTTTAAACAAAACAAACTGCTGTGGTTGAAAAACAATTGTTAAAACCAAAGCATTTTGGTTCCATACAACAATTAGCTCAGAACTTGTGAAATAATCTTCTGAAACTTTTGTCTAGCCTCAACTTCCAAGTCACTTCATATGAACGCATAGTATAAGCAAAGCCAATTGGCAATATAACTTCAAAATATTTGCCCATGATAGCTTAAGATTGAGACAAGTTATGCAGAAGAGTTTGTCCATCGAGTCAAGAGTATGGACTTTTGTTCCAATGCTGATCAGAACTTAAGCACTAAGTTTTGAAAGAAGGCAATGGCAAAATTATAGTAGTTACCTAACCATGCAATCAACTAGTATAGCAGCTTTTCCATTTATTGATTGTGACTTGCCAATTTTTAAGGGACTGTCAGATGTATGTCTCCTGTCACATGAACAGTGTCAAAACCAAGCCACTAGAAACTGAGATCCGCCAAGTTTAAAATATAAAATATAATATGGGTGGGTCAAAGCTATTGGAGAGAGAGAGAGAGAGAGAGAGATATTACCTGGATATGCTGGTAAAATCCAGTTTACAGCTTCCTCCCTCAAATTTCAACAAGGCCTGCAACTCCTTTACCTTGTCGTGAATCTATTCCAAGCACATAACTGATGATCACTCAACTGATATTATATGGACTTAGTAATCAACTACTATCACTGCTTAAAACATGTCAAAGTAATAGCTAGATGATAAGGTAACAAAATTACAACAAAGCTTAGCATCTATAAGGCACACAGGGTACATCATATATAGACCATTGAATACTTTAAAAGGGTTTAGGCACAAAATATATATTGAATTAAGGAAAAGACAAACAATGAGATGTACATCAGAATTCCACATTATCTTCTGTGCATATTCAATTGTTTGATTGGTGTTCACTGATAAAAGAAAGAATATTTTCCTTAAGGAGTCCTGTTGATAATTCAGGTTTAGTTACAAAATTTCAATTCCTTCTGTTCTCCTAAAGGCACAGCATCAACATGGCGCTTGTCAAGCTACAGTACTCATCAAACCACACATGCAACCCAAAGATATCTAACCATCACTTAGGCCATGGAAACAACAAAAACAAGGACCAGGTCCTACAAATTTGGGCCACCAATTGACTAGAGATCATCCACAAGCTCACTAGTCATTACAGAAATCTATCAAAAGCTCGTAAGAAAATAAAGAAACTCATGTCTTTAATTTTGTAAAAAAACTGTATTTGCGTAACACTAAAATGTGTGACAACAAAAAGACCCTATTGCAAATTTTAGATTGAAAAGGCTTACCCATATGCTAAAGCAAAATCCAGTAAAGAAAAGTATTCGTGCCCACTCAACTAACAGGGATAATCTCCAATTACAGAAAGAAAAAAGTAAAGTATTCAAAAGGATATTATATAAATAACAGCAAAACACAACAAAATTCGTATTAACATTTCAGCAAACCCTGAGGCTAAAATGCGGTCATAGAACATCCACAGTGAGAACTTCCCAACTTTTGAGCAACTGACAGAGCAATGCTGCAGGAAGATCCCTGGTCAATTTCAAAGTTTAGACAGTTCGGAAAACAGTATATGGGTGAAGCAGAGAAATTTAAGTTAACTAATGAGCAGAACTTCTTATTTTAGTATTTCTATGAACATAAATGGAAAAAAAAAATTAAATGATATCTAGAAAAACATGGAACATCAAAAGTGATGCTCATCTAAATAGACTCTAAGTAGCATGCTGCTTCAATAAGAATAAATAGAAAATTTTATTAAAATCAGAACTACACTTCTCATCAGATTTCAGGCAAAGAAAACATAAGAACTAAACCATGTGTGCAAAACTATAGTTGAGAGGAAATAAGTCTCAGCAGGTTTGGATGGTAGAACAAGGAGAGGGGGAGAGGAGAGGCAGGGCTCGGAGAACGAACCCAGACCAGAGTCTGTATCATGGTGAAGGTAAGGTAATGCTGTATCATTGTATTTTATTCTTGTTTCCCCACTAAACCCTAAACCCTGACATGAGTTTCTTTATTTTCTGACAAGCCAATAACTTGAACGCGTTCGAGACTGGGACTGAGAGAGGTGTTTAATTGTTCTATCAGAAATTTCTATTTTAGTTGGTTGCTGCCTCATCCTTCTTTCATTAGTTGACGTCCTCACAAACCAGAGTTCTATAAGGAGATGGCTTTGATTGGTTCCACGAACTCTATCCCTAAGACTACCTTAAAACATCAGACCACTTCAATCCATCTGCATTCTTTGAAACTCATTACTTACCTAACTTTGCGTACTACCTGACAAATAGTTTGTCCCTTCTGGAAGCTCAAATCTTGTTCAAGCATACAGCGATCACTTGACAAAGATATAGCCAAACTTTCTCCGATTCCAGTGGGATTATCAGAAGCCAATGAGGTGCAAATATCTGGATCAAGTGCCTCACAAAATAAGTCTAACAATTGAATTTTTCCACACTTCCCAGCTTCATATAAGCACTGCAAAACACTTGTGTGTCAAGATGTGGAAAGGCCAATTTGATGATATGAAACAAGAAAGGTACAAGGCCTTAAAAACATAAAAAGAAGACGAAAAAAGTTAAATTGTGTTCTTTCACTAATAATTAACATCTGTATAAGAAAATGAAAGGAGTCACCAGAACAATAGAGCTCCAGACCATCTGCAATCTCTTCAACTCTGTCAAACAATGAGCTATAGGGATATCAGTTTGTTCAGCCATTTGATCCCTGATGACAGATTTTCCAAAAGATGTCATCATATTATATTTTTTATTATAAAAATTTAAACTCATCCTTTAAACAAAATGAGTAAATATCATTGACCTTTACGATTACCTTGCATGAAGTAAAATTTCGGAAGCCCCCTTAACCACTTTCTCACTCTGGAATCCCTTCAATGGTCAAATTACATCTTAGTAAATTATGACAAACATTACTAGGGATTGGGTGGGGGCAGGTAGGAGAAGGCTTATCAAGGATGCATATATTAGCAAAAAAATTAAAAAAAGCAAACAGGGAGTTATAATTGACAAAGTTATTATTGTTGCTTTATATCTGATTGCATGTATATACATCAAGGCATAAACCAAATGTTCTGCGTCAAAATAATTTTCGTGGCAAATCCAAAAAGGGGACCGCGGGGGTGGGGGGAGGATCAGTTGCCAACTAACGACTTTGTCACAGTTCAGTAGAGGACAAAAAGGAAAATCGTTTTCCTTTTTATTAAATAAAAAATCTGAACAAAAGATAGCAGAAGATGAATGTGAATATAAATGTGGGCATGAGTTATGCACCTTGACTTGAATGCAATCTACCTATGGCATTGTAAACATGATAGCCACAAAGAGGACAGATATAGTTCATGGATGCTACCTTGCTGTCTTCTTTAGCAAGCAACTGTCCAAGCATGAAGCTTAAAGGCTCAGTGGAGAAATGTTGGACACATGCTATCTGAAAAACACTTTGTGACATCAGCAGGGACCTAGTCATGCTGGCAGGAAAACATGAGAGGAAATGCAACATAGTGTAGCGAACATTGACAATGTGTTCGTAAAATCTGAAAACAACTTAATTACCAACCTTCAAAGCTCTAAAAAAAGATGTCAATGTACCATCCTGATTTAAGAAGTAGTTTCGCAGAAAAATAGCCACCTTTTGACCAACAGCGAAACCAGAACACTGCCTCACAAGAGCAGCCTCAACAACTGCATCCATCCTCTCAGCCGGTGATCCCAATGTGAACTTGCAAGGGCGCAACTTCTTCAGCACATTTGAAGGAAGTATGTTACTTGGGGCATCCAATGTTGTTGCAACTCCCATGATTAAAATGACCGGGATCTTGACAATCCATTCACTGATAGAAACAAGGGAGCAAGTTACAAGCGCAGAAATCTTGTACTGAGAGAGAGAGAGAGAGAGAGAGAGAGAGAGAGAGAGAGGGGGGAGAGAGAGAGAGAGAGAGAGAGAGAGAGAGAGAGAGAGAAAGAGAGAGAGAGAGATAGAGCGTGTGAGAAAAAAGATCTGGAAACTTGTTGTGTAAGCCACATATGAGGGTTGGGGTTAGAATACCTCAACATAAGAATGAAATCAGACAAGACAGGACCACAACATCGTTCCATATCGTTTATAATGACAACCACTGGAGAACCATAGTTTCCCTGCTGGCTGTACCATGATGCCAATATGGACATATCAGCTGCCTGCATAAAAAGGCAAAGCAGAATTAGAAGCAATAATGGAATTTGAAGAAATTGAATAAGAATACGATTCTTCTGAAATTTGAACTGAAGGAACAAGGAAATGTAAATACATCAAAAGTCCGCATCAAAAACTGTCTCAATAAACTTGTGAGACAACCAGCAATGCCATTCTTGGGTGAAAAGTCGAAGGAGGAAAGGTTAGCCACATGGCATCCATGAGATTTCAAGAAGAGGCCAAGCTCTTGAAATGTCAAGAAATCATCAACAAACTCCATATTCTCTGCCAGTAACGATTCAATCAAGTTAGATCATTGATGACGACAAACATTATCAACTCACTCAACTCAATTTGAACAATAGATGTTGGAGACCATACTGGTGAGAAGGAGCGCAGTGAAGAGCTGGTGGGTGACAATGGGAGAAGGTGGCGGAAATGGTTTGATAGTATTCATATTGAAGGAGTCCCGTACCCAGCTGTGTATGTCATTGAATACACGAGCATTCATATTCCTCAGAACGTCCTTGATAGTGGAGTCAATTCCAGACCAAACCAACTGAAAAGCTTCCATTCGCAAGCAGCGCTCATCCCATTCCTTCTTCTCAGGCTTAAGCTTTGTTGGGCTTAGATCAAGCCTCTTTCGGGCTTTCCCACTACAAGTTAACTTTTCAGATGCTTTGTGAAGAACAAAAAAATGCTGTTTATAAATCAAATTACAAATTAGAGAGGAAGCCCCAACCACAGAGCAATATTAAACAAAAATTACAAGATATAGAAATCGAAGCACAAGAACGGAAAAAAGGAACGCAAGGGACCTGGAGGTTGTTTTGGGTGGTATCGGGGCTTGAGGGAGGTGGTGAATCACCCGCACTTGCAGATGAATGCGCCATTAATGCTCTTTTCTCTTCTACACTCTACAGAATTAGCCAATTTTAGGGTTTCCTTCCTACCCCGCCCAACTGGCGGTATTTCTACATTCTACTTTTTTTTAATGCTGGGATGTCCGACTCTGTCTTTCTTTTGGCGGGAAAATAAAAGATAAATCACAATCTCGCGATAAATTGATTTTCTATCAATTGAAGTGATAAGCCGATAAATTATTGTCTATATACTCAAAACCGCGATCCAACCAAAAAGAGTTTTTATTTTATTTTATAGATATTTAGTCATATACCTATTCTTAGCACTAATAATATAGATAAATCATACACCATTTAATTTCTATAAACAAACCCAAAAAACACCTAAAAAATGACAGCTGGTCCTAATTTAATTTAATTTTGATTATTAAATTACTTTGATGCCCTATTAAGTGTTTTGAGTTTTTTTACAAGGTTTTGGGGTGAGTTTGTTTTAATAAATCAATGACAGTTTTGTAATTTAAAAGAAGTTAAAAGCCTTTTTGTTATGTTGTAATTGAGTTTTTTGTGTGCTTCTAAAGTCCATTTCATATAGGTTTCTTTTTTATAATTTGGGCTCCTATATTGGGTATAATAGTGAATCTCCCTTTTTTTTTGATATACCTAAAAAAAGTCTTAGTCCTATGAAGGCTAGGTCATTTCGTGTCCATTAAAAATTAGGATGAGGTCATCCTATAATGCTACTCCTAGATGATTAGGTCATCTCAAACTACTACCTAAAGGCTTCGCGACTTCTTTTTAATCTATGCAATTCTAAGCACCATAACATCTCGTATAATTTGCTCTCTGTTGGCACTAAAACTTGAATAGATAGAGATGAGTGCAACTTACAAGTGGGATGGACGATCAAGAGATCGATTGAGTGTTGGATGCAGATCCTTCCTGTCCTCTGATGCTGATCCTGAATAGAAGATGAGCGAAGCTCGTGAGGTCTATGGAACCGGTGTGGAACCAGCCTAAGACCCTCCGATGCCAAAGTAAGTTTGTTTATAAGAGCTCTTGCGTTGACTATATAGAAGTATAAAAGTCAAGCTGAAAAGTCTTACCCCTTTGTTGATGGTGAATGAGTGTATTTATAGAGGGCATTTGGGATGCTTGTGGTGTTCATTTCCAATGTGGGACTCGTGGGAGGGCCTATGAGGTTGACACGAGTCCTTAGATATTTCAGGCGGGTGCTTCCAGGCTTGAGTCTCTACGATCGGTACCGATTGTAGACGAGTTGGCCTGCAGCGACTGTTCGCAGCCTGAGACAATGCCATCGGTAGCCGATGCCGATTGTTCGAGGCTTTGGGCACTTGGGCAAGCTTCTCTGATCCACGTGTCGTTGTATGAGTGGATGGTCAGATATGGTACAAACAGGAGTCCCCCAAGTTACCGATTGAGAGCTTCCGGTTGGGGACTTGAATATGTCTTCGGCATTCTGACCCCGGACTCGATGGTCTCATTGTTGCCGATGGTGGTATGTAGTCCCCCAAGTGCCCGAGCGAGTGAGCTTCGGAAAGAGACGGTGTTTCTGATCCTGAAGGTCCTGAGGTGATTGAGAAATCAACCATTGTGCGCCTGTCGTTCGGCACGAGAGGTGACTGAAAAATCACAACCGTGACCCTGCCGTTCGGCACGAGGGGTGAATGAAAATTCGCATTCGTGCGCCTGCCGTTCGGCACATGGGCGTTCGGCACAAGGGGTGAGTGAGAACTCACGACTGTGCGCCTCCCGTTCGGCACGAGGGGTGAATGAAAATTCACATCCGTGCGCCTGCCGTTCGGCACATGGGCGTTCGGCACAAGGGGTGAGTGAGAACTCACGACTGTGCGCCTGCCGTTCGGCACGAGGGGTGAATGAAAATTCACATCCGTGCGCCTGCCGTTCGGTACATGGGCGTTCGGCACAAGGGGTGAGTGAGAACTCACGACTGTGCGCTCTCCGTTCGGCACATGGGCTTCGGCACGAGAGGTGATTGAGAAATCAACCAATGTGCGCCTCCGTTCGGCACGAGGGGTGAATGAAAATTCACATCCGTGCGCCTGTCGTTCGGCACATGGGCGTTCGGCACGAGAGGTGATTGAGAAATCAACCAATGTGCGCCTGCCGTTCGGCACGAGGGGTGAATGAAAATTCACATCCGTGCGCCTGCCATTCGGCACATGGGCGTTCGGCACGAGAGGTGATTGAGAAATCAACCAATGTGCGCCTGCCGTTCAGAAAGCTTGAGCCAAAATATGTAGCGCATGAGAAGTGAAACGCGTCGGGTTCTTGATGATTGGACTTCTGACGATTGGACTGCTGTCGATTGGACTTCCATATGCAAGCGTGGCACGTGGCGGCATGGCTCTCTGAGAGGTAGCGTCGTTTCGTGGCTCGAGGCATAGCTTCGTATCCCGATGCAACGTTCGTCTAATAAATAGGAGAAAGGGATGAAGGTTGAATCACTTGGTAATTTTTGAGAGCAATCAGAGCTCGTGAGAGGCGATTTCGGCAATTGAGCGAAGGCTTTGAAGGCGATTTCCGGATATTGTTTTAAAGGCGGAGGCGATTTCCGGCAGAAAAGAACCACCGTGCAAACAAGGTATGTGGCTTTACTTCATCTTAAGTTGGATCAAAGTTGTTGATTGGGTGCATGAACATGTATGAACATGTATGAATGTCGATGAGCATGTTTGAATGTTGATGAACATGAATCTCTAGGGTGTAGGATGAGTGTTTGATTGTAGCATGGCATTTAGTTTCCCTTCGTTTGTGTTTGTAGATGTCTGATACCGAATCCGAGAGTAGGAGCGTACGTCCGGTTGCGTTCGAGGACGAATCGTCCTCGGGAAGTTCCTGAGGTCCATGAGAGAGCCGATTCTCCTAGGGCCGAATCCTGCTAGGTCCTCAAGTGTTGAAGTCCTGGGGGAAACAGAAGAGTGTGCTGAGGGCGGGGCACTTCTCGTGCGTCCTCTCAAGTGGGAGATGCACCGAATGCTGAACGTATTGGAACGGAGGCTCCCACCGAAGCTGGGGATGGTGGGACTGGTGAGCCTTCCACATCTGGTCGTGGAGCTCATGCGGCCGATGTGTCAATAGCTGTGGCAGGGGAGGGGGTGGTGACCGTTGTCAAGGGTAGGCAGCGGATCCCAATGGCGCAACCGAAGGAGTTGGTGTTCGGAGTAGATCACCTAGAGCCGAACGTCATGACCGAAGGTGAGCTGGCCAAGATCCGGGCCGAGTTTAACATTCGGCTTCGGGGGGATGCGGATCCCAGAGCCCTTGGAGTCGTTAAGTGATAATGACAAAGGAGTTGTCTTTTTCACAGATGTTTTTAAGCATGGGCTTCGGCTGCCGCTCCGGCCTTCGGTGCAGAAGATCCTTTCGGCGCTTGAATACGCGCGGGTCAATACAATCCAAATTTTTGGATTACATTGATCGGGACGATGCCGCGTTCAACCAGGCTGGGGAAGGGAGCCAACCTATGAGCAGTTCGCCCAACTGACAGCGTGACGAAGGCGAAAGTGGCGATCGGGGGGGGTGGGTGCAGTCCAACTGCCCTTCGGCAGGGCAGCGTGGACATTTTGTGGTTGGGGTGCCGAGCTCCCAAAAGACCTGGCGCAAGCGTCGGGTTATTGTCTCGGGTGATTGGGAATCGGCACCCGGGGTAATTGTAGAGAGGCGGATCCCTAGAACCTTCTAAACAGTCGGTAAGTCTAGCTGTACCGTTCGGTCATCAGCTTTTATTTTTTATTTTTTTTTTATTTTATTCTTCTAACGTATACTGTTTGCGCAGTGTCATTGAAACGGCCTGCCGCACCGATCCGGGAGATAGAGGCTATCGAACGGGTCCGAGAGAAGATATCTGAAGAAGGGCGCTTCTTCAAAGAGCTGCTCAACTTCCGGAATCTGTTCCAGGCAGGGCTGATGGGAAAGGCCGAGCACGACCGAAGGGTGAAGGAGGAAGAGGATGAGCAAAAAAGGCAGAGTAAGTGGTGCCGTTCGGCTCATATTTCCGTTCTTCTTCTCACTTTGTTTTATTTCTGAACTTAACTTGTTGTTTCAGTGGCGGGTGGGAGGCCAATGAGTGAGAAGACAAAGCGCCGGCTGGAAAGTCAAGGGGCGCAGAAGCAGAAGGAGAAGAAGAAGGTTGAGTCCTCCCTGCCGAAGAAGAGGAAAGCGCTGCACTGCCCGGTGACGAGATGACGGTGGCCGAGCGCGCGCAGGCGAAGAGGATGGCCGAAGCCGAAGCCGTTCGGGAGGTCCACCTCCAGGTGACTGGCAAAAGGCAGGTCGAGGGTGCCCTCGACGTGACGCCGTTGCCGAGGAAACCGATGGGGCCGAACGAGGGGACTTCGGTGCTTATGCCCGATGATGAGGGTGGGGAGGATGAGGGGCCTGTAAATATTGCTTGTCCTCGGAAGGCCGTGCCGTTCATCAACAGGCATGATCGATGGCGCTAAGATGGAGCTGCTCAGAGATTGAACAGTTGTCGAATGAAGACGCGCGCGAGCACACCGGTCGAGCTTTCCGGCTTCAGGCTGCGGTAAGTGTTTGCTTTGTTTTGTTTTGTTTTGTTTTTTTCCTGAGGGAGGCGAAGGTGAAGGCTGTCACCGATTATCTATCCTCAGAGGCGTTCACTCCCGATGCTGGATAAGGAGGTGATGGAGCAGTGTGAGGACCTGGTATCCGTTTCAAACGGTATAACGCAGGCCAAAAGCTGAACCTGAACTTCCTCCGGGATCCGCCTCCGCTCCGGAAGGGGTGACTGAGGAGTTGGTGGAGGCCTACAAAGGAGAGGATGCTGATGTGGAATCGGCGATGATACCGACTCCAGCAGTAGTGAGGAAGGTCACCTAGTGCCAACAACCCCCAGCGTGCATGCCGTCGAGCCGTCAGCCGGCCCTGAAGCTGCCTCAGCTGGTGCCGAGTCTGAGTCGACCGAAGCTGATCCCCCCTTCCTCTTGATACTTTTGTTTTTGATTATTTTTTGGAAAGTTTGTAATATACGCACATTTTTGTTGCTGCCGAATGGCAGTTAAGACAAGTGGCCTTTTATGGCCTTTTATTTCAGTCTATTTTGATTCGGTACCTTTTTTGAACCTTCATTCTATTATGTATGCATGCCGTGCGTAACATAGTTCTAGACTTTTGATGCCGTATGTATAGAATGTGAAAGTTGGAGCCGAAGAGCAGATTACTTGTAACAATACTTCAAATGTTCCACATTCCAGGGATGGCCGAGGGTCTCTGCCCATCGGTGCCACGTAAGCGGTAGGTACCGGATCGGCAGACCTTAACGACTTCGTAAGGTCCTTCCCACGAAGGACCTAGGGTGCCGACCTTGGGATCCTTTGTGGCGAGAGAGACCTTTCGTAAGACCCAGGTCCCCACTTTAAACGATCGGCACTTAACGCGCGAATCGTAATATCGTGAAGTCCGTTGCTTGTATGCGGCATTCCGAAGCTGGGCGTTTGAACGGTGTTCCTCGATGAGATCGAGGTTCAAGGTAAGTGGCGTCTGGTTTTGATCCGGTGTGTATGATGTCGTTCGGCACGTGTGTGTGTTGATTTTAAAGGGTACAACAGCTTCGGTACCGAATGCGAGGGAAAATGGTGTTTCACCAGTTCGACCGTCAGTATGAGGTGTTGATGGCCCACAGAGCCTCTGGTAGTAGATCGGGCCATGCGCCCTTAGCTGTGCCGAGCTTCTTCTTCGCCCTTTTTGATGATCTTATTGATAGCCTCTACCTGGCCGTTTGATTGCGGGTGCGCTGGTGACTCGAAGAATAAGTTGATGTTGAATCGTTGACATAGGTGCCGGAATTGAGAGGAGTCGAACTGTTTGCCGTTGTCGGTGATGATCGCGTTCGGGAGGCCGAACCGACAAATAAGGTTCTTCCATACAAAGTGTTCGACCCGGGATGCGGTGATGGTTGCTAGTGCTTCGGCCTCGGTCCATTTTGTGAAGTAGTCGACGACAACGATGGCAAATTTAAGCTGTCCCTTTCCTTGGGGCATGGGGCCAATAAGATCCAAACCCCACTGAGCGAAGGGCCATGGGCTGACAATCGGAGTGAGCGGCTCGGCAGGCCGTTCTGGGATTGACCCGAAGCGTTGGCAATGATTGCATTTTCGGACTTGTTGGGTAGCATCGGTGTGAAGGGTCGGCCAATAGTACCCTTGCCGCACGGTTTTGAAAGCCAGAGATCGGGCTCAAGAATGATCGCCGCAAGCACCTTCGTGAATTTCTCCCAATATGTAGTTCCCTTGTTGTGGGGTTACACACCGAAGTAGTGGTAAGGAGTGACCACGCCGATAGAGATTCTGATTCAAGATCAAGTACCGCGCCGATCGGCGGCGTAGGGTTTTAGCTTCAGCCTTTCCATCGGGTAGCTTCCCGTTGGTGAGGTACGCGTGGATTGGATCCATCCAACTTGGGTCCTGCCGAACGGCATGTACTTCCTGCTTCCGTAGTACCGAGACCTCGACGCACCGACCATGTTGTCGTCGATTGCCGAAGCCAAGTCGTGACAATGCATCGGCATGGTTGTTCTCGGGGACCGAGGGATTTGCTGAACTTGATATGCCGTGAAGTGGTGAAGCAACCGGCGGGCTTGTGTTAAGTAGGCAGCCATTGACGTGTCCTTGGCTTCGAATTCGGCGAGTATTTGATTAACGACCAGCTGTGAGTCGCTGCATATCTTTAGCTGTTTAGCCCCCATCTCCTTTGCCAGTCGAAGGCCTGCTAAAGGGCTTCGCATTCGGCTTCGTTGTTGGAAGCCTGGAATTGGAATCGGATTGCATACTCGATTGTTGTTTGATCAGGGGCTTTGAGTACTAAGCCAGCCCCGCTGCCTTGTCGGTTGGACGAGCCGTCCACATAGAGAGTCCATGCAGGAATCGATGGATCAAAGGGTCCTTCGGCCGGCTGGTCGACTGGCTTCGCTGAAGGTGGGTCGGGAGCAACTTTTGCGGGATCTGCCTCGTGGGTTGCCGTTAACTCGGAGATGAAATCAGCTACGGCTTGACCCTTCTCGGGGCAGGCCGAGGACGGTAGTGAATGTCGAATTCGCTGAGTTCGATGGCCCATTTCACTAGACGACCTGATGTCTCTGGTTTCTGGAGCATCTGGCGCAGAGGCTGATTGGTGAGGACGGTAAGACTGTGTGCTTGAAAATACGGCCGAAGCTGCGTGCCGGAGAGAACTAGAGCGTAGGCGAGCTTCTCCAATTCGGGATCCCGAATCTCGACATCCTGAGGGCGTGGCTAGTGTAGAAAATTGGTAGTTCTATGCCGTTCGGCTTGCGGATTAGCACGGAACTGAGCGCCGTGATGAAACCGAAAGGTAGACAATGAGGTCTTCGCAGGGAGAGGAGTGGACAGGAGGGCGCCCTGCTCATGTAGGTCTTGAGGTCTTGGAATGCTCGGTCGCATTCGGCAGTCCAGACAATCGGTCGTTTGCTTCCTTTAAGAGCTTTGAAGAACATCATCGCGCTTTGATATGAACCGGGCCAGGGCGGCCACGCGCCCGTGAGGCTCTGAATATCCTTCTGTGTCTTCGGTATCTGCATGTCGAGTAATGCCTTGATTTTTTCAGGGTTGGCCTCAATGCCCCGTTGGCTAATCATGAAGCCAAGAAATTTTCCCGAAGAGACGCCGAAGGCGCATTTGCTTGGATTGAGGCGCATGTTGTACTTCTTCAAGACATTGAACATGAGGGAGAGGTTGTGAAGGTGAGAATCGGCCGTTTTGCTCTTGACTAGCATGTCGTCCACATAAACCTCCATCGAGGTACCGATGAGTTCGGAGAAAATTTTGTTGACCAATCGTTGGTATGTTGCCCCAGCGTTTTTCAAACCGAACGGCATGACATTGTAGCAGGAGAGCCCCTTGTCGGTGATGAATGACGTATGCTCGCGGTCGGCAGGGCTCATGAATATCTGATTGTAGCCTGAGTACGCATCCATGAAGCTGAGAAGTTCGTGGCCTGCTGTGGCATCTACCATCTGATCGATCCTAGGTAGAGGGAACTGTCCTTTGGGCAAGCCTTATTTAAATCGGTATAGTCCTGGCACATTCTCCAGGCACCGCCTGGTTTCTTGACTAAGACCGAGTTTGCCAACCAAGTAGGGTAGGTTACCTCCTGGATGAAACCGATTGTCCTTAGTTTTTCCACTTCGAGTTTCATCGCTTCGTACCGTTCGGCGTCGTATGCCCTCCGTTTTTGTCTGATGGGTTTGAAGCTGGGACAAGTGCAGAGCTTGTGGGTGATGACATTCGGGGCGATGCCGGGCATGTCATTGTACGACCAGGCGAAGACCTCCGAATTTTCACGCAAAAAGGTGATGAAATCGGGCCGTAGTGCCGGACTCGAGAGTAGTGCCGATTCGAACCTCTCGGTCGGGTTGTGCTTCGGAAAGAATGACCGATTCTAATTCCTCGCAGGTTGCGCTTGTGGTACAACGGCCTCATTCTGAGATCGTCCGGTTTCTCCGACCCCTGTCGTTCGGCATAGAGCTTGTAGAACTGAGTATGCTTCGCCAAGCGTAGCTCGTGCCGATTCCTTTGTTGCTGATACATAACACGTCCGTGCACTCAACTGATCCCCTCGCACTTGGCCTACACCAGCGTGCGTGGGGAATTTGAGGA
Organism: Prunus fruticosa; assembly: GCA_018703695.1. NCBI lineage: Eukaryota > Viridiplantae > Streptophyta > Magnoliopsida > Rosales > Rosaceae > Prunus > Prunus fruticosa. The sequence continues at coordinate 59,480,931 of CM031918.1, read as the reverse complement.
GGAGCATGTGTGGTGAGAGTATGGCTTTTATTTTGGTGAGGGCCGTTCGGCCGATGATGGCATTGTAGGCCGTTGGGCAATTGATAATCAAAAAATGAGTATAGATGACCGTTCGTCCTGGGGATAGCGCCGATGGCCAGTGGGAGCTGGATGCTGCCAATCGGTTCCACAACGTCACCCGAGAAGCTTAGAAGGGGAGTGATATCCTTGTTTAGGTGCTGAGGGTCTATGCCGAGGGCGTTGAAAGCGTCAGCAAACAACACATTGACTGAACTCCCGGTGTCTATGAGGATTCGGCCCACATCGAAGTCTCTGAAACATCGGCTCGTATGATCATAGGATTGGAGTGGGGGAAGATGATGCCTCGCTCTTCCTCTGGAGAAAAGGAAATAGGTTCCAGCCGATTCGCCGAATCTTGTCATTGCGCCCCCTTCTACGCTGAGTATCTGGGGGATGCCGAACGGCACGGACGTAATTTTTTGTGGAACGGTTGCTTGTTTCGGCAATGGGCGCCCCTCCACTGATCATGTTGATCTGCCGATTTGATGGATGGGCCGTTCCCGCCTTCGCGCCTAGGTACTGATCCAGCCTTCCTTCGTGATCAGACGTTCGACAATCTTTTGAAGGGCGATGCACGATTCTCTGTATCGTGGTCGTTGTCCTGGTGGTATCGGCAGAACACACCGGTGTCCTTATCGTTTTGCCGAGGGAGTTTACGATTGTTCGGCTTCGGTATCATTTCGCCTTCTGTCAGGAGAACATGCTCATAGGTGGTGTTGAGCAAAGTGAATATTTGTTCTGGCCGATTTCGCTTCGGATTTCCGAAAGCGTTTCGCCTGTCGGATTCTTTGCCCTTCTTGTTACTGTCCTGCCGATCGTGGAAGTAGTCCTTTCGTTTGTTCGCGGCTAGAAAAGCTGGGGCAAGGGATGCCGTTCGGTAGGGTGGCGGATCCGTCGTTCGATTTGCAGGGAAGCGATCATAGCTTCGTGCCGAAGGTCGATCGGTGGGGACCGTTTTATCTGGTTGAGCCGAAGCTGATCCTTTGGAGTTGAAGTGTTCAACCTTGGCGTGGATAGCTGCCTGCTTCATCAGCTCGGAGTAAGTGGTCCAGCGCCTCCTGCTGGACCAGATACCGAAACTGGGACGACCGAATACCACTTTTGAAGGCACCGAAGGCTGCTCTATCGTCAGTTTCTGGACATCGGGAGTATTCATGGCTAAACCTAGCCGCATATTCCCTAAGAGGCTCATCGTCTTGCTGCCGAACGGTATAGAGGTCATCGGCAGAGTACAGTCGATCGGTCTGAATCATGAAATGGTCGAGGAAGGTTTGCTTCAACTGATTAAAAGAGTCAACCGTACCTGGCGCCATTCGATAGAACCAATTCAGAGAGAGCTCGGGTCAGGGTGGAAGGGAATAGTAAACATTGGCCTTCGTCTGTCAACCCTTTGCAACCCAAGGCTGATTGGAAGGTATGAATGTGAGTAACGGGATCTTCCACCCCTGAGTAGAACGATATTCGGAGTGCCTGAACCTCCTTCTCGTGTCTGAATGTCCTGATTTCGACTCGTGAATGGCCTTGGCTGTACCGTTCCCCACGTTGGCGTCCGAGCCTGGTTCTGTTCCTCCTCAATGCGATTCATCTTCTGCAAGAGGAGACGAATGGTTAGGTCGGTAGGGGAAGATCGTCTCGAAGGCTTCTTTTGCTTGGTTCCTGTACGCCGGCGACGTGGCGGCCTCGCCTTTCGTGGTCTGCGTTCGGCTGGGACTTCTCTCGCAGCGTCCGCATATCGATTGTTACCCCTGATCCGTTTGATGGCGCTCCTTTGGGTGTCCTGCCGATCGGTGAGAGATTGTGGTCCCGGCTGAAGTTGGAACATAATCTGATTCGTCTGTTTCTTCCAGACTGATCGCACCGTATCTTCGGCGCACGGGGGATTTTGGTCCAAGAGTCTCTAGCTGCCGATTGTTGAGTTTTGCCCGGATCCGGATGGGGGAGGACTGTCGTTCCTTGCGCTGCTCATCGATCCTATCGCGGCAATCGGAGTAAACTCGATATTCTGGATGGCACTCTGGGGGAGGGTACGACAGTCTTCGGGAAGCAGCTGGTTTGTTTGCGGCCTGCTGTTTCCCTTTACCCTGAATGCTTGGCTTCCGTACGCTCTTAATCGACTTCTCCTGCCGAACCCGCATGGGTCGCTCCAAACCGTTCTGCAACGGGGTGGAATGTGTTTGTTGATCACGCAGTTGCCTCTGAGTGTCATCTAGTTTAGAAGCTAGGATATTGTTGTGCTCCTGCATTCGTGCCATTTCCTGTTGTAGAGTCTCCATGCGAGCCTCCAGAGTGGTTGGTAGAGCGGGGGTCTCTGCTCGTGGCGTCTGAAGCAAGAGAGCTAGATTTGGCTCACTGCAGAGGCCGATGATGGGGCCATCGGCGGGGAGGGCCGAAGATGGATTCATCTTTTGGTCTCAGTGTTTGGAATTTTGAGAAATGGGTTAATCGATAAGCGATTCCCACAGACGGCGCCAATCTATTGGCACTAAAACTTGAATAGATAGAGATGAGTGCAACTTACAAGTGGGATGGACGATCAAGAGATCGATTGAGTGTTGGATGCAGATCCTTCCTGTCCTTGGATGCTGATCCTGAATAGAAGATGAGCGAAGCTCGTGAGGTCTATGGAACGGTGTGGAACCAGCCTAAGACCCTCCAGATGCCAAAGTAAGTTTGTTTATAAGAGCTCTTGATGTTGACTATATAGAAGTATAAAAGTCAAGCTGAAAAGTCTTACCCCTTTGTTGATGGTGAATGGGTGTATTTATAGAGGGCATTTGGGATGCTTGTGGTGTTCATTTCCGATGTGGGACTCGTGGGAGGGCCTATGAGGTTGACACGAGTCCTTAGATATTTCAGGCGGGTGCTTCGAGGCTGAGTCTCTACGATCGGTACCGATTGTAGACGAGTTGGCCTGTAGCGACTGTTCGCAGCCTGAGACAATGCCATCGGTAGCCGATGCCGATTGTTCGAGGCTTTGGGCACTTGGGCAAGCTTCTCTGATCCACGTGTCGTTGTATGAGTGGAGGGTCAGATATGGTACAAACACTCTCAAACACTCGATTGACTTAAGCATTAGAGGAATTTTTATCAACATCACACCGAGATTTCCCATTAGCCTTCCTTTTTGTATGTTTTGGATGACGACTTGGTTGGTCACGTTGACTGAGTTTAGACAAATTGTCAAACATCAACTTCCATAAGTCATTTTGCTATTGAGAGCAAATTTAGGCATCAACAAAAACAAATATGAAAATAACGTTGACTGGTAAAGAAGAGTAGCAACTGACATGAGGAGGGTGGAGGAGATTATGAGGTATAAATACACGGACTATATATAGAGATAGGGATGGGAAGAAACAAATTTCATAAATATTGATTTTTAAGGAATAGGGAAAGGAATGAAGGGAATGGTGACGAGAGAGGAGGTGTTGAGTGTGTAAATAATTGTAAAAAATACTTGGTTGTTTAAATCGTTTAATTTACTTGTCGTTTTTACTAACAGAATTCATATGCTAATGATAGAGAGATTATATTTTTTTTGTTAAACATAGAGAGATTATATTTGAATATATATATATATATTATCTATCTATATATATAATGCAAAAGGCAGAGAATGGTGAAACATTCAAAATACCAAAGAATGCCCTTGGTTAATGCAAACATTAAGAATTGAAATTATTAATTAAATGAGGATAATATGGTAAATTCACACTTTTTCATATTAAAAAATTTTTAAATGAAAAGAAAAAGCAGATAATGGATCCTCTTTTTATGGAACACAACTACCCATTATCTTTTTTAATTCTAAAATAAATTATTTAAATTAAAAAAAACCTCTCGCAAGCGCGAAAGCGCGTGAGAGAGGCTAGTATATATAAAGCAAAAGGCAGAGAATGGTGAAACATTCAAAATACCAGAAAATGTCCTTGGTTAATGCAAATATTAAGAATTGAAATTATTAATTAAATGAGGATAATATGGTTAATTCACACTTTTTCATATTTAAAAAAAATTAAAAAAAAAAGAAAAATCAGATAATGGATCCTCTTTTTATGGAACACAACTACTCATTATCTTTTTAAATTCTAAAATAAATTTAATTTTTTTTTAAAAAGGCATCGGAGGCGCGGAAGCGCATGCAGAGAGGCTAGTATATATAAAGCAAAAGGCAGAGAATGGTGAAACATTCAAAATACCAAAAAATACCATTGGTTAATGCAAACATTAAGAATTGAAATTATTAATTAAATAAGGATAATATGGTAAATTCACACTTTTTCATATTAAAAAATTTTAAAATTAAAAGAAAAATCAGATAATGGATCATCTTTTTATGGAACACAACTACCCATTATCTTTTTTAATTCTAAAATATTTTTATTTTTATTTTTAAAAAAGACCTCTCTCATGTACGGAAGCGCATGTGGAGAGGTTTGTTGGCACTAAAAACTGAATAGATAGAGATGAGTGCAACTTACAAGTATGGAGGACGATCTAGTAGATCGATTGAGTGATAGATGCAGATTCTTCTTGTCCTCGGATGCTGATCCCGAATAGAAGGCGAGCGAAGCTCGTGAGATTTATGGAAGGTGTGGAACCAGCCTAAGACCCTCCAGATGCCAAAGTAAGTTTGTTTTCTAAGAGCTTTTGCTGTTGACCATATAAAAGTATAAAAGTCAAGCTAAAAAGTCTTACCCCTGTATTGTAGTGAAGGGGTCTATTTATAAAGGGCATATTGGATGCTCTCAGGACTCATTTTCGATGTGGGACTCGTGGGAGGGCCCTATGAGGTTGACACGAGTCCTTAGATATTTTGGGCGGGTACTTCGAGGTTAATTTTCTACAATCGGTAAGGGATGTCGATTGTAGACGAGTGGGCCTGTGGGCTGTTTGAGCTTTGAGACAATGCCATCGGTAGCCTCTGCCGATTGTTCGAGGCCTTGGGCACTTGGGCGAGTTTATAAGATCCACGCATCGTTGTATGAGTGGAGGGTCAGATATGGTACAAACAAGGTTAGTCTAATGACAACTTTAGCTTATCTTATAACATGACAAGTGATGCATGATACAACCATCTAATAATTTTTTTTTTTTACAAGTTAACATGAGATGTCACTTATTACATAAATGAAACCGGTACAGTTTTCTAGATAGCAATGCATCATCGTTTTTAAGGGTCCATTTGGTATCCTACTCAAAAAAATAAACTCAAAAATAATATTTATTTTTTAACATGAGTTTTTAAATATTGATTTTAAAATCTAAAAACTTGATTGGTATTGAAGTCCAAACTATTTTTAAGATCTAAAAAAATTGAAATTAAAATCAGAAAATCAGAAACCCTATATTCCCAAATTGAAAGTAACAAAAGAAAATGAGAGAGCGAGATGTGGAGAAAGGGAGGAGAGACAAGAGAGAGGGCGTGGAGAGAGACAGAGGAGAGATGAGAGAGAGCATGGAGGGGGGGAGGAGAGAGAGAGAGAGACAGAGAGACAGAGACGAGAGATGGTGGAGAAAATATATATATATATATATATATAGTGTGGATGCAGGAGGAGAGAGAATAAAAAAACTGTAAAATCTCACTTTTTTTAGTTTTTTAAAAATGAGTCTTTTTTAGTTGTTTTAGGGTTGAGTTTTTGAGATAATTAGTTTTTACCAAATGTGAATTATGGGTTTTGGACTCAAAAATTGAATTCAAATAGGATACTAAACGGGTCCTAAATTTCTAGTGAACAGAGGGATTGAAGTCAGAATTAAACCACCTCATGTTTTGCTATATTCTATAATCACTCTACTGAACTATTGAACTTTGTTTTCTTGGACAAACCACTGAACCTTGTGATGGGACCAAGCCCCTTCAAATACATTCTGCCAAACACATACATAATATAGGAAAACCTGGTCACCATAAAAGGAAAAAATATATATATAGGAAAATTTCAATGGGGTGTACATAAGTTACACTCGCTCAAAATTGATTGGAATGAGTAACTATAGTGTAATACAGTAATATAATTACGTGGTATAATTTATTCACGTGATCATAATTATAGGGTATATATCAACTATATCATCAACTTATATTATTACACGTTTACAAACTATACCAACTATACTCTAATAACATTCTACAATTTCTCGACTGGAACAGCATTAGGGAACACATTTCTCGCACTAGCACTCGCACATTGACACAACTTTTCGGCAACTAGACAAACCTACCTACTTGAGACTTATGGAGATAGAGTTGAGAGTTGAGTTGGGACACCACCACCATATCCACAATTTTAAACTTGTAATGAAGCTTTAGACTTTACTTAATAATAACTAAACTTACCCCAATAATAATAAAAAATAACAATAAGGAAACTTAATATTAATAAGCCTCCCTCCCTCCCCCAATAAAATGAGACCAAAGCTTAGTCCTTGGGGTTGTTCCTTCCAGAGAGTCACAGTCACAGACGCTGCCCCCTTTCTCAACACAAACGCACAGAACAGAAGACAGCGAGAGTGAGTAACCCAACATCAACATGCTCGAGTCGAAACTGAGGCTGATCTAGTGTGTCCCATGTTTTTCTCTGTCGTCCTCGTCGTCGGTAATGTTTGAGCTCCTCCTGCCTGGGTCCTGGAGCTGGAGGTGAATAGTTGTTGGTTGGGGGGGTGAAGATGAATACTTGTGCTACTGGAGGTGGAGGTGGAGGTGGGGCTGCTGGGATGACGGGGACGAGGTCACCTTTCACAGCGTCTCAGTGGCAAGAGCTGGAGCATCAGGCTCTGATCTTCAAGTATATGATGGCAGGCATGCCGGTGCCTCCTGATCTCGTGCTTCCTATTCAGAAGAGTTTTGAGTCCATTTCTCAAAGATTCTTCCACCATCCTACCAGTAAGCCTAGCTCCCCTCTCTCTCTCTCTCTCTCTCTCTCACATATTTTTAATTTATTGATTATTTTTGTACTCTTCAGATTAAACGATTTGATCTGAAGAAAATATGTTTTCTTCCTCGGTTTTTCTTTTTGGCTTTTCCAGTTCTTCAAATAAGAAACCATGGATATATATGTTTATACTTTTTTGTTTAAATTTATTTTGAGAAGCACCTCTTTCTTTTCTTCTTTTGGGGGGATTGTAAATGCCCATTATGAAGTTGTGTAATACTTGTTAAATGTGTTTTAAAACTTTTTGTACTACTGTTTTTCTCTATGGTTCAATCAACCAGGGATCTTATATTTCTTTTCACTCCAAATGAATAGACAGGGAATCGCCTGGCCCTTTGGGCTCTGAAATTATTTGACTTTGAAATGCGGTTAGGATTTGTGACTTATGCCTGGATGTGCTCAATTTAATTTCAGGAGTCACCTTTTGATATTTAATGGAATTTCCGTGCTTCTTTACTGTACACGTTTTCTTACACTAGTTTTTCAAGTTCATCCCTTATTTATTTACCACAAAAAAAAAAAAAAAAATTCTTGCATTGGAACAAACACTTCTTGTTGTTCCTCTGGTTTTGAAATTTCTAAATTCGCAACTTTCCTTTTTGGCTAATTCCATATTACATATTCTTTGTTTTCTATATATATATATATATATATATATATATATATATATATATATATTCCTTCTGTCTTTATTGCTGATAATACATCATAAGACAGTCAATACGTGGTTTTGCTGATGATGAAGTAGAAGTAAACATATCACTTATTAGATTCTGGATAAATTTTGCAGTGGGTTATTGTTCCTTCTACGGGAAGAAGGTGGACCCTGAACCGGGACGCTGCAGAAGGACTGACGGAAAGAAGTGGAGGTGCTCCAAGGATGCATACCCGGACTCCAAGTACTGTGAGCGCCACATGCACCGTGGCCGCAACCGTTCAAGAAAGCCTGTGGAATCACAAACCATGACACAGTCATCGTCCACTGTGACATCATTGACTGTCACTGCGAGCAGCAGTGGAACTGGGAGCTTCCAAAACCTTCCACTGAATGCCTTTGGTAACACCCAAGGAACTAGTTCCGGAACCAATCAGTCTCATTATCAGATAGACTCCATTCCTTTTGGAATCCCAAACAAAGATTATAGGTATTTCATTCTCTGCAATTCACTTTTACTTTAGTTCATTGTTAAAAAAATGCTAGTAAAGAAAGTAAACAAAATGTTTGAATGCTTGCGAAATGGAAGTTTTACAACTGGCTAGTCCAACTAAAGTTTATCAGGTTGAAACTTGATTAAATGGAAACATGAAGAGAAAGAAAATGAAGATATGATAATGGTCTTTCTGTATGTTTTATTTCCGGCATTGAGACAGAGTATTATGTGATGCAAATTATTGGATGCGTACACATGATTTTAGTCTTGATTGGGCCCATATTGTTAAGATTGTGTGGTAGCAGCAATATTGGTGACTTCCTGCCATGTTGGTATTGGGGTTCCTGCAGATAGATACTTTTCAATTTCTGTCAGATCCAGGGTTCTGGGCCCAGATGTGCTTAGAATAGTTGCTTAATTTTGTTATGTCTTCACTGAAAGTCTAGGCCTTTTTGCAGTCTTCTTTCTGGCTGGATCAGTTTTCATTTTGTTTTCTCTGCTAAATTTTCTGCAGAAGTCTAATAAGTGAAAAACTATATACTATCCTAAGTTTCTGCTGAACAGAAAGATAGGAATGGTAGGCCTACCGGTTCTCCAATTTCTATATTTTTTTGGGTGATAGGTTGCCAGAAATCTGTTTAAGGAATGCATGTATCAGTTTCTGAATATTTTTGGTCTTAAAAGAGTAGTTGTAAAGAGTTAATTTTTTTTATTTTTTTATTTAATCATTTGAGCATCACCTACAGCACATCAGATCAGACTCTCATATATGTAGATGGCCTTATACTTTATTATTGTTTCTAATTATGTTAGCTGCTATTTGGTATATCTTATATTGGTGCCTAAGCCGAGTATCTTAAATTTTTTATGGAAAGCTTATTGTTATATCTAGCATTTGTGGGATCGTGGTATGGTGGAATTGTTATGGAAAGACTGCTGACATCTATATTGACTGTCTAGCAAAAACTTTGTGAATTCCTGTCAACGCTCAGGCCCAGAAGTCTGATGTCTTTCCAGTGAGGGCCTTTTGACAGCCATCCTTTGCAATTGCTTCTATAGTTTGCATTCTCTCTTAATTCCTGGACGAAATCAGACAGGATTTAAATTGTGCTGAGTTAGTGGCATCTTATTCACCATGCACGGTAGCTATTGACAAGGAATTTTGCAGAAATTTTTTGGTCAAAAGATTTTATGTATTTATTCTCAACAGTGGCAAAGGAATTGATCCCCTGCATCTTTTGATGAAAGGATTGAGTGGAGTTCATGTTACTTACCTTAATATATTGATATAAACCATATAGAATATATAAATATTGTTAGAATGCATTTATCTTGTTTTTTCTCCTGCTTTATATGTGCCTTCTTGCTTGTGTACATTTGGGTATATACATATTATGCATGAATATCAGGTACATATTATGCCGTTTGCATCCTGCAGCATCTATGCCTATAGCTGTGCAAGAATTGACCTTTTATTTGTTTCCATTGATCATCTGAAACTATTTCATGAATTCATGGGCTTTCTCTTATGCTGTCACTCTTCTCTTAATTTTAAAAATGTTTAGATTATTTCTTGTGCCTGATATTCTGTTGTCCTTGCCCCCTTTTTTTTTTGCTGGTTGCACTTGCTTGTTTCCTGTGCGCTTTAGATGCCTCAAGATCTTCTGTAACTCCTGTAGTACTTGTCTGTCAATTTCCATTTTTTCTGATGCAATAACGGAGTTGGGACTTGCACCGTGATGAAGAGGATGGGTTTATTAGGTTTAGGAAATGAGATTAGAAAGATGGTATTCTAACAATTCAGGGGAAAAACTAATTAAGTTTTTTTTCCTAAAAAAAATGTAAAAACTACACTTAGTGGCCGTGCATCTTTGTGTTTACGTGATCAATATAGTATTTTCGGTGGAAGGTTTTTTTTTCCCGCACATAAGCTGGCAACACCAACGTGAATCAGTTTGAACTGTACAAGCAACTGTAAGGACATGTTGGATATCTTAAAATGATGCGTACAATATCATTTGCATTTGAATGCAGTGGTTTGGTGCTGTAACATGGGGAGATGATAAAGTTGCTGAAGGTGTGTAGAGATGTGATCATATGAGAACAAGCTGAGTTTTTTAAGGAACAAATTTTCGAACAGTTATTCATTCAGTGATATATCAAAAGTAGTTGATTCCTTTTCATTTAGATATGAGATATCCATAGAGCTGTAAACACATCATTCACTGTTATTTACTATGACAAAAGATGTGAACACCTCATCTAACAGCAAATGAATTACCCTTCACTATACTACAGGTATCTTCAAGGACTTAAACCCGAGATTGGTGAGCATAGTTTCTTGTCTGATGCTTCAGGAAGCAACAGGGGTCTCCAGATGGACTCACCACTAGACAGCACATGGCCTCTGATGCCATCCAGAGTTGGCTCATTTCCCGCATCAAAATCGGGGTGATGGCTCCATTTTGCATCATGATTATCCACAGCATTCATTTTTCAATAATGCATTCCCCTCAGAATCTGTGAAACAGGAAGGTCAATCTCTCCGACCTTTCTTTGACGAGTGGCCTAAAGGCAGGGATTCCTGGTCTGGTCTTGAGGATGAGAGATCCAACCAGACCTCATTCTCTACCACCCAGCTCTCAATATCAATTCCAATGACTTCATCTGACTTCTCTGCAACAAGTTCTCGATCCCCACGTGGTGAGTTTCAACGCAGGGAGGGTTTCTGTGCGAATTAGTTGATGATTCTAAATACTGTGGTTAAATTGTAATGTTTTGCAGATAGTTGAGAGAAGAGAATCATGCTTTGGGAATTCCAGGCTTGGGAAAGTCGTATGATATGCTTCAGAGAGTGCTTGAAGAGTCACTCTTGTTTGTGAAAGCTTTGGTGGTTACCTGTATTTGTTTAAAAGTACATTTGCAGACTCAAGTTTTAGGTCTGAATAAATCAAACAACATGATTCACAAGTATGTATGTAGGATAAGGATATCCTGAACATGAAAGAGCAACATTTGTCGGTCTTGGCTTTGATTTGTTGATATATATTCAATGAACTGTCGTAATTTTATCAACTCATAGCCTCGTGGAATAATGAGAATTGATAGACCGGTGATTTGAATGGAGGTCTCTTCCTCCCTTCCCTCCTTCCTTCCTGCCCCCCTTCCTCCCTTCCTCCCTTCCTCCCTTCCTCCCGTAACTTGTATTCATTGCATGCCTGGAACTTGACTTGAGGTCTCATCTGTTTAGTTGATGGATTGAACTTGCAAATTGGTACCCTTCATTATTAAAAAACTACATAAAATTGAAGAAATCAAAGAAAGGTGTAAATTCATAACGTCGTGAAGTTAGTGGCAGAGATAATTTCGGTTTCCAGAAGTTCTTCCTCCAAAAAGTAGTTTTTATTTTGGGGAATGCTAGCAACCTTCTCTCTAGCCTTCTCCTTTGGACCTTTCTCCCTTTCTCTTTGATGACATGTGTCATTTTTATTACACTTATTCCAATGTTGTTAGTACATAAGACAACCTAGCTTTTGTTTTCAAGTTTACCCTTATGCCTTAAAATATAGGGAGTTTCACTAAAACACCCAAAATGGGGGCTGAAATTATAAAAAAACCCAACACCCAAAACACTTTATAAACACACCCAAAACCCATCATTAGACACACTCAAAACCCATTTATAAACACACCCAAAAAATATACAATTGTTGATTGTGGGGTTGATTTTGAGTGTGTTTCTATGTTTAAATAGTGCTTTGGTTTTTTTATAAATACATGTCTAAGATTGAGTTTATTTATAAATATCTATAAAATATATTGACACTTGACATGGTTAAGTCCAATTCTCTAAAATAAAAAAAATAAAAAACTAATCTTATCTCTCTCCCTGACCTTCTCCCTCGCCCCCCACCCACCTTCTTCCCAATCCCCACTCACCGTAACCCCCAACCCACACACCCCAAAAAAAATTCTCAACACACCCAACCCAAGTCCCTCCACTCATCTCTCTCTCTTCCCTATTGGAAGACCTACCGAAAACCCACCAGATCCTTGCATCTCAAAGCATCAAATCAGATTTGAGAGTGAATCATGATTATAAGATGGCTTGTACGCCCCAACCTCAAATTATCAAACAATATCATTAACTTTCGAAGTTTGGGTAAATTCCAGATATAATTCGGGGTAAATCCAAATTTCAAAGTTTCAACCTTGCTAATAGAATGGGTTGTGATTGGGTTGCTAGAGGTGGGTGAGGATGGGTGACTGTTCGGTGAGAGTGAAGGGGTGAAGAGGGGTAGGGTCGGGGCCAAATTTCTGGGGAAGAAGGGGCGAGCAGAAGAAAGAGAGAGGGAAGAGGGGGGAGAGAGAGAGAGAGAGAGAGAGAGAGAGAGTCAAAACCTGTACAAACGTTTAGTTTTTACTAAGGGCATATATGGAAATATAATTAATATATTTTTTGTAATTAATGATATTGTTTTAACAAAGAAACAAATGACACATGTCATCGAGAGAAGGGAGAAGGTTCAAAAGAGAAGGTTAGAGGAAGGTTCCCCTTTTATTTTATACTTGTAATTCGAACAACTATTTTTTATATCTATATATATAAAGCGAAAGGAAGAGAATCGTGAAACATTCAAAAATTCCGAATATGCCCTTTGTCAAAGAAAAAATTAAAAGCTCACAATTTTAATTAAAGCAGGGTACAATTGTAAAAGAACAATTACGCAGAACTTTAATTAATTTAAAAGGAAAACAAAATAGGTACATATCCATTACAGAGCAGTTGCTCTTCTTATCAGTTTCTTCTGGCACGTTCTATTGAAATAGGATTAAGGATTTAAAAAAGAAAACTGAAAACAAAACTGAAAACAAAACTGAAACGGTCGAAAACCCACCACGACCCTCAAACTTGGAACACTTTTCCTCCCTCACCCATGTTTTGCAGAGCAAGAATCCTCATCTACTCACTGCATAATAGTAAGGGGGCAAGCGGACTCAGCATCACCAATTGTAGAAAGTGGACGAGGATTAACTCTTCCACTGATCGATTATACTAATTCAATTCTGTATTTCGTACAAAAAGGTTTGAGGTTTTCTTTTGTTTTTCTACATTCGTTTCTTCCTTTGTGATGTCGAAAATTGAGAAGTAAATCATAAATTGAGTTTGGTTTGTTGTTACAGTGAGGAAGATTGAACGAAAAAGAACTTCAGCAATCAATATAGGGGTACGTATCTCTCTTTAATTTTGGGGTTTTTTCTTTTCTTTTTGAATGGAATTCATCTTCGAATTAATCATATTTGTTAGATTATTCTTGCATGTCGTGTTGTTTCTCAAATAAGGGTTCTTCATCTGCTATCATGTGCTTGAGATTTTTTCTTATGATCTTTTCATCCGTGAATACATGACAGAAATGAGATTTTGATTTTGTAAGGATCAGAGAATTGTGCAGCAGAGTTTTGGTCATTCATTTCTTTTTGAATTTGCAATAGCAGTGTTAATTGTATCATGGTTTCTTCTTTCTGTTGTTTCGTAGAGCAAGAATCCTCATCTACTCACTGCATAAAAAGGTTGGAGGTTTTTTTTTTTTTTTTTTTCTAGGTTCGTTTCATCATTTGTGATGTCGAAAATTGAGAAGTAAATCATAAATTGAGTTTGGTTTGTTCTTACAGGGAGGAAGATTGAAGGAAAAAGAACTGGAGCAATCAATATTGGAACCCCCAGTCTGCTCATCAATCTGGTAGTTCATGTCTTTGTGTGGCTGATTTTCTCTTTACCTGTGTTTATTCCAGAAAATTGGTATAAAATTATGGTATGATTTTGTGTGCTTATTTTCGTTTTTTCTTTTTGTGAATTTTCAGTATTTGTAAGATGTTGCAATGTATGTTGATTTTGTTGCCATTTTGGTTGCAGATACTGATGATGACAGCTACAGGCCTTCAAAAAGGGTAAGGGCTGATTTCAGGCCTCCAAGAAGCTACGACGATAATGATGGAATGCAGAGTTCACCGAGAAGATCACATCACGGAAACTCCAGAGAGGATGTCCCAATGACTGACCAGACTGATGATGATGGCTATGAGGTTTAGTTATACAAATCATGCTTCTGACTTGGATGACCTTTTACATGAATTTCTTGAGTAAATTTCTTCAAGCTTTTCTCATTTTACATGAATTTCATGTGCAGGATGATGATGACTAAGAAGCTGAGTTTGAGATGTATCGTGTTCAGGGAACACTCAGGGAGTGGGTTACTGTTGCATTCCTAAAAGGACACAAATTAATGTGCAAACAACCAATTAAAAATACCCGCAAGTGCACGAGTCTATTGAGGTATAGATTATACAAGTACGAGGTCGATCCCACGAGGAACTTATCGGTTTCCTATAAGTTCTAGCTTGAGTACGTAAAGAACACTAATTTTACACAACACACAAACACAATACAAATTGGGAACTAAAAATGAATAAAGGAAGGTAAAAGAAAAGAAACAAAACAAGAAAACTAAAGAAAAACACAAACAGCATTTTCTATCACCATTTTATCACCTATTGGGCAGATTCGTTTCTGCTTTTTCCAGTTTCGACCTCTGTCCAATGTTTTGCCTATAACTTTCAAACCGTTTATCCAAAATTCAAGTTCTTTATACGGTTGGATTCAGCACAGAAAATGAAAGAAAACAACGCGGACCAAAAGTCCAAAACAATTACGGAAACAAATAAAATTCAGTAACAAAGACACATAACGTGTCGAACACGCAACTCACACACACATTTTGGGGGGGGGGGGGGTTTGATTTGTTTCAAGTGACCTATTTCTATTGCATGAATGTAAATGAACTCTAAATTTAACAAGAATGGCAGAGATGAATTATCAAGATGTGAAATTAAAATGTAACAAACACCAGGGTTTCAGAATCCACCCTAAACAATTCTACCAAAGTTCATGAATACTCAAGTGATGAACTCTAAACGTGTTGATGAAGATGTTCGCAAACAAGATCAGGACGAGTGACTCAAGACGCATTGATTCTCTCTAATATACGTAAAGTGCAGTATGAGTGCTACAATACTTGTGCCTTCCCTATAATCGAATCTAGGTGTGCTTAGTACTTTGATTCAATTACAAGAAAAACCCATTAAGTTCAAAGAGAATATGAACATCACAAGAATCCTAATAGCATGGTGTTTACATTAGGTATTCAAGAAACCAATTCACATGGATGGTTCTTACTCCATCCATCTATTGCTTAGGAAAACATGAAGATACACATAATCCCAACAACCTCAAGAAGCATGCTTTCAAAGGTGATCAATCAAAGAAGAACATACATCAAGGATAGATTAATTTGGTGAATTGGAATTCATCAACAATATCTAGAAATTCATACACTCAAGCATCAAAACAATAAGTTATTCATGTTTAGGGCTTCAACCTAAGCCCTAGCTATGGAGTTTAGTTCCTCATAATCATTTCAAACACAAATTCGAATTATAACTAGAAAGAGTTTACAGATTTGGAAATGATGAAAGCTTGAAGTCTTCAATGGTGGAAGTCTTCTCTCTTCTTCCTTACGGCTGCACCTCCTTCTCCTTCCTTAGCTTTTTGCTCTCCAATCTGCTCTCTATTGTGGAATGATGTAATGAATCCAATACCCCCGTTGAAAAGCCTCTCCAATATCAGATTACACTCCCTTTGCTTCCTTCTCTCCTCCTTTCCAGCTTTGCTTTTAGTATTATATTTCCAAAATCTTCACCCATCATCCTTTGTCTCCTTTGTCATGATGAAGCCTTGACTTCACAAAGATGCCAAATGCTTCAGAATATGTCTCTTTTACAAAAGTAATTCCTTGTTACCAAGAGTTATGGTAACAAGAAATTAAGATGACACAAAGGAGGTGAAAGCTGGACAAAATCGGATTTCCAGAGCTGTGGTGACATGCTGGATTGGTTGGATAGGAAATACTTGTCCAATGGAGCTCAAATTTGGATATGTTGTAGTTAACATCCATTGGAACAAGTCTCGTGAAGATCATGACCTCATCCGAGCACAAGAGCATGTTGATCCCAGGCCAAGAAGTTGACCTACGAAAATGAACAAAAAACAGAATTTATAACTAATAATGCACTTTTAGCTCATTTTCATTCCAACTAAGGTAAAATCTAAGAAAACACAAAAAGGAAGTAAAAAGCTATAAAATGTCAAGAACTAACTCAAAATAGTGGGTGAATAACATGAAAAATCATGTGTAAAAATGAACCAACAGTTCCTGGAGATGAAGTGCGAAGATTTATAGCCAAGAAGTTCAAAGAATTTCTGCTCACCTTTGTGAAGAAGGGTTCTTCTGACATTGAATATGTGCGCCTCATTAATGAGATGGTATTAGGTAAGGGCTTAGCTTTATTTAACTGGCTCTTAGAGCATCTCCAGCGCAGCCCACCAAACCAGGCAAAAGGCCCCCAGGGCAAGGTTTGGCCCTCCAGCGCTGCAGGCCCCATATTTAAAAAAAAAAAAACCAAAAAATAAAAATCAAAAAATTAATTTTTTTAAAACCAAAATTATAATGCTTTCCCTATAAAACATAACAATTTATTCACTTCTAAATTTTTATATTTTGTCATAAATTTTCCTTCTTGCGCACACATTGAAACAAAGCAACACATAAAAGCCTTCCTAGACTTAGCCTTGTAACCGGCTCTTATGCTCTGTTAACTGTACATTGGCCATTTGTGCTTTTTATCTCAATGTGTTGTGCAAGCAGCAAGCTGCAAGCTACATAATGCCTCAGATCTTTAATTTGAATTTTGAATCAATTCACTGTTGCATTTTGTAGCCAATAAGTGTAGTCTGGAGATTGATTACAAGCAATTCATCGGTACTCATCCCAATATTGCCATTTGGTTGGCTGATGCTCCTCAGCCTGTCCTGGAAGTCATGGAAGATGTTGCCAAGAATGTGGTGTTTAGTTTACACCCCAATTACAAACGTATCCATCAAAAGATCTACGTTAGGATAACCAACTTACCTGTTTACGATCAGATTCGCAACATTCGGTATTGTGGAGATTTTTTTTTCTTTTGTTGCTACATCTTTCCTGCCTTTTTCCTTTGAGGTGAAAATGTCATCCTGCTCTTATGGTGTGTAGGCAGATCCATTTGAATACCATGATTCGTATTGGAGGCATTGTGACCCGACGCTTTAGGGTCTTTCCCCAATTGCAACAAGTACGATTGCAATAAATGTGGGGCAATCTTGGGGCCATTCTTTCAGAACTCATATTCAAAAGTTAAAGTTGGTTCTTGCCCTGAATGCCAATCAAAAGGACCGTTCAGTGTCAATATTGAGCAGGTGAATTTTACAAATTTACATACATTTGCCTTCAGTTTTCTTTTTGGCTGGAAAAATCTGAAGAGAAGAAAGGGAATTAACATTGAATGTTGTGGAGGCTGTTTTGGGAACTTATAATTAATATTGCACCTCAATTATGCTAGAAAAGGTTGAAAATGGTTTTTATTTTTCTTCCAGTTTTTGTTACTCCAGTATTATGTTTTTAGCCACCTTTATATTATTGTATAGTTTCTGAGAAAAGGGATCAATTGAAAAAAAAAAAAAAAATTTAGTTTTAGTTATCTGATAACCATTTCTCTTTCTCTTTAGTTTTAATCTGTATAAGGCAGCAGTTCCTTTCAGGTTTTTTATGCTTTCATCTTCTTCTTCTTCACTTTTCGGGGTCCAGTCATTAGTTCAAGAACTCGAAGTCCAGAATTGCTTCAATGATTCCGTTCCATGCTTTCTGTTTAATAATCTTCAATCTGCAGAGTATCAAGTCTGTAAATGGTACAAATCTCTCTCACACACAAAGCTATCCCTAATTTATGTTTGATTGACTGAAACTTGGCTAGGGTCTAGGTCTGTGTTTGTAATTATTTATGTGTTTGACTTATGAAATTAAAAAGTATTTGGAATTTTATCTCAACAGATGGAATCGCCTCTCACCTCTCTCTTTATGACGCATAAGGGTTCCATAAGAAGCAAAGGAAACTATATTTAAGGTTAATGATTCTTTATTTCGTTATATTTTGTATTTTAAGTTTCCAATCAGCATACATTAGTTTAGTTGGAAGATGATTTTTTTTCCTTTTGGGTTCTCTCAAAAGTTGTCCATTATTATACAATCCATTTTTTCCCCCAAAATTAGACTTTTTAATATTGGCTCTACTATAACTAGGTGTTCTGTTTTCTGCTGATAATTTGGGCCTCTAAAAGTGCCTAACAAAGCCATAGCTTTATTTCTCTACGTTCATGTGTTAGTGAGAATCCATGCTTTCTATTTTTGTCTTTCTGGAAGACACAGGTGACAAAGGAAAAAGAAAGCAAACAAATCACCCTTTGGGATACTTTTGGGTTGTTTCTGACTGGAATTGGGTGTTGGTTTACATTTGGTATTTGTTTACACTATCACTATTAGTTTCTTCTTTCTTTATGTTTATTTTTTGTTAAGTGTCCAGGTCATTTTAGATCCAGATTCAGTTTCATATTGATGTAAAGTGTCCAGTTCAGGCATCAACTTCTATTTTTTATGTTACGAATAATATTATACTTTGATTTTTTCTTCTTCTTTTTTCCTCAGGGGATTATTTTTTATACAGGAATTAAAAGCAAAATGAGGATCAGAGTTGGAGGGAGTTCAAGAGTAACATGAAAGCAGAACAAAAGGGAAGCAACATGGTGAGTCAACGTAAGCACCGATCATGACTTCTTCGAGCAGTGAACCAAAGTCGCTCTTCTTCGTGGATAAGTCCAAAGGTACCTCATTCATACCTTTGTTTTTTGGTTTTTTGTTTCGAGTGACATAATTGCCTTTTTCTGCAGCTGATTATAACACATCCATAATGACACACTGCGATAGACTTATTCCGAAACATAAGTCTATTGTTTTGATGGATTGTTTTAGTATTCTTAATATCTTGCTTCATATTAAGTTTTTTAGTTGTTTTTGTCTTCTTCTTTTTTTTTTTTTTTGTAAATGCAGATCCAATTTGCTACATGAGGCTTCCAAAGAAGATAGTAGTAAGAGAGCATAAAATTGCTGCAGGAGGAGGTTCATGTACAAGCAGCAGCTAAAACGATTTCAGGATCATAATTTAATTGTCATGATTTTTTTATTTTTTTATTTTTTGTTTTCTGTTTTCCTTTTTCAATGGTTGCAATACTAGCTTCAATTACTATATTTTGGTGTAACGAGTTTTGTTTTAAATAAAGACTTATTCAATTGCATCTGTACCAAATTCGGTTCAATGATTAACTATGATAATTGTTATCAATAAATACAAAGAGGAATTTAAATTCGTTCTTGCATTTGTTTCAAATTTTTCAATATGATCAACTATGATAATTGATTTATTTTTATGAAGGTTATCAATGAATACAATACAACATATGTTACCAAATTATTGAAAAAAAGAATTTTTAAGGACAATTCAAACTAAAAATTAAAAACAGGAAAATGCTTTTTACCCAAGCTAATAAATGGTATTTCAAATTATGGGAAAAAACAAGGAAAATTTTTAATTCCACCAAACAGAAAATTAAAAAAAAAAAAAAAAAAACACAAAGAATCCCCCTAACTCATGAAGCTCATTAGACTAGCCTCTCACACAGGCTTTTTTTAATCACGCGCGCTACGCGCGACTTACAAAATTTCGTTTTAATTTTTTTGCAATTGTATTTTGCTAGATGCCTATATCAACAATTTTAATTTTTTATTGCCTGTATTTTTCTAGATGCCCCTCTCAACAATTCACAGGCCATAAAAATAGAGAAAAAAAAATTGAGACAGGCATCAAGAAAAATAAGGGCGATAAAAAATTAAAATTGTTGATATAAGCATCTTGCAAAATACAATTGCAAAAAAATTAAAACGAAATTTTGTAAGTCGCGCGTAGCGCGCGTGATAGGAAAAAGCTCTCGCACACGCGGAAGCAGAGAGGCTAGTTTAAAGGTAAGTATTTAGGAACTGGCAGGCTTAATTTTTTGGTCAAAACTAAAGTCCCTTCTCTCACAGGCCAAGAAGTTTAGAAAAATCTACTTCCTTCAGCAGCACTCCTCACCCTCAGTTTAAAAGAAAAAGAGAAACGAGAAGAAGAGTAATCGTTTGCAGTTGCCAGTAACGTCGTGAAGCATTTGTGTGTGAATCAAAAAGTTAAAAAGTTGAGCCACCCCATTGCAAATAGGATAGTCAGGATCTGGTTCCATAAAGTCGGTCGGTCAAAACAAAAACAAAAAAAAGTCGCGGAAGATATATAGATGGGTTGGGGTTGGGCAATCTACGAGGGAGTGGTGGCGTTGGGATCGCTGGGGCTGCTGGGATGGGCGGGGCTGTGGTTCTTGAACCGAAGGCTCTACAAAGAGTACGAAGAGAAGAGGGTCTTAGTTCAGATCATATTCAGCGTGGTCTTCGCCTTCTCTTGTAATCTGCTGCAGCTGGTCCTCTTCGAGATCATCCCCTTTCTCTCCCAAAGGTATGCTAAATCCCTAATTGCTAGCCTATGCTTGCCATTGCCAATGCCAATGCCATCCGAATGGGATTATAATAATAATAATAATTCATAATTATATACGGTTCGGTGCCATTTCATAATTGCATTTGCTTTCTGCAACAAATTGTATTTTGCAGGGCACGATGGCTCAACTGGAAGCTCGATTTGTTTTGTCTCATACTATTACTGGTTTTCATGTTGCCTTATTATCATTGTTTCTTAATGCTCTGCAACAATGGTACGTGCCTACGTCTAAGTCTGGCACTATGTTATTTTAACGAGAAAGAGACAATGAATGCTCATCTGTTTCTTCTTTCCAACTTCAAACTCCTCCTCTATTCATCTCAGGGTTCCGGAAGGAACGCGCTGCTCTTGGATCCGTCTTGTTCTTGCTCGCCTTCCTTTATGCTTTCTGGCGCATGGGCATTCACTTCCCTATGCCTTCCCCCGATAAAGGCTTCTTCACCATGCCTCAATTGGTCAGTCGGATTGGGGTCATTGGCGTTACTGTCATGGCTGTCTTGTCTGGTTTTGGAGCTGTCAATTTGCCCTACAGTTACTTATCTCTCTTTATCAGAGAGATTGAGGAAGCAGAGATCAAGTCCTTGGAAAGACAGCTAATGCAATCCATCGAGACTTGTATTGCTAAGAAAAAGAAGATCATTCTTTCTCAAATGGAGATGGAACGGATTCAAGGATCAGAAGAGGTCCCTTTAGCAATCCTATAATTTATCTTTCTTGTCTTAAAATTTGGAACTCATCATCTGTTTGACGTGATTGACACTTGTTAAACATCTACTTGACATAGTCTACACTTGTTCAATTTTGTCTCACGTATAAATACATGTGGATCTTGATTTGTATATTCCAACTATTACTTGCATCGACATGGACACTCTATGATAATCGTTTTCTGTTGTTCAAAATGATTTTACTTGGAAATTGTATTTATGTTAGCATATGTATAAGATTTTAGTTACTAGCAGTGTTATAAACCCAATCTGGACTTGCGCCTAATTAAATTTATATGTTGCAGAAATTAAAGGCTAGATCTTTCTTTAAAAGAATTGTTGGCACTGTTGTGCGATCTGTGCAAGATGATCAAAAGGAGCAAGGTTGGTGTTGTTTGATGTTTTTCCTTGGGATAAAGTCCTATATTTTTCCTTCTAAAAGATTGTTTTTGGTCTTTTATCGATGATTTTTTAATTTTTACTTTTCTTAACTACTTCTCTTGCCATATTACTTGCATGCATCGAGAACTATTAAATATGTTGACTTGTTGAGCTTTCCAGACTATCAACATTGTGCCTTTACTTTGTAAAGATTTCATCGTTGTCTTATTTCACTTATTTCCCTCCTATGTTCTCTCCCTCCCCCCCTCCCTCCCCTCCAATCTCTTTTGGGTTACAAAGATATTAAAAACATGGAAGCAGAAGTGCAAGCATTAGAAGAGCTTTCAAAGCAGCTATTCCTGGAAATTTATGAGCTCCGTCAAGCAAAGGTTCAGTTCCAATTATGTATTATTGATTATACTATTTAATTTCAAATGTCTCCTTTCTAGAACTGCTGCTCTATGCGAGTACTGAACCATGCATCTGTTCTTTTATGTACTGGGTGGAAAATTTGTGCAGGCTATAAAAAAAACAATTCCATGGGCCATTAAAGAGTATAGTGGATGATAGAAGTGATCCAGTTGACTAAAGTTAGAACATCATAATGCTTACCTATATTTAATGCCCAAACCTGTTCTGTGCCTGATTGGTGGCATATAAACTTAAATTGTTATAACTTTACAGGAAGCTGCTGCTTATTATCGAACCTGGAAGGGTCATATGCAGAATCTACTTGGTTATGCATGTTCAATCTACTGTGTATATAAAATGATTAAGGTATGGGTTGCATTTTTTTGCTCAAGGAGGTGGTACGAATTAAAGTCAGTTTAGATACAAGTACACATGTCAAATTTAAAATTATTTTTCTCTTCTTTGAGTAAAACAAGGTTTGGACATTACATTAGCATATACTCTGGACAGCTCTCAAACACATCAGAACCTTTTGCTGGTCAATTTTTATATTATATGCTTATTGGTTCCATTTTTGCTGGAAAGTTTATTCTTTAATGATTATGAGATCTTATCATATATTTGAATCTTGAGTCTTGCGTCAAATACTAAAGATATTTGAATCTTAAATCTTGAATTTTATGTCATAAAAATTATATCATCACACACACACAACATATGAGGACTTGATGCCTCTTAATGCGTGAATCCCTGATATAATTAAACTATCTAGTGTAGGCCTACATGCAATCTAAGACCTGTTAGGTTACTCCGAATTTCGGTATACAAAAGTACTCTAAAATTCGCACCAGAATTTGTGGTGTTTCTCTCTCCAATGTAAGAGTTTCCCACTTAAATTTTATTTTTCTCACTTATTAGAATTTTTACATCCCATTTGTAAGAAAAATATGGGGAGTCATCTGTGGGATACAAAAGAAAATTCTGTCTGCAGAAAGGGTTTGTATTACCATTTTTTTTTAAAGCAAGCGATGTCCTTCATTTTTTTTCCTTCCTAGTTTTGGATTTTGATTTTTGAAAAGTGCCTGATTACTTTTAATTGCTCTCTGCAGTCTTTGCAAAGTGTTGTTTTCAAAGAGGTATTGCTTTCATCTCTCACTTCTTACTTTTGACACTTGCTTATATGTATGGTTCTGCTTTCTGGCTATTAATTTCCAATTTTGTATTGGATAAATAATAAAAAGTTCTCTAACAGGCTGGCTCTGTGGATCCTGTTACAATGACAATTAGCATATTCTTGCAGTTCTTTGACATTGGTATCAATGCAGCATTGTTGTCACAGGTTAGCCAGCTTAACATTTACACCTATATTGGTTGACCCTTTGGTTTTATACCTGAAGCTGCATGCCTGTGGTCTTTTCCCCCCTTCAAAGGACAAACTTGCAGTTATTTAATGTATTACCTTTTGCAATAATTTAGACAGCCACCTCGATCTTATTCCTGTTTTGGATGAAGCGCAACAATTTAGTGGATTACGAGCAATGGGTGGCAGTCCTGTGATTTTAGTAGCACAAAATATATGCAAATTCACAGTCATTAAAACAATTAGACTCCTGACTTTGACCTTATTTCCAATATGTGCTAGTTTCTGAATTCCATTTATTCTAGTACGGATTGGAAATATGCAATTGAATCTTATGATATATACTTATAATGCTTGATTGGTTAGACTATTGAACACGTTGTTGACACTTCTTTTGTTCTCATTGTTGACAGTATATTTCACTCTTGTTCATTGGAATGTTGGTTGTTATATCAGTTCGTGGATTCTTGACAAATTTAATGAAGGTAATCCTTCTTATGCCTGCCTTTTCATTTATTTCTTATTTAAGTTGGAGAACCACAATGCACTGATTTGCTTTCTTCAGACTGATTACCAAAATGCGGTGTCCAGTCTTTTTAGAAAAAAAAAAAAAAGAGTTCTGAATGCTTGCTTTTTAACTTTTGACTGAGTTGCAGACAAACCGGCAAGGCTAAATAGCTGAAAGTTAAAACACAGTTGTTTTGGATCTGGAGTTTATAACCAGATGCTTCCTTCTTTTTAGGTTGTACATGCTAGTGCTACAATTACATGAATAAAAAATAAATTGATCTTAACCAGGTCTTAATCCCATTTTAAGTCGTTTTCTGGGAATACGCTGGTTGTTCTCTTACCAGTCTTTGGATTATCAAGTGGCATAGTATTTTGATATGACCTTTTTATATACATGCCTGGTGCAATGACATCAATGACATCAATGCCCTCAAGCTTTTTCATTTTTTGTTATCTTTGTTAACGAGAAACTGGTGGAAGGATAAATGGAGCATCTTTTTTCATTGTTTTCTGATATCCTATGGCTTGGCTTTCTGTCTTTGCTGTGCACAGTTCTTTTTTGCAGTATCAAGAGTTGGGAGTGGATCTTCTAGCAATGTTGTACTATTTCTGTCTGAAATTATGGGAATGTACTTCCTGTCCTCTATTCTTTTGATAAGAAAAAGCTTGGCAACTGAGTACAGGTATGCTGATAATTGATGTTTGGCAACATTCATTTTTGTTTTTGGTTTTTCTTTCCTTGATGTTGAATGGTCTGGACTCTGGTTATGTTTATGAATTTTGGTCAGTTGTATTGAGCTTAAGTGCTAATTATTTTCACTCTAGTGTGCATACCGCACCTCAAATTTCCTAATTATTGTATTTTGTTAGGGCGAAAACATGCTTCAAAACTTTGAAATGAATTTGATGCACATTTACATGAAAACCAGAAGTTGCCTCTATTCTCAGTTTCAGAACAAAAACATTGTCCTCTTCTTATACTTCATTAGTATGGAGGGCTTGGGGAAAAATAGTAACCGACCAAAATACTTTGGCTTACAAGATGCATCCAGGTATTGACAACAGTAATGGTGCGAGGAATATTTCTTGTTGTAATTGTAAACTACATTTACAGTATGTTGGAATTAATACCTTATTATTTAATAAATTGAAATTTTGAATTCACAAATTAAGAGAGAACTATACTAATATAAAAAAAGTATATTACACTTGATTATTGACTGAAATTGTTACTTTAGCCATGTTTTGTCTGTCTAGAAGTGCAGATTTCCAAATGATGGTCGTCAAACTTTGTTATGTCTTGTGTCATATAAACTTGATTGCGTGTTGAACGAGTTTTGGATAGAGATAGAGTATTGTTGCCTGAGCTTTTATCTCCTGGCAGGATGATCATAACAGATGTATTGGGTGGAGATATTCAGTTTGACTTCTATCACCGGTGGTTTGATGCAATCTTTGTGGCCAGTGCTTTTCTTTCTCTGCTTTTGCTTTCTGCACATTATACCTCTCGGCAGGCTGACAAACACCCGATTGATTAATGTAGTTTAATGCCAACTATGTAATGTAACTAACAACTTAACCTTTTCATAAAAATTCCAAAAAGAATGCGATTTGAATGATTTGATTCATAATGCATTTTTTAGGTTTTATTATGAAATTGCGGGTGGTTTAACTTAACTATGAAGTAATTTGCGTTGTAGGTACCCATATTATTTATTTATTTTGTAGCATGCCACTTGTTAGGCATATCATCTTCGCTTGTCCGCATGGGAAGATAATACGATTTGAACCACAAGGAAAGATGAATGCAAATCAAAATCCATCCAACCCTTAGCCTTCGTGATTATTATTATTAGAGATAATAATAATAGAGAGAATTTTTTATGGGTGAAACTAATGACCCAAAAAGGATGGTTGACTTTGTAATAATGGAGATAATACCTCTATTTTCACGTTTTCTGAAAATATAAAATTTTTACGAAGAAGATCCGCGACATATGTCTTTTTACGCATATCATATTTCTTTGCCCTTACAATTCAACTAATTTTTTTTCCCTATGATCTATGTCAAATTAGATCCTTGTCAAATTTAATCTATTAATTTGACCAATTTTATAATTTAGACTTGATTCCAAATCAAATTCAACTACAAGATTAATTTTTTTCAAAATTAAAATGATATAGTTCGTATTATAAAATAAGTTAGACTAGTGTAGAAGAAGTGCAACTTTATAAAATAAACCAAAAACCTTTTTCTTTTGGGTTTGGCCATAATACGGTACCAAAATAAAACGTCATGTTTTGTTTTTAGAGGAACTTGATGTTAAATTTTTAATTGTCAAATTTGAAAAAAAAATGAAAAAGAGTAATGCTACACTTACTACATTTTTATTCTATATTTCTATACCACATGAAGTATGTCACATATTATATGCCACATCAATTAAATCAACGAAATATATTTTAATTAAGAAAATTAGAAAAATAAATATTGAAATAAATTATAAAAAAAAGAAAATTATTAAATAAAAAGATGTGGCTGTCCACTTCGATATGAGAATATAGCATAATACGGTAAAAGTAACATTAGTCGTCAAACTAAAATAAAAAACCAGACAGGCCGTAGTATGGTAGACCCGCAATTTTTTTTTCAGGACCCCCAATTTTTTTAGGCCCGCATTTAAATTCGAAATATACGAAACTTTACTCATTTACTCATTTTCTGTAGAAAATAAAATTCCTGGCGAGATTTAAGCTGCTTAATATGTAGATGGATTCCATTGCAGGATTTTTTCCCAGATCACAGAGAGAGATAGAAAGAAAGTAGAGAGAGAAAGCGAGATATATATTTTATATACAAATAAACACAAAAGATTTTATTTAATCAGATTCTGTGTGGTGTAATAGAGTAGATGGTCATGTGGTTGTTGTCTGAGAACTTGATTTTGGATACCATTTGCTGGGAAGTTAGGGTTTTTAATCGAATTGAATTCAACCGTGAGGGATTCCTGCAATTGGAATAGCGGAGTTTGGGTTTGGATTAGATTAGGGTTGGGACTGGTTGTCATCTTGATGATGTCCTGCAGGAAGGAACGGGCAGTCGATGAGCTTTACAACGCCACGCGGATTGTTATGAAACCAGAGGCACGTAATTGTTAGCCGACTTGGTTCTTTTAACCCCTTCTCTTTTGGGAGAATTTGATTTTCTTCAGTATGATCGGATTTCTCGCTGAATTGATTGCCAAACGGTTGTATTATTCATGATAGTGTTGATTTCATGGTTAGGGTTTTCGGGCCTATATTTTGTCAAGTTTCATTCTGGGTTTGATTGCATCACTTTGTACGTATATATACATATTAAATTTGTTAGCTTGATATGAGTCTCTTTGCCTCTAAATGGATTTAGTTTTCAGCCATTAATATTAGTCCAGAGTATTCCATAATTGGCTACCGGAGATTGGAATTAATGTAATTTTGGTGTCCCTTTTTAGATCACACCAGTCTTGAGAGGGAGTCATCGTATGCAAGGGCCTGCTGATGAGACTGATCATGATATTAAGAAGAATATGGTGAGAAAACAGGGTAATTTGCCTTCTTTCTTTTTCTTTTTATTAATTTTCAGCTGTCTTTTCCTGTATCATGCAGTAGTGCGTATTTCAAAGAAAAAAAAAAAGAGAAATAGACAATTAGGCTTTTGGGAGTTTATTGTTTTTTTTGTTGACTATGAGGAACAACGTTAGAGTTATAAGAATTTCACTAGACATTTCTGAATAACTAGGAGTGTGGCTGTAATGGATGATTGAATCCGGGTTCTAGGAACAGTGCAGGAATTAGTTTGTGCTGCAAACCATATGCATTTCTTGCTAATAACTTCATTGGACACTTCTCGCTGACTAGGAGTGTGGCTGTAATGGTTGATTGAATCCGTTCTTGGAACAGTGCAGGAATTTCTTTTACACATTAATCTAAAAGTAATTTTTATTTGTGAGAATGTTGGCAGGCCAGTGGAGGGGATTGTCACATGCAGCTTCCTGCAGTTGTAGTTACTTGTTATCCTTCTTTGTTTGGTAGTGGAGGATGTTATTCAGGTGCATTTGGAGGACATTGGTAATAATGAGCATTAACAACTCAAAATAAAAGAACGACCGTGAGAACATTATTTCTCATATTGAAATCTGGTTTAGTGTGTTATTTTCTTTTATCAATACTCCCTTAAACTGAGAGTGACTTTTGGTGTTGCCTTTATCTCATTGACCTGATTTTTACATTTTCCATGCTTAAATATGGTCGCTGTTGAAAACTTAGGAGTTGTCTGTACATCTTTCATAAGTTTTTTTCTTTTTCAATTCTCCATTGTTAATTTTTGTATTGTATCCGTTCCTAATTGATTTATTGTATTTATTAGGTGTCATCTCAATCTATAAAAGAATTTGGTAAGCATTCTATGAGTCGGAAAGTTCATATGAGAGGCGAGTCTGGGGCTTGTAACCTGTGCTCTGCTCCCTGTTCATCTTGTGTGCATTTTAATAGAGCTCTTATGGGGTCAAAGGCTGATGAATTTTCTGATGAAACCTGTCGTGTTAATGCGGCTAGTCAATATTCTATCAATGTGGGCGATACTACAGCCTCTTTTAAGAGCAAGGCATGTGACAGTTTACAACATACCACCAGTGAGACTAGTAACCTACTTAGTGTTAATTCAAGTCATGATTCTTTGTCTGAAAATGCTGAAAGCAAAGCACCCATAAGGTCTTCTGATACATCTGATGCTGTAGAAGGTTTTGAGATGCTTACAAATACGTTTGAGGATTCTAAAGTTGTTGAAGTCAATGACGATAACATTTCATGTATAAGTAGAGTCAATGATGCAAATTTAGCAGTCAATCACCATAACAGAAATGTAGAACGGAAGAATTTGTCTTGTAGTTTTGCTTCAGTTGGTAGTGTAGATCCAGAAGAAGTTGAAAAGGCATACAAGTCAGTCTTGCCAGAGACGGTAAAAGCTGCAGATGCTGGTGATAGTGCACCAAAGGTGCAAAGTCATGCTCCCACTCACAAATTGGTGCATCATGTTCCTTTAACTTTTTATTCTTATTTTTTTTAATAACTGATTTAGAGAGGATGTGTCTTCTCATATGCAGGGAAAACTGCCAGAATGCTCTGGCAATACGGATTCATCATTAATAAAAGAGTCACCATCTGATATTGTCGCTCGCCAGAAATTTGATTCTAATACAGGTTTGGGGGCCTCTACAAAAATCTGTTCAAGGACAGAAGTAGAGACCAATGGTAATGGCCAAGACCTAAATGATGAAGCTTTGAAATGTTTGGATCATGGCGAACAAGATGTGAAGTCTAATGAGTTGGTCGCAGTAGCTGACAAGCAGCCCTTGCAATCTGCTTCTGGAGATGACAGTGATGAATCGGACATTGTGGAGCATGATGTGAGTCCCCCCCCCAAAAGTAAAATTTGTATGTATGACTTGTCTGCAGAAAATTCTTGTTATCTGTGTTCTTTGGACTTTTTTTGGGGCTTCCCCTAAGTGCCTCTATATATGTTTTCGGATAAAATGATATTTTCTTGCTAGTTGTTAGTTCTGAAGTTTTGTAAATATAAGCCTCTTGATTTATGGTTCACAGAACTGTGGTCCCATGAATTGTCTGTTGTCGTTAGCACTCAATTGATTGATCAAGCCTTATGTTGATTAATATGTTTTCAGAAAATATTGAGCAATCAGGTATTTGCAGCTTTTGTCAGTGTGATTAGGAACACATCCGTCTTTGTTTGTTAAGAATTTGTCAAATGTTTGCTATTTAGTTAGATACTGATGCCTTCACATTTTCATTTGAAGGATGATATGCTTGATGTATTCAGTTGAGGCCTGTAGTGGCTTCTTTTTACTTTAGGTTCTGGAGGATCTATATTTTAGTAGAAGAAACTTTAGCCTCTTATTTCTTTAGCTGAAGAACTAAAAATTTTCCTTTTTTTTCTTGGGGGTTCATAAACAGGTAAAAGTATGCGATATTTGTGGGGATGCAGGTCGCGAAGATATGCTTGCCATGTGTAGTAGGTGCAGCGATGGTGCAGAACACATGTAATAGTCTTTCGCCGTACTTTCTGCTGTCAGGTTTTGATGGCGATATTTTATGTTGATCCCATGCCTGTGATCAAAATTTGTTAACATTATTATTGCTAAAAGCAGCTATTGCATGCGAAAGATGCTTCGGAGAGTTCCTAAAGGTCAATGGCTGTGTGAGGAATGCAAGTTTGCTGAGGAAGCTGACAACCAGAAGCAAGGTAAAGCAAATTGAGTTATATTAGTTTTCTGAAAACAGATGCTAACATGCTGTTATTTGTGAAATGCACTGATTTTTTTTTTCGACATTTGAATTATTAAGGTTCAGATATGGAGGGAAAAAGAATGGACAAAGCCATTTTGAGTACACAATTCTCTAATAAGAGACTAGCAGAAAATATAGAAGTAGCTCCTGCTGCGAAAAGGCAGGCTCTTGAAATTCGTGGGGGATCACCAAGGCCATCCAGCCCTAAGAGAATGGGTGCTCTATCACGTGAGTCTTCGTTCAAGAGCATAGATAAGGATAGATTGAGGTCAACTTATCAGAGCTCACAGTCCATTAATGATATATCAGAAGCTGCACGCTCTCCTTCTAGTGGTATACGGCTTCAAACAACCAAGGGTGAGTAGTTATTGCTGCATGGTACATGCTCCATCTCTATCCTTCTCTTTTTATTGTATGGTAGTTCTTATGCTTTGTGATGTCTAGGTGGGGTTTCTTATTTTTCATATGATATTAAAAAATAACAGTTCATCGTATTCTGTTTGCAGGTACATTGTTAAAGTCAAATTCGTTCAACACCTTAACTTCCAAACCAAGAGTTAAGACTGTAGATGATGTTCCTCAAAAGCAAAAGGGATCTAAAGAACATTCTTCCCTTGATATGAAGGAGAGGGTGGCCAGAATGATGGGCAAATCTGTGTCATTCAAATGTGCAAACTCAGGGCGTTCAAATGTGCCTGAATCAAAAGTTAAAATGCTTTCATCTAAATTTAGCCATGTTCAAGATCTAAAAGGATTGAAACAAGCAAAAGAGCGGAGCACAATTGAAAGAAAAAATTTGTCCAAACTAGACCGCTCCCTTGCTAGTTTTCCCGCAGCTAGTCCTATTGTTTCAACACCTAAGATTGACCCAGCATCTCGTGGTGAAACTAGTTTGCTTTCATCTGTGAGCAACAATCGAGAGTCAAAGGTCGTATTACCTGATGGAAAATTAAGTACTGTAGCAAAATCTATTGGTAATCTGACTCGTAAAGGTGTTGAGCCTCAAAATGCTTCAGGTAGCTTTCTTGCCTTCTTGATGGTGGAACTTGTGTTTTTCTAGCTTGTGGTTGTGTCCTATGTTTCTTTCTATAATTTGTTTGCTGTTGGTACATGTTGAAAGTAGTTGGTGTTACTAATTTAAGGTATGACCAATGTGTTTGCTGTTGCAGTTGGAGGTTCATCTACGAATGGAATATGTAATTCTGCTTCTGAACAAAAGTCAAACCAAGTTAGCTCTAAGGATGAACCCTTATCCAGCTATTCTGGGATTGTTGAGAAACCATGCTCTAATGTTGACGAAACATTAGAAGATGTGTTCCCGCAATCAGTGGAAATGACAAGTCAGGCTGATAAAACCAGGGAGAGCTCTGCTCGCTGTAGGCCTACTGTTACAGCTAGTCCAAAATGTAAAGACATAGGTTATACTGCGGAATCTTGCAGAGTTGGTATTTCACAGGCTTCTGGTACTGATGTTTCTACTCCAATAAGTTCTAGGGAGGATATGCCGAGAGGTAATAGGTTGAAAGATGCAATTCACGCAGCTTTGCTTAGAAAGCCTGAAATATACAGAAAAAAGAGAGTATTTGATCCATCTGACGAGTTGTCCACATCAAACGTGGACTTAAGTCATGAAGTAGCTTCTCAAGAGCAATCATTGATTTCGAATAAGTTGAATAATATCACGTGTAGTGAAGGATCACATGATGGACAAACAGTTCTTGGGACTTCTACTTCTGACTCTTACAAGAATACAACTGTCAATAATTTAAAGCAGCATACAGTGCAGCCCATTGATTCTGTGTTTCCTTCCAAAGTGACAGACTCTGTTTCTGTTGTTCCTTCTCTTGGAAAGTCTACAGTGAAAGATTTGCATAGTCATGCTTCAGTGGCGATGTATGTTCTTGCAAAGACAACAGCCATACCAGAATATGAATACATCTGGCAGTAGGGTCTCGTGGTTTCTATTTGTTATCAGTCTTGTCTGCTTCATACTCTGCATTTTTTTTTTCTGTATGTTTCATCTTGACAATTTCTTACGAGATAGGCTCCTCTTATTTTCATGCAGGGGGAGTTTCGAAGTGCAGAGAGGTGGAAATTATTTGGATTTATGTGGTGGAGTTCAAGCTCATTTGTCAACTTGTGCATCGCCAAAGGTTCTTGAAGTGGTGAACAAATTTCAGTTCAAAGTTCCTCTGAGTGAAGTACCTCGCTTGAGTGTATGGCCATCACACTTCCATCAAAGTGGTGCTAAAGAAGATAACATTGCACTTTACTTCTTTGCCAAAGATCTTGAGAGGTAATGATACTTGTTTTTTCATTTTATATTTTGAAGGATTTTTCCTTTGTGCAGAACATATTTTTCTTTATTGCTTAGTATGCAATCTTTTTCAATTTTCAATGCAGTTACGAAAGAGACTACAAGATCCTATTGGATGCTATGATCAAGAATGATCTAGCCCTCAAAAGGAATTTCGATGGTGTTGAACTTCTGATATTCCCATCAAATCAGCTTCCTGAGAGATCACAACGTAAGGAATTCTGAAGTTTCATTATATGGGGTTAGGTGTTTTATCCAGTGATAATATGCTTGATATGGTTCTGTTTTGTGCAAGTTGGCTCATACTGCTTAATGCATAAACAAGTGCCAATGCTGATATTGTGAGCCTGTACTTACGAAGCATGTATAAAATTGGGTTAATGTTGTATGAGGGTGCCTTCTTTAAAATCATTGGCGGCTGTGCTCATCTTGCTGATGTTGTTGGTTATTTCTGCAATTGATCTTTGTTTGCTACCTTTTTGTGCCATCTGCTGAAATTTGTTATCCGTTATTGGCAGGTTGGAATATGCTGTTTTTCCTATGGGGTGTTTTCAGGACAACGAGGGTGCATCGTAAGGAGACATGTGTTCCCAGCTTGAGCAACTCATTGGATAAATACGGAACTTTGTCAGAGAACCTATGCATACCTAAGCATATAGATGAATTTTCTGCTTCTGACAAATGTCATGATGTAGCGTCTGCAGCCAATTCCCTTCTTCATATGGGTCCCACAGTTAGCAGGGATCATGTGAGCAAAGATACTTATCCTGAGGAGGTACGTTCAGGTTCAAAAGTGAACTTGGTGGTACAGGATAGTAGGCTTGACTCCAACACTACAAACAATGCAGGCTTGTCTGAAGGAGTTCCATGCACCACTCCCCGGGTAATTGTTATTTTTTTAAGAATGTATATGGCTTGATAAGGTGCTTCATGGTGCTTCTTGTTGTTCCTTGATGTTTCTATTCAGTTCATTTGGGGTAAAATTATATTGTGGCTTGGCTGACATGTTTCTACAATACTCTCACATTCAAATAATAGTTCTCTCTCTCTCTCTCTCTCTCTGTGTGTCCTCTGCTTTATGCGTGCACACTCTATACAAGCCGACATTAATTTCATTCAGCATTTTTTTGCACCATGGTTATTTATTTTTAATTTCTGAACTAGACATCTTGATGTTCTTGAACCATATGGTTTGCAGCACTTATTCCCATTCCATATGTCTTATACTCTCTTACATATCTTAATATGTGACATACTTGTGGGGTTGACAATTTTGACCTGTGTTGCTCCCCTGTTCGAGATTTTTTTTTACATTATGATTTTCAATATATACTGTTGTGGCTTGCATTTCTTTTCTTTTTTGTGTTTCATGAGTGGAATATGTTGCTACTTGAATTTTTATCTAATGTTACAATAGTGGTCAGAACCTGAAAAATTATTGTCTAGTCAAAAGATCCTTATTTGCTTTTTGGCCCAGATGGCATTACTGATGTCACAAAACTTGACTCCTCAATGATCATGCATTGGACTAGAATGTTTATTGAAGCCCATGCTATATATTGAATCGCTGAATGACATGTCCTATGATGTATTGTACTCTACTAATGAACTGTGTTGTAGAAGGACAACATATTAGGAAGGTGTGATATTTGAAGCTTGGCCCTCGTCTTGTGGTTCAATTTACTTTCCTAGTAATTTTTTTTGTTTTATTTCTGAAATATAGGTACCTGATGTTTATATATTTTGGGGTCAGTTTTGTTTTGACATTGAGGTTCTATATATTACTAAAGGGTTATTATCTGTTTCAATGCTCTCTCATTCTGCAGCTGCAGGAAATTTGCCTTCGAGGGAGCAGACTCGGCACAGAAATTAAATCTTCTATTCCAATAACTGGGTCAAATAGCTCCAACAAAGGTGAGAAGAGGCAAGTGCATTGGGTCACTTCTGGTGATAGAGAAGGTGCTGAGTCTTTGAAGATTCGTCCTATTTCCAATCAAGAGGTAGCCATTGCTGGGAGTGTTGGCGAGGAGACAATTCCAGAGAGAAAGAAAAGGGTTGGTCTCGCAGGAGGTGTTGAGGAGGTGATTCTGGACGGAGTAAACATAGAGAGAGTTGAATGTAAACAAGATAAGGAATTGAAGAGAGATTACGGATATAAGGAAATAGGAGCAGCTTTGGTGAGAGACTTGCCAGCAAGAGTCAACTCTTTTCAGTCCAGTAAAAGAAAACATCCTCATATAGCTCTTTCAGAGACAGCAGCTTCTGCAGCCACGAATCAAGAAATGTCATGGAATGAGGTGAATAGTACACAGATAGATGGTGAGGGTGATAGTAAGAAGCCAAAAATTGGTTCAAGTGGATTGTATGGTTGTAGCACATCTAGAGGTACAAATGCTGTTGATGATGGTTTTGTCTCGCATAATGATATGGGTCCTTGTTCTTTGGTCGAGAAGAGATGCGTTGAAGCCTGTGAGGAGAAAGTTATTCCAGAGGACTTGGGAACTACTGAGAGATACTTTTTTCCTGTGGATTCACGGCATGTTCAGCATTTTCACACGGTTGACAACTCTGTGCCTTGGAAAGGTTCCTCATCAGGAGATGAGGATAAGTCTCGTGATGGGTTCCCAAGTCTCGAGCTTGCTCTAGGGGCAGAAACAAAACCGCAAAATAAGGGAATCCTGCCCTTCTTTGTTGGATTAGCGGACGAGAAAAATAACCAGGATAAGCCTTTAGATGCTTTGGGGGATGAGAAAGATGATGATGCGTCTGCCTCCCTTTCCCTTTCCCTTTCATTCCCATTCCCGGACAAGGAACAGCCTGTGAAACCTGTTTCAAAATCGGAACAGCTTCAGCCTGAAAGGCATCATGTGAATACATCACTGCTTCTCTTTGGGCGCCTTCCAGACAAATAAAGCGAGAAGATGAATTGTTGCATTGTGTACATTATATTTTGTCAACTGCATGTGGCAATCATGTCTGATGATCTTGCCTGGGTGCCATACGAGACCCCCCATTTCCTCTTGTTCATCTCTCATATAGGATTTATTGATAATTTTCTTTGTGCATTGTTTAGCCCTTTGGTTTTTGAGTGCGTTATTATTACGGCCGTTTGTATATAAAGAGAATATATATAAGCCACCATAATTTGGAGATGTCATTAGGAATTTGCAAACAACGTGTTGCCCAAGTCCTCAAGTTTTGAATGGTTAGCTGCTGTTATCATATGGTATTGACAGGTAATGCTCAAACTTTTGGAATGTGAGAGATGATGTGGTATATAATGTGGTACGTAAGTGTGGTTTTTCCGTCATTACTCTTCTTTGGATTATGACATTATATGAAAGAAAAGTCAATTTTGGTCCTTGTAGTTTATCACTTTTACTAGCATTTCAGTTCAATCTTGTAGCCCCTCCCCAACCACCCCACAACAATCCAGCAACCCCTCCACAACCACTTGATCCCATCCCTCCTTTCCCCTCCTAACTCAACCCGCTCCCCACCCTATAGCCACAACCCAACCACCCCCACAACCACCTTATCCCCTCCCTTCTCCCCCTCCCAGCCCAACATTATGCTTTCCTCCCTCCACAATCACATTTTCCCTCACTTTTATTAAACTCCAAACCTAAGCCCAACATTATGCTTTCCTCCCTCCACAATCACCTTTTCCCTCACTTTTATCAAACTCCAAACCTAATTCCATGCATTGCCCAAAACCTTTCCTTATGAACCCAAATTTCCAAAAACAAAAGTCAGAGTAAAAGTCACACAATTGTTTATTCGAGATTGAAAGTAATGGACTTTGAGACGTGGAAGCATAAGAAAAGTTACATGGGGGATATTGGGGTGGTTGTGGAAGTGGTTGGGGAGGCGTTGCAAGATTGGATTGAAATGCTCCTTTTAATTTGACAGAAATTGGGGATTGTCTTTAAATTGCTTCAAATTCAATATGCATGGACAAAATTGATCAAATTGAAAGTACACAGACTTTAGTGATAAAAGTCTAATAAGGAAAAACTACACTTTAATCCCTAGAGGTTTAGTGTCAGTATTGAAATGGGCTCCACGGTTTCAATTAAATCAATTTCATATCCGACATGTCAAAGTATTACCAATTTACACTCGCCGTTACATTGATCGTCAAAGTCAGATGTTAAATGTCGACGTGGCAGTCGTGGGACCCATCTCATAACCAAAAAGGAGTAGTTAGAAAGAGACGAGACGAAGGGTAATTTCAAATAATAATAACCGCTCAGTTGGGCACGCGTTCCAAGGCATCATTCCAACACCCAAGGCTTGGACAACGAAATCAAACAAATTCAGTTTTTGAATTTT
This sequence comes from Prunus fruticosa, assembly GCA_018703695.1. Classification (NCBI taxonomy): domain Eukaryota; kingdom Viridiplantae; phylum Streptophyta; class Magnoliopsida; order Rosales; family Rosaceae; genus Prunus; species Prunus fruticosa. Next base: position 59,443,855 of record CM031918.1, on the reverse strand, counting down.
CGAGAGATACTGAGAGAGACATAGAGGAGATGGTTTGTTTGAAATCTTGAGCAAAGATTTGAAATCGAACTGCAAAAATCAAATTGAAATGAAGGTTTCCGAAAGATCTAAAGAATATGAATTGGGGACTTCGTCCCAAAGGATATAGAGAACCTTTCTATGGTACGTATGGGTTACTATGCTAAGGTTCTTGGCAGATGATATTTTCGAGTGAAACTTTCAAATAGAGAGTCTGGAGTTTCGAGTTTGGTGTCGAGTGAAAGTTTGGGTTTTATAATGGACTGTGAGTTTTGAGTTAGGTGTCGGTTTCACTATGTCCATTTAATTGGTAGATGGAATGGTGTGAATGGTAGGTGGTATGCGGAAGTAAACTTTGGCTTTTGTATGTGTTCCTACAACCACTGGTAATCTTACCTTTTGCGCATGTGTGTATTGACATAGAAAGTTTGTATTTGTATGTGTGTATGTGTCTGTGTCTTTTTGTATTTGTATTTATTTGTGGTCATATTTTGTATGTGTGTGTGTGTGTGTATGTATGTGTATGTGTATGTGTATGTGTCTATTTGTATTTGTAAACAGCCTTAAATGTATTTTTGTTTGGTAAAATTGATGTGTGGCTTTTAACATGCAGGGAATGAAGATGAATTTTCTATTGAAATGTACCACAATGGTGAAATAAGAGGTAACTATTATGTGAATGGGTTTGTTGATTGGTTCGATTATTGTGATAAGGATAGAGTGTCAAATCCTGAGATAGATACCATGGTAAAGGAGTTAGGGTACGAAGGTATGATTAACTACTGGTACAATATTCCAGGTGATCATTTTGATGGTGGCCTAGTTAAGCTGAGTGAGGATGCAAATGTCTTAAACATGCTAGTATTTGTGCCAGACACTAGGTTGATAAATGTGTTCCTAGAACATGTCTTAGCATGCAGTCAAAAGCAGTTTTACAGTCAAGTGGCTTCAAATATATTTATAAATTTGGATGATGATTTTGGGACCAACACTTGGGGTAGTGATTGAAGAGCTTGATGACAATTATGCATTGTTCCAATGGGTGGGGGAGTATCCCAGGTGCAAAAGGTGAAAAAAAAAAAAAAAGTGTTGCAATAGAAGAGTTGAATGAAGGATTGAATCAAGAAGCAGGTGGACAAGACAAAGAGTTGAATGAATAAGGGTTGAATCAAGTAGGGTTGATTGAAGATGGGTTGACTAATCAAGCTTCTAAACTAGGCAAACAAACTACTACTGTGAATAATAAGGAAAATTCTGACAAGGGCCAAGAAAAGGCTAATAAGGGTTGTTCTGATAAAGGCAAAGGCAAGGATAAAGTGACGGATGACATGTCACATAGGGTGAAGCGTGCTTTTGGTAAAAAAAAGATGCTGCAGTTTGAGGAAGACAAAGACTGTTCACCAGAAAGACAAAGAAGCTGTGGAAGGAAGGGATGAGGGCGTTAGGACTGAGTCCAAAAGCCATTTCATGAAGTTGAGAAGTGGAAGAAGATATGCAAATGCTGCAGACTTTGAAGATAAGGATGATGATTCTTCTGAAAGTGAGGAATCAGATTATATGATTTCCAAGAACTTTAGTGAAGATGAAGATGATGTTTTTTTTTTTTAACAATAGGTGGATGACCAAACTGAATGGACAAGGGTTAGACAAACTGGGAATGAGGTTATTGCTGATTGGCCTACATATGTTGAATTGGATTATGAAGATTCTGAGTGCAAGGATTATTCCAAATATAATTATGATGATGAAGCTGATAAGAATTGGCCAGAGTTCAATGCTACAACTGACATGATAGATCCAAAGTTTGAGATTGACATGTTGTTTATAGATTGTAAGGTGTTTAGGGCTGCTGTCGAGAGAATACTCCATCTTCCAGAATAGGGATGTTGTGTTTATTAGGAATGCAGTTTGTGGGTGGATTATATATGCTTCAAAAATGCAACATGAGAACACATTGCAAGTAAAGACATATGTAGGTGAGCACACATGTACACAGGTATGGGAGAACCGTACCTGTGAAGTCAACATGGATAAGCAAGAAATATATTGAGACATTGAAGTCCAATCCCCAGTGGCCAGTCAGGTCATTCAAGGAGGCTGTTGAGAAGGATTATAATACATGGGTGTCAAGACAAGAAGTGTATAGGGCAAAAGATAAGACACTAAAGCTGAATGAGGGCACTTTCAATGAACAATATTCAAGAATTTGGGATTATTGTGAGGAATTAAGGAAGAGTAACCTAGGAACCACAACAATGGTTAAGTGTGATTTCCAACAACAGTTGGGACAACCACAGTTTCAAAGGTTGTATTTTGTTTAGGAGCTGCTAAGGAAGGCTTCAAAGCTGGGTGCAGGCCCATCATAGGTTTAGATGGGTGTTTTTTGAAGAGTGTTTATGCAGGGCAACTGTTAACTCCTGTGGGTATAGACGCCAACAATGAAACCTGGGAAATTGCGTATGTAGTTGTGGAATCAGAGTGCAAGGATTCTTGAATTTGGTTTATGGAGCTATTGGTTAAGGATTGTGAAATTGTTAATCAATTTGGCTTCACCTTTATATCCGACAAACAAAAAGGTTTACTGCCGCTTTTGAGCAAGTGGTCCTTAATTGTGATCAGAGGTTCTGTGCAAAACACTTTTTTACCAACTATAGGATATTGTTCAAAGCAAAAAGCCTGAGAGACAAGTTTTGGGAAGCATCATATGCAACCAGTGTCCCCTACTTTACAAGGGCCATGGAAGACCTGAAAAAACTGTCTAAGGATGCATATGAATGACTAACCACTCCAGATAAACCTCTAAGGCATTGGTCAAAATCACACTTCAACACTCATTTGAAGTGTGACATGTTGTTGAATAATCTGTGCGAGTCTTTCAATTCTACCGTATTGGAATGTAGGGATAGACCAAATCTTACAATGCTTGAGTATATTAGATGTAAGCTGATGAGGAGAATACAAGGAAGAAAGGAAAAAATGCTGAAATGGAATAGGCCTATATGCCCAAGAATATTTAAGAAGGTGGAGGAAAATAAAGCCAAGGCAGGTGCTTGAGTGGCAATGTGGTCAGGTGGAGGTAAATTCCAAGTGTCAGCTGGTGGCCATGCATAATATATTGTGGACTTGGAATTAAGGAGTTGTTCTTGTAGAGCATGGTATTTGTAGGGATGGCCTTGTGTTCAAGCTATTGCAGCCATAAATTATAAAGGGGTCTTAATGTCATGGATTTTGTGGATGACTGCTATTTGACAACAACTTACTTCAAGACATATGATAATCTCATACTGCCTACGAATGGGATGGATATGTGGGATAAGAGTGACTTTCCGCCATGTCTTCCTCATTCTTACTCTAAACAGCCTGGAAAACCAAGAAAATGTAGAAACAAAGAAGAGGGAAAGCACAAGGGCAAAATGAAGATGAGAGAGTCAAGCAACCAAGCTAAAACTACATTGTCTCGCATTCCCAACACACAAGACTCTCTTAAATGTGGGCAATGTGGTAAAAAGGGGCACAATAAGGGGACTTGTCATAGAAATCTTCCCCCAAAAGCCAAACTTGTAACTAAGGGGAAGATGGGTACTGAAAATACCCAGGTATAGCAACTCAATCTTATTCAATTCTATCGCTTAATAACCCTAAGCTTTTGTTGCTAACTGACAAGCATTTTTATGTTATAGACCACTATTGATCCATCTCAAGCAGTCACTTCAGCTGGTCCAAGCACCATAAAGAAAATATCCAAGCCTCCAAGGCATGTACAAAAAGGAAAACCTCTGGTAACTAACTTTTCTTTATGATGATTATTATCAATTTTCTTCAATTTCCAAATAAAAGGTTAACATCCTAAACATTTTGCAGCCAAAACCAAGTAAGAAAGGACATGCCACTTCTAAAGCACAACCAGCCTCAACTTCATGTCCTCATGCTTCTGTTTCAACTGGAGGATCAAATGTTGTAGATTGAAGCTGAACTGAAAAAAGAATTTGACGACTCACCTTTTTTGTTAAACTGGCAGTTTATGATTAGGAGGTTTTTGTTTTTGATAAATTAGTCTTGTATAACTTAATTACTGACCCTTTTTTATGGATGTAATGACATTCACATAAGCGTCAACTACTGTGAATGCAAATACATCCATTGAAACTACCATTTTGGAATGAATTTGAAAGGACATGAAATATATAATTGTCAATGTTATTATCTGGCTATTTTGAGCCTATTTTGAATCCAGAATTTTCTAAGTTTTTGGGTTGGCACTTCAGTTGATTGTTTTGCCAGTTCACTTGATTGTTTTGGCACTTCACTTCATTATTTTGGCCATTCACTTAATTATTCGAGGTGCATCCATTTTCTAACTTCCATGTACATTGTTTTTGGCATTCCCTTGCATAATTTGACTAACACATAGACCACTATTGTTGGCGTCGCAAATCTCGCGGCCTGTTGGTACGAGTCGAAGGGATCTGCGTCAACACGGGTCGTCCTTCTTTTGGTGTTGTGCGGTGATGCGCGGCGTGCCAGCACGATTTACCGTGCACTAGAGGGTGATACGATTGGGTGAATAGATGAGTTGTGCGCTTGTTTGAGTTTGACTTCTAGTCAGAGCGACCTGTGACCGAGAGAGGAACTGATCTCGGCCGTCAGGTTCACGGCCTAAGCTACAAGGCCGTTAGTGGTGGTGTTGATGGTGGGATCTTAGGCGGTGCTCCGCGCGTCGCGGGTGGCGACGGTCGTATGATATATGAAATGAACGAAAGAGTAACAAAGATGGTGCTCGGCGCCTTGAAAATCAAGGGTCGTATGATATATTGATGAATAGATTTTTCTACAAACCTGTCACTACTCCTAAGAAAACTAGTAAAAGTATTGAAAGTACGATACAAGAAGATAAATGACAGGAAAATATAATCTGCTCCGTGGGAGGCTTGTGTTTGGTGTTGAACCTTTTAAATGTAGTTTGAGCCTGATATTTATAGGGAAGGTCTTGAGAAGACAATGAGGCTGAAAATCTGCATAGTGAGGTTGATTAGTGGGTAGTCGAAACGACATTTGGGAATGTGAAGCATGGTGGTGTGACCCCCATAAACCCCGGCCCCCGCCCTGATTGTGGGCTCTGCATCTCGGGCCTTGGAGGAGCATTTAATGCCCTGGTCTGATGGTTGGTGGCTTAACCTTACAAGTTGTGAGATTTTCGCACCTAATCCCTGATTTTACTCGCCATATCCTGACTTTCAATCACGTCCCCTCTTTCTTGGCTCATTAAATGCTCCTACGTGGGTCATGGGCCTTCTGCTGTAATAAGAGGCGTTACTTCATTAAATGAAGCGTGAGACCTTAACGCCACATGGTGACGCCACTTGACCCTCCTACCTTGGTCGTATATATGAGGAGTTTGTCCTCGGCCAGTATTATCGAGGCCGTGATGGCTTTGCCTTATAAGCTCACATTTGTTTTTAAAAGGAAACGAACAATGACTTGTAACGTTCGGCCGTGGGTAGGTGCTAGGGCCGAGAAAGTTCCCTCCGGTTAACTTCCTTGGCCGAGATTTATTAGGCACAAACAACTATT
>CM031918.1:59111091-59438166 GCA_018703695.1 Prunus fruticosa | reverse complement strand
CCCAAAATGGAAAATATCATGCTACGGAGAGCCGATCCGGGTGTGACAATTTGGTATTAGAGCTACTCTGCGTGTGGTACGAGTGTGCCTGACGAGGACGTCGGGCCCATAAGGGGGGTGGATCGTAAGATCCCACATCAACCAAAGGAGAGGTGGTGATGTGCCTTATATGTAAATGCCCACTTCCATCTAGCACGAGGCCTTTTGGGGAGCTCACTGGTTTCGAAGTCATAGGAACTTCGAAGTTAAGCAAGTTGGGGTTAAAGCAATCCCAGGATGGGTGACCCACTGGGAAGTTGCTCGTGAATTCCAGAAACAAAACCATGATGGCAAAGAGGGGGGCCCAAAGCGGACAATATCGTGCTGCGGCGAAGCCGATGGGGGTGACATAACTTCTTTTTATGATGGTTATTATCAATTTTCTTCAATTTCCAAATAAAAGGTTAACATCCTAAACATTTTGCAATCAAAACCAAGTAAGAAAGGACATGCCACTTTTGAAGAAGAACCAGCTTCAACTTCATGTCCTCATGCTTCTGTTTCAACTGCAAGATCAAATGTTTTAGATTGAAGCTTCCTGAAAAAGGAATTTGATGACTCACCTTTTTTGTTAGATTGGCAGTTTGTGATTAGGAGGTTTTTGTTTTTGATAAATTGGTCATATATAACTTAATTACTGACCTTTTTTTTATGGATGTAATGGCATTCACATAAGTGTCAACCACTATGAATGCAAATACATCCACTAAAACTACCATTTTGGAATGAATTTGAAAGGACATGAAATATGTAATTGTCAGTGTTATTATCTGGCTATTTTGAGCCCATTTTGAATGCAAAATTTTCTAAGTTTTTGGGTTGCCACTTCACTTGATTGTTTTGGCACTTCACTTCATTATTTTGGCCATTCACTTAATTGTTCCAGGTGCATCCATTTTCCAACTTCCTTTTACATTGTTTTTGGCATTCCCTTGCATAATTTGACTAGCACATAGACCACTATTGGCCGTTCACTTGATTGTTTTGGGCTAATTTTCTAACTTCTCTTTACATTGTTTTTGGTGTTCCTTTGCATAAGTTCACTAGCACACATATTTTGATGGCCATTCACTTCATTTGCATACTCTTTATGATGGTCATTCACTACATTTAGATGTAATTCTCTGCATTCCATTCACTTCATCAAGTTACAAAAAGTCAACAATTAAACCCTTAACCCTTACCCATAACCCTTAACCCTTACATAACAATTAAACCGTTACAAAATACCACTAACAACCCAACACTTACAGAATCACACAAACAACCCACAAACAATTCATTCAATGGCAGAAACTAATTCCAAACTCCTCTTTTTGTTCACTCCACATCCACACATCCCTCCCAAAATGAAACTTGCAAATAGAATCCACGAAGCCACCAACAACACCCAAACGACCTTTTCTCTTTGTCTTTCCCTTGCCACCGATTTCTCCAGCTTATTCTGTGATTTTAGAAGCCTAGGAATCATTGCCTTTGACCGTTCACACATGGCTGGAACAAACGATGTCCAGAATTGACAACCCTTAAAACCCTTCTTAGTCTCACGTACCTTTGTTGCACCCATGGAAAATTGCCTCACATGATTTGAATTGTCTAAGAGGTTCGAATTGTAGCAGCCTTGCCACACCAATACATTGGCGCCTCTTCATCCATTTCGGCCAACCAATTGGATATTCTTCGCGAGTTTCCTCTCCACTTTTTTCCTTTATCATTTTTAATCAAAATCTCTCCAAAACAAGAATGAGTAGTTCGTTCGATTTCATTGTCCAAGCATTGGGTTATTGGAGCGACACCTTGGAACGCTTGTGTAAATTGATAATACTTGAAATGTCATGTATGAAATTGATTTAATTGAAATTATGGGACCCATTTTGATACTAACACTAAATCTCCAGGGACCAAAGTGTCATTTTTTCATGTAATAAACTATAAGGACCAAAAATGACTTTTAAGGTTTAGATAACTCTCAAGTTATTATTTGTATTTTTAGACCCACATTCATAAATGCATTACACAAACGTAAACGGACAAAGAAGTGGGGTTTGTCGAGGTAGTCCAAAGTAATGGACGGTGGAGTGAACGGGGCGGAAGAACCAAAGGCTGAACTGAACGTCTCCAAACCCAAAAAAAAAAAAACTTTCCTGTATTGCCCTTTTTGGTCAAACTCCTTTGTTGAATTAGGTCTGCATTGCTATATTACCGACCAACCAACCACTACATCCAAATTCCCTTCTCAAAGTATCAGGGGGTAATTAGAGATATAAAAAAAGTTAAACTATTTGAGTATATGTGTATTATCCTAGGCTACAGACTACAACAAGGCAAATCATTTCATTTCTAGGTTTGGTGAAATAGTTTGAATCGCCCTTTCCTCCGCTTCTCTCTCTCTCTCTTTCTTCCCACTAATGGCGATCTGCTTTGCTCCTCTATCCACCTCATTTTCAGGTATGTCTTTACTCAACCGGCAATCTCAGCTCAGGTTCTCATCTTGCTTTCGTTTTCGGTTCCTCAGAAAGCTTAGGACTTTTTATTTATAAAAAAGTAAAATAAAATAAAAAATTTCTTCGACCAATTTTATTTTAAATTTTCCAAAAAAAAGAGTGAAAGAAAAAGTAATTGTAATTTCGTATGTTGTTTCCTCCAGTTTAGACTTTCAGAGTCTTTCGACTGTATATATATATAATCTCTGCAGGCGGCGGATGTCAGCTGAAGGCGCGTGAGATGTGGTGGTCCAGCAACAGTCAGGCAGAATCAGCAAAGATCGCTACCCAAAGCCCAAGGAAAAATATTCAACTGCGAACCAACCGCAATTTCGCTATTCGTGCTGAGTACAGGTATTCCATTTCAGTTCAGTGATGAGTTGATGTTCAAGACCATTTTTGTTTTTGTATAATCTATCAACGATGATTGATTCATTCCTCTATATGCAGCAGTGGTGATAGTAAGGGTGGAGGTGCTGATTTTCTTGCTGGATTTGTCTTAGGTGGTGCTGTCTTTGGGACTTTAGCTTATGTTTTTGCTCCACAGGTGGTTCCATATTAAATATTATTAATCTTCTTGCCTTTAGTATTCAAATGCACTATATTCTACTAATGTTCATAATATCCATCTCATATGGTTTAATCTTTCTTCTTCACACATGCCAGCTTAATGCTTACAAAAAGAGGTTGTGTTTAGTTGCGGTTACGTTTTAATCAGTTCTCAATTGTACATCAAGGGCATTGTTATACTTTGTCAAGACAACAAAGAGGAATGGTTCGATTTTTGTTTTCATTGCATTACCGTGCTTCCTTGCGATTAATTTTTGCTACAATTTAATCAGTTTTCTTTGTGAATTTATTTTGCTAATATTTTAGCAAAATGAAAGAAAAAGGGTATTATTTTGTAGAAGAAATCCATTATTTGACTGTTGAAGCATGTTAGTATGTTGCAATCAACTTCCATTTTTCTACCCTTGCCGTCTATTTTTTTGACTGTTGTAGCGTGTAATGTAGAAATTTGTTGCTCCTACTTTGTACTCATGACATGGCCAGTCTTATTGTTCACAAAGACTGGCAGCTTGTACTCCTTGTTGGTAAATTCCTATCATCCGTCTGCCTTGTTCTGTATATGGTCTTGATTCCTGTTGGCTACATGTCTTCTCACAGTGATCCTTAAAGGCGTAGGATGATTATTCTACATCATATGTTATTTCATTTGGGTTTTGATCCTGGTTTGCACTTTTATTGTATGCAGATTAGAAGATCTCTACTTAATGAAGATGAATATGGATTCCGGAAGGCCAGAAGACCAATATATTATGATGAAGGTTTGGAGGTAACACATCTTCATGACTGGACATCCAACCTTTCCCACTTGTTGGAGATGCGATGTATTCTTTTTATTTTTCTCAAAGACAATTTATCTGACTTTCACTTTTCCTTTTCCTTTTCCCTGGGAAGCAGAAGACCAGGCAGACCTTGAATGCAAAAATAAGCCAGCTCAATTCGGCCATTGACAATGTCTCTTCACGTTTGAGAGGTGGGAACAATGTGCCGAAGGTGCCAATTAAAAGTGATCCTGAAGTAGAAGCAACCATGTGAGATTCGTTTCAGTTTCTTAGGTACCAATGGTGCTTATTAATGGACTTTACAACTTTGGAGATCAGATGTATGCTTAAAATTGGATGTGTAACTATGTGGTCTTGCCATATTTTTCTTTTGGAGGATGGTGATTTCAATACTTTGGTTATAGTGCTCAGGCTTTGCCGAAGCTACCATACGGTTCATTATTTTGATTACAAGCTAGTGGATTAATAAATGGATTTCTAGCCTTTTGAGATTTGTTGGTAATTGGATAAAGTCCTGGTTCAGACTCTTGGACAGAGCTGAATAACAATTTGGTGTCTTTTGTTCCATCTGATTGCTCATTTGAAGTACAGAAGCGCAGTTAATAGGCTAGTCAGCTTCCATTAAAATTGTCCCATGCATATATATCATCTGGTTTGGCTTGCATTTCACTACAAGGTTCTGGACATGATTAGAAAACAGGCCCTTAGGAAAGGCAGCTCGCCTTAATTAATAGTGTTGTAGAGTTGTATCCCTAGACTTCACAGTGTTGTTCAACATCAGATCAGACTGGTTTCCTTCCTTTTAGCCAGCCATGGGGTCAATTTCAATTTCGCCTTCTGTGTGGTTTTCTTTATCTATTATTGAATGGCAAAGTATGATTAGGTCTGTTATTTGGCTAGATTGGAGAGCAGCAGTTAGGGTTGTGACTGGATTCGATCTTATGTTTCCCTGTTGGAAGCCTTTGTCCACCTTGTTCTGTAATGTCATCTTGCTACCAATAAAAGTTCGTTTCTTTTAAGGAACAAAATGAGAACTTGTAATAATATTTCTTGTAGGAAAAATCTTGCCTTTCATTCTCCCAATCCCTTTGTTTTCTCGGATGATATGAATCTTGGGTTTATCGTTTTATTAGTCTCTAAACTTAGATCCGATTTGCATTTGAGTCTCTCAATTTTCAAAATCGTTTTCGTGGTCCTTCAACTTCAGTTTTGTTAGGAAAAATGGTCATGTCGTTAATTTTGTTAACTTTTCTGTTAAATGTAGGGGTAAAATGGTATTTTTGTATTAAATTGATTAAAAAATTAAAATTATACTCTCTCTCTCTTGATTTCTACACTCCCAAACTTTATTTTTCTTTATTTTTTTGTTGGTTTTTTATGCGATTTTCTTTTATTGTTATTTTAAAGATATGATTTTTTATTTTAATATAAAAATACCATTTTGCCCCCGCATTTAACAGAAAACAAAATTGACGGCATGACCATTTGTCTTAATGAAAGTGAAGTTAAAGGACCACGGAAACAATTTTGAAAATTGAGGGACTCAAATGTAAATTTGGGTCTAATTTAGAATGATTAACCCTATGAATCTTTAACAATGACTTTAAAATCAATAATTTGGCAATATTGTTTAAGAATAAAATCAATAATTTGTCACCCCTCTCTTTTTCTAATGAGGTGTGTTAATTTACCCTCCGTTTGGATGGAGAAAATAATTCAGAATTTAGTTGAAAGTCAAGAATTGAAGAGGAGAAGTTGATATTTTCATTGTTTGGCAATTTAAGAAGAGAAGTGATTAAATGACGTGCAGAAAGAAAGAATCGTGAAAATTAAGGATTTTAAAACTAGATTTTCATTTTTGTAAACAAAATTAAAGAGAACCCATACATGATACATGAGATGAGAGAGTTAAAACAAATCAAAATGTTTGATGTATTCATTTATATGTGTTATATCATATGAATCTCATCATTTATTTCTGACGAAGATAGAAACAAACAATCAACATCAAATCTTGATAAGAACCTTGACACAGTCTGGATGCTTTAAAAGCTCAAGTGCTTGGTTAATGTCTACCAGAGGAACTTGATGAGTCAAAAGTTGGTCAAGTTGCATATCCTGTGGGGTGAAAACAAAAACAAAATTGGAGTATTAATTTACATAGTTTTATCGTTGTGTTAAAGCTTAGGTTTGGAGCCTAGGGGGAGTTGGTTCACCTTATTCATGCATTTCTGGATTATAAGGGGAAAGTCGGTTTTGGTTTTGAGCCCTCCAAACATGGAACCTTTCAAGGTTCTGCCACACAATAGGGAAAGGGAATTAATTTGAACGCTTATTATATTTGAGGTTCCAATGACTATTGCTGTTCCTTTTCCCTGACACAACAACCGCACAATATTAATCAACACAAAATAAGTATAAAAGCTTTTATTTGAGAGATACCATTAATATTATATGGTCCACTCCGCATTATATTTCATTAATTCAAGGGAGTTTCACTAATATACCTAATATAGAGCCCAAATTATAAAAATACCCTATATGAAATGGACTTTAGAAATACACCCAAAGCCCATTTATAACATAACAAAAAGACTTTTAACTTCTTTTAAATTACAAAACTGTCATTGATTTCTCAAATCAAACTCAACCCCAAAACATATAAAAAAGCCCAAAATACTCAATAGGACATCAAAATAATTTAATGATCAAAATTAAATTCAATAAGGTCAATTGTCATTTTTGGGGTATTTTTTGGGTTTGTTTATAGAAATTAAATAGTGTAGGGTTTATTTATAGTTTTAGTGCTAAGAATGGGTATTTGACTAAATATCTCTTAATTCAATTGGTCTATTATGGCAAAAAAAAAAGTTAAATTATACAGATACCAATTTTGTGGCCTCAAGGGCTTCATTGATGAAGGGTGCAAAGCCGGTGCACTCAAAGCAATAATCAACACCCGTTCCAGCTGTCAAGTCCTTGATCAGCTGAGAAACTGATTTATGATGATGATGATGATGATCAGGGTTTATAAAATCAGTCATTCCAAAAGCTTTTCCTTTTTCTCTTTTCTTGTCATTTTTGTCGATGCCAATGATCCTAGCGGCACCTTGCACTCTAGCGCCCTCAACTGCCTGCCCTTGCCCTTGTTAGATTATAATTAATAATACAAAAATGGAATTAATTACTTAATTATAGTATATTAATTAGGTAGCTAGCTAGTAGTACTAGTAGTCCTAGTAGAAAGAACATATGCAAGATATATACATACCCCTAATCCAACAGCACCAAGACCAATAACAGCGACAGTCGATCCTTTTTCAAGCTTAGCTTCCTTCCAAGGAGCCCCAAATCCAGTAGAAAATCCACAGGAGAGGAAGCTTGCGTGGGGGAGAGGAAAACTACCACTAGTGATCATATTGGGAGGAAGCTTGACAAGGTAATTAACATTCACAACCATGTACTCTGACCATGTTGAGCAAGAAAATACATGGTACAGCTTCTGTCCCTTGGCAGACATTCTTGAAGTGCCGTCCGGCATGAGACCGGTGAACGATAAAGGATATTTGAGGCACAAGTTTGTCTTTCCCGAAACACAGTTCTCGCATTCTTGGCACTCTGAAACAAACGTTGGAATCACCATGTCTCCTTCTTCTATATCTCCTCCTTCCTCCCCGATGCTCTCTACCACACTAGGCATGCCGCATGCGCAATTTAAAGTTCCATTACTCCATCCAGATCCAGATAATTAAATAGATACATAATACACATTACAGAGTGAGAGTACGTACCCGACGCCTTCATGCCCAAGAACTCGAGGGAATAGAGGCTGTGATAAAAGAAAGATGAAAATAATAATCAATCCACCCCTTTTTGTAATTTAATTATTATTTCAGATCACAAATAAGTAATAATATTACTATTACTATATACTAACAATTGGGTGGCCTTTGGAAATCAAGATGTCAGTGTGACAAAGACTGGCGTAGAGCATCTTCACCCGAACTTCAGACGCTTTTGGAGGCTCTACTTGTATCTCTTCCACCTTCCCTGCTTCTCCTATTCCCCAGCATAGCACCGCTGCATGCATGCATGCATAATATTCATTCATGCTCAATCCCACATATTATATTAATTACATACATTAATCATACTAGCTAGCTAGCACCAAGCACGCATACCTTTGCATGTTATGACCTGTGAGTGTGAGCTGCAGCTGCTCTCTGTCTCTGACATTAATTATATCAATTTCCGGAAATAAGATAACTACCCACCTGCCTCAGCCTGCCTATCAGCTACTATATATATTGGGATTGGGATTGGGATTGGGAAAGAAAAGAAATAAATAATCAAGTTGTTTTATTTCCTCTCTTCAATTGAAAGGTGGGAATGAAACTGCATAGATTTGTTTCTTTTATACAAATAAAGAAAAAAGGATGCCTGCCCTCCTTCCATACCTCCATGGTCTTACTTAACAACTTACAGTCGCGTATGGAGGCTCATCTCATCTCATCTCGTAGTTGTTGCGTCAATGTCAGGCCATCCCCCCTCCCTTAATTTAGTGGAAGACATATAATTATTGCACAAGTTGCGTGTATAACATTTAACTAATATGCAATGTTGGACCAACAACAGACAGATTTATCAAATAAATATCAAAATCAATGATTTCTGTCTTTCGACGTCGTTTACTTTGCAAGATCAAGTTCGGAATTAAAGGATTTGTCCCAAAGAGAGCCCTAGTCAAAGTCAAACATGTGCTTTTGCTGACCAACCATATCATCCCGGATTTTTTCAATATCAAAACCTAGCAAACATACAGGCAGCGGCGGACCCAGAAATTTTTCAGCAAATGTGTAAATTTTAAAAGTTAAAAGCTCAACAACAACAAAAAAAAAAAAAAGACAACTAAACATCCTTATAATTTAAACAATACTAATGTTATTCATAATTAATTGAAGAAAAAAAAACCATATCACATAATTACCCTTATTGCTAGACGGAATATTTGAAGGAGGGTTGGAACTAGAGAGATTATTTGAAGGAGGATTTAATCTCTTTATCTTAAAGTACGGTTCCATAACTGTACACACTTTGATGAAAAACGTAGGATTCTTGTGATACATACACACTTCGATGAAATTTGGTGATGTTAAATTGGTCCTCTATAAAGAGAATTCCCAATCCCCCTTAAATAAGGAATTCCCAAAACTCAATCAAAAAAAGAAAACTTAATTGGGTTTTAATTGAAATACAAAAATCCAATTAAGTGAGGAATTACAAAAACCCAATTCAGCAAGAATAATAAATACCAAACTAAAACCCTATAGAAGCCCACGAAATGGCCTAGCTGTTTCAGTTTTTTGTTTTTGTTTTTAAAATAAAATTTTAAAAACCCTGGTCTAAAATGACGTCGTTTTGGCCAGGCTTCATTAAATGAAAAAAAGGTCGCGTGCAGCAGTTCACTTGCGCATTTCATTGAACAGGTTCTGTGCGTGAGCAGAGGTGCAATCCAACAACTGTAATGGAGTTTTTTATGACTGGAGGTGCAAGTGCACCTTCTTGCGCCTAAGGTCCGCCACTTCATGCAGAAATGGCTCACTAAGTTTGATTGATATGCATTACGTGCTCTTTATATATATATATATATATTTTTTTCGAAAGGAAAAACTACAAAACTAAGATGGTAGGAATTTAAACCCTTCAACTTCAATTTGAGATTTTGTCACTTTTTAAACAAGCTATTTCTAATGTGCTTTGAAAATAATCAGTTGTCAAGTAAAGCAGTTCCATGTTTGGTAAACAATATTTTTAAAGTGATGTTAGTATAAAAAGTAGTGTCAAAACTTTGTGAAAGCGTCTTTGAAAAGCAACCTAGATGCTGCTTTTAAAAGTTGACGTCATAAGGCAATTGCTTTTAAAATAATCAAGATGTTTTATTTTTACCGAACACTTTAATAGCATGTTTACTAATCCATAATTGGATTAAGGGGAATTGAATTGAGGAGGAGTTGAATTGAGGAAAATTAGATTCTGGATTCCTATTGAAGTTGTTTACTAAACCATATGGATTTAGGAGAGTTAGATTCTAGATTCCTATTGAAGTTGTTTACTAAACCATATGAAATTGGGGTAGGTGTGGTGCTAATTACTAAAATGTCTTCGTTGTTGGATTAAAGTAGATGGAAAATTTGGAATTTATAAAATTTTATGAGGATATAATGGGTAAAATTGTATCCAGGAATTAGAATACCACTTCCCACCCAAGAATTGAATTCAGTTTCTAATTTTGTGTGAACCCCCACTTAATTTTTAATTTGTTAATGTGAAGTAAACACAGGAATCATTCATATGTGAAATTCAATTCCTGATGATAATTTCAATTCATGATTAGTAAACACATCATAAGAGAAAAGCAATTTCAAATGAGGGAAATAAACTTGAGATTTTGACAAAACTAGAAATTTCTAAATTGACATGAACCAATTCCCGTGTTTGGATAAAAAAACATAGAAATTTAGAAATTCTGCGTGGAAAAAATATGGAATTTGGAGATCATAAATTCGAACTTTAAATTCTATCTAAAAATCGTCATTTCTAAAATCTCAAGAGATTGAGTTTTAAAAAAAGACAACTTTACAAATAAAAGTTAAATTCCGTGTTTTAAATTCGTCACCCAAACAAGAAACTTTACAAATTGTAGAATATTAATTTCTGTCATTTTAAATTCCGTCATTTATAAAATTCTTTGTCCTTTTAAATTTTCTCACCCAAACGCACTGTAGAGACAAATTAATCAGCGAGGGTATAGTATTTGTGTTCAAAAAATTGAAGGCATGAAAAGTCCAGTCCAAACAAGAATGAAAAGCAGCCCACACCCACATAAATTAACGAAACAGGTCCCTTCCTTGGATCGGACTTTTTGGAGTTATCAACCTTAACGGGCTGGGTTCTTTTTCACAGATGGGCTACCTATGTTAAAACTTTAAGGCAAAGAAAACAAAGAAGAAGCAAGCCTTTCAATTCAATTCTCAACGTGGCCTATCAAAATTCCTTAGCTTATCTCTCTCTCTCTTCCTCAACGATTTTTCTAGGGTACTCTCACCGTCTCAGCTCAGCTCAGATAGTTGATTCGTACTAGATAGATAGTAGAATCAATCACACAGACAGACGGATTGTGACACTCAATCTTTGAGGTCCGAGTTTTTCTTTATTTCTCCATCCGTCAAAATCCCACCACAAAACAAAACAAACTTTTCCGGGTTTCCTTTTCTCTTCTTCGTTTCTTTTGTTTTGTTTTTTTTTAATTTCCTATTAAGTAGTCTTTGTGGAAAATATATTTCCTAAAATTTAAAGAAAAGACCTCTCCCAACTTGGGTTTGCGTTTGCCTTGTGGCTTCTTCTTCTATCAAATGAAGAAGTATGCGGACAAACCTCCGTGCACCAACCTCAGTACCATAGCAGATGGCGGGCAGTGATAATATCAGCACCCACAGCCACAAGGTATTTCTAGTCCCATCCCATCACGCACGCCTCTTCGTTTTTCGTTTTTCCTTTTTCATTTATCGTTTTTCCTTTTTCAGTTATCGTTTTTCGTTGGTTGCTTAAGATTTTGGTGTAAATAAGGAATGAGATAGAGTTAGGATTGAGTAGCAGCCGCAAGCAGCACAGAGGAATTGTGATGTTGAGGAGGATAGTAGGATAGGATTACTTGCTGTAGAAGCGCGTTAATTAATTTCAATTTCAAGGACTAGGACTAGGATGGATGAGATGGGGGTGTTCTTAGTGTGTATGTGACCTGAGCCCCTTTGATTAGAGATTCCCTTCCCTGTTGTCTTTCCTTTTTTCTTGTCCTTGTAACGATATACGCAACAAACTAACAACGTTGAACCGGAAGAATCACTCATTTACAATGTTTTTACTTCTCATAGTGACCATCCTTTGTACTATCTGAAACACAGTAAGAAAGAACCTGGTGAAGGAGCAGGAACTAATAATTGACAAGAGTGATGCTTGATGGGGCATTGACTTAATTGTTTGTTATATGCTTTGTGAACCCTACTGGTCCGGTTCTCCCACTTTTCTGCATCAAATGGTGTAGGAAATTAGGACCAGCGTATGTAGTATAGGCAAAATTGTTTTTTTTTTTTCTTCCCTTCTGGCCTATCAGGGGCTTTTCAATGGCTTCAGTTGTGTCATTCCAATAATGGAAAACCTGACCAATCAAAATCTGATCATGTTCTGCATTGGGTCCATGGAGGCATAATCTCAGCCTGAGCCGTTTGGCTGCGTACTAGGTTAATACTATGGAAATAAAACAAAATCTGGCATTAGTACGTTAGTGTACCAAGTTATATTATCATTGCCCTTCATGGTTTCTTCTCTTGCTTATTTCTCAGACCTTGAGATTGTACATTTCACTTCACTACCTCAATCTAAACCTGATAGGCAACTTTTTACTTTTTCCAAGGATTTCTACAAAGTTTTGGAGGTTGATTATGATGCAAATGACGAGAAGATCAGATTCAATTACCGAAGGCTTGCTCTGGTTTGTCATAAAACTTTTTTTTTTTGGGCGTAATACCTGGATGGGGCTTTAACATTACTTGATTGTGAATGTTTCTTGATCTGATGCAATTTAACTCCGGGAAATTTACATGATTCTTCTGGCTAAATATAGAAGTGGCATCCTGACAAGTACAAGGGTGACAGTGACGTTACGACAAAGTTTCAAGAGATTAATGAAGCTTATGAAGGTAATTTTCCTTGTAGAAAGTGTGAAGGTCTGTTTCCATGTTTCTTCGTCATTCCCTTTCTGCTCAGTTGGTGACTTTGACTAGGTACAGAATTTGCAACCTTGAAACTTGTAGTTGGTCTTTCATCTTAAAATTTAAAAAACCTGGGATGTATAAACAATCATTTGGCTTCTTTATGAATCAAATTATATATTGCCAAAAAGCTGTGTATTATGCTATTAGAATAGGTGGTATTTTCATTTTGTGGCTAATCTAGAATGTAAGCGACCCCATGGATTTTCACTCATTGTTTTTCCCTTTTATCATTCTTGTGCAGTGTTAAGTGATCCTGCTAAGCGACTTGACTATGATTTAACTGGAACTTATGAGATTGATAAGTACACTTTACAGGTATGAACCTTTGTCCCTTTGCATGTCATCAAATCTACCGTTGTCAATCTCAGTTTTGATAGGTTTCTTTGGGGACCAGGATAGTTGGTTATATTACTGAATATAGATGATGTTATATGGCATGGCAATTCAGGAATATCTTGCCAGATTTAAAGGAATGATACTTACGTGCAATGGGCTGGGTATTGGCCATACATCAACCTGGTAATGTAAATGCAGTTTTCTGTAGTAAAATTTTGACAAAGTTACATATGAAATGATATGATGAAGGAAAAAATACTGACAAGCTATGTGTAATTGCTTTGCTTCCATAACGATGCAGGACAAAACAAGTGACGGAAACTGATGGCTTAAGCGAAAAATAAGGTTTAAGGTATGGTGCAGTGCAGCTACTTGAACAGGTCGGCGTCTGAGAATCTGAGCCTTACGTTGACAAGTAGTAGAATTTATACATACTACAATACTACAAGTGAAGCTGCATAGCATGAGTGTAGTGTAGGCCCGGGCCAGTTTGATTTGAACAGTAATATCTTACGTCTGTGGATCTTTCTAAACGTCAAATATGATGCGCAAGTGTATACTTGTTATATAATATTATGAACAGCATTCATAATCATATTGAATAAATGTTGATATATGGTTTTGTCATGTTGCCTCCTTGTTAAAATGGTATGTTCGTGCTACCTACCGTCGTCGTTTCGTTTGGATTGGAAGCATTTCATTCAGATTCATGGCCTGCTCGCCTCCTAATTAATAATCTAGTTAAAAACAAAAGAAAAGAAAATCAAAATCAAAAATCAAAATCAATTTGTTTCTTTATTTTAGACTCCAAGTCTGTCAAAGTTATGAGTGAGCAGCCAAGGAAATGATCAAACAATCATGAATTCATCAATCAAGATCAATCAAGAGGAGGCGGAGGATGAGGATGAGGATGAAGATGACAGAAATAGATGGATGTGGTCGAGAAAGGTGAGATGCTGCGGCCTATCTTGGCGCTTGACGTATCCCCGCGCCTCCTTCTCGGAATACGTGCTCAAACCCATCTTCCCATTCTTGATCCACAGGTCCATCGCGTAGCTGCTGTGCGCAAAATACGCATTCGCCTCCTCCTCCTCAGCCTCTAGCTTTATGGGGAGCCTCTCGTAGTGTCCGCGACTCGTGCCCTCCAACTCATCCATGCGAGCCAATCCGTGACTCGACACGGCGTACAACTCGCCCATAACCCGCTGACCCAAGCCTGGCAGGTTCAGGAGAAAGGGCACTCGGTAGGGCCCACACACCAGCGGGTACTTTTCTTCGCTTCTGTAGTTTCCCAAGAAAACCGCGTCTCCACTTCTCATCAGCTCCTGCATTAAGCTGTGGTTCCAAAATCCCCGCTTCAGGGTGCCGTACGTGAACACCCGCCTTCTTCTACCTTTCTCGTCATCAACCATCTTCTTCCTCTCCTTAAATTTTCTTGTTTTCTTATTCTCACCTATTTTTTCTTTGTTTTCGAAGTTTGGATTTGGAGAGGGACGTGGTGGGTGGATGGAATTGGAATTGGAATTGGAAATGCCAATGGCCCTATGGTAAGGTTAGATTACAAACTAAACTAGAAAAGGACTCTAACCTAGTTGGTATTTAAAACCGGATTTTTTTCTTTTCTGCTTTGCCATTATCATATTTGCTTTTTATTTATTCATTTTTTATAATGGTATTATCATATTTGTTTTTTGACCGAACAATTTAAGATCAAATTTCAACTTAGTTTTGTATGAATGCCAAATTACACTTTTTGTCCCTATAGTATGAGCAATTTTCCACCTTGGTCACATAATTTCCAATTTTTACAATTCTAGTTTGTAATTTATTTAATTTGTAAGTTTGGTTTCAATCACAAATTGATCGCACTTATGTACACACTACAGCATTAGATTGTTGCCGTCAACTTTAACGGAGTTAGCGATTAATGAAGCGATGAAACCAAGTCAGTCACCATCAGATTTGGACCATTGCACAATAATTATATAATGTACAAACATATGAACAACAGGTACATCTAACAAAAGAATTTTGAGAAATTAACAAAGGGTCTAATTAGAAGCTCGATATGTGATCGGACCCTATGTCTGACCTAATAGTGGAACTATCAAGATTGAATGCGAATGATTCTGCCAACTCTACTGCATCTTGAATCCTAAGCCGAGTGCCCTGTTGCCCCACAACTGTGGCTGCAACCCTAGCTGCTAATGTACCTATTCCTTTCAAATCTGACACTCCTCGTAAAATACCATACAAAACTCCAGATGCGTATGCATCTCCGGCACCACAAGTGTCCACTGGTACACATGGAGAAGGAGGGATATATACAGCTTCCCCCTTTACACCAATGTATGAGCCTCTTGGTCCATCAGTAACTGATGCCAGGGGAACAAAATGGCTCAGATACCTTGTAGCTGAAATGGGGCTCTCCTTTGAGGAAAAGTGACAGAAAGCTCTTGCTTCGTCACTGTTTGCAAAAACAATGTCCGCATAGTTTCCAACAATTTCCCTGGACAAATTTTAATAAAATTAATATAAATTTCAGGAGATATAAACCAGTGTTCACGTCACAAATGTAAAGCAGAACACTCCAAGTCTTAACCACCATCCGTGCATGCTGGATGTCACAAATGACGTAAGTTCCATAAAATCAAATGTCCAATTTTACAAACCTATTTTTATTGCCATGGAATTTATATGTCAGTCTCAAATAAGGAAAGAAATTCTTTCAAAGAGCTTACACACAGACAAGATGACAAATGATAGTTTATCATCAAGTTTCCAATGCCTTCATCATTTCAAAACCTTTTTTCCCCCTATATATAATGAAACAGAAATCATAACATTGCATTCAATTTGTAGGAAAAAAACATGTAAGCCACTATATAGATTCCATTATTTAACTAAAATAATCCTTATTGGAAACAAGTTAGAATTAGTGAAACTGTTCCTTCTCGCTTTCTTATAATTTATAAAGGGGAAAAGAAAAATATGCTAGGCAATGTCATATGTATAAAGTATAATGCAGTAAACAGAGTAACAATACCAGAAATCATCATAGTGTCTCTCAATGCAGGAGACATCTGACGCTGTTACTGCAACCACGGCGCCGTTCCTGCGTGCTTCCTCACATGCTTTTGTAATTGTTTTGATTGTATCTGGAAGCTCAAATAGATACCCTTCAACTACAAGTATTTTTGTATTGCAAACTGTGCTAGCCAAGCATGGATCATAATTAACAGTCGAAGATGTACCCTGGAACCATTAAGACAGATATATAAGGGGTCTCATTTGATTTACCTCAAAGACCATATACATGACTAGACCAAATGAAGAAATCACAAATACTGACCAAACAAATAACAGCTAGAAAACAGAACCCTGATTCACTTCACAAAATCTTACAACTTTCAGACATCCAAAACAGATCTGACCTGATATGCAAGCATTGTACGCTGGGCATCTGAAGTTGTGAGGACTATTACTGTCCCTGTTGTCCCATCCTTGATAGGTGCAGAAAGAAAATGCAAATTTGCCCGACGTAACTTTGACCTATACATACATTATGAAATAATCCACATTTTGTAAGATCAGTCAAAAGAAAAAAGAAATTTTTTTTAAAAACAAAGAAAGAAAACCTGCAGAACAAGAACCAAAATTTCCAAATTGTTGACAAAGTAGAATCCCTATGATCAATTTAAATACCTCTGACAGTGCCAGAGATGGGAGGCCAATAAAATATGAGAGCACACTCTAAAAGCACACTAATAACACGACCTTCAGTTATGTGATGATTGTCGTATTATAGGCAGATTCTAATAAAAAAGGATTGATCCCTATAATTCATTGAAAATTGAAAGGCAAAAGGTACATGTTTCTAAACAGGTGTTATCTCTGTTGAATTCATCCAGACAAAAGAATAGGAGAAAGGGGGAGGAAGAGAGAGGAGAAGAGGAAGGGGGGAGGGGGGTTTGGGGGGGGGGGGGTGGTGGTGGTGGGTGTGTTCAGGGTTTGAAGAGCCTGACCTGTAGAAGCCACCCAATGGATCACTCCCGACACTCCCTGCCATCGCTACATTCAAGGGAGAGCCTCCAATGGACCTACTACCAAGCCTTGCCAAGGCCACTAGACTGTTGGAAAGAGACCCACCAGCAGCCGCCTTATAGCTACAACCATCCATAGCTCTCAAAACTCTACCTCTTTCTTCATGATTCACAAGCTTTCTTGTTCCCTTTTCTAATCCCAGTTTTTCCAAAAACTCATCATCAACAATGCCAGAAAAGTCCACCTAGAAAGATATCAGATAAAATGCAAGAATTAGTTTAAATCTTTGTACACCAGCTTCACATCGTCGAAGTTAAGGTTAGAGCTACTCTACAATTTCGTGCCAATCAATGGTTATTCTTTTCCCTTCCTTTGTACAAACAAACATGCTAGTAGAACCTCTACATAGCTCAGTTTAGTGATACAACTTATTCAAGGAAAATGATTGTATGATCTGAAGAATCATTTTAATTCCAGTAGGAACTTGAACAGCGTGAGTTATAACTCGCTTGGCTATCAAATAAAGACAAGACTTAAAATTCAGCTGACCTATTTGGCCTAGTCGGGTAAGCTTGTTTGCTTTAAAACAGGATTGAAATTATCATCATGTTCCTTATTCTTTTCTTAAAAGAAATTTGTCATATATCAATTATCAAACAAAGAGGGGCTATACAAGAAAAATCAAAAGAAATTCGTAGTGTGGCATAAAAGGAACAGAAAACAAGATGAGCTGGTAATATTGAAGCAAGCAAGCAGTCAAGCAAAAAACTGGAAATACAATGAAAATTACCATGGCTTGTCCAAGACCCAAAACGTCCCATCTCTCAGGCAAAAGAGAAGACCCAAAATCTCTCCCTGCTTCTTCTTCTTCTACTATTAAGTCGTCGTCGTCGTCGTCTTCTTCTTCTTCCTCATCAGCAGCACTCTTATCTTGTTCATCATCAGCGCCGCTCCCAGTCTCAAATTGAGCACCTGTATCACCTCTAAAGCTACAGCAGGAAGACGCCCTGAGAAACCCATGTGGCCCTCTCGTCATGGAAGCACTGCTTAGCCTCTTTGCGGCGGGTGGGTGATGGAGAAAAGCAAAGGCAGAGGCAGAACTGGTGGAGGTAATGCTATTACTGTGACCATGTGGATGTGGTAGAGGAAAAGGAGAGGTAGTTGGTGGGTATAAGAAGAAAGAAATGCGAGGGAAAGTAGGAGAATAGAGCGGTGGAGAGGAGACATGGGGCGGACTGGTGGTGGCGATTTTGTGGGGAGGAGAAGAGATAGGACCAACGACAAACGAGCAGGTGTGAGACATGCTCGCGAGAGCCTCTTTTCTTCTCTTCTCTCAATCTCTCTGCCTCTCTATCTTCAGCTTCTTTTTCATTCATTCAATCAAATCAATCTTCAACTTTCTTCACACTTTATTTTCCATTCATGTTCTAATTAATTAAAAGGGAATAATAACTTAATTTAATTTAATGGGGCTTGGTTCTATAGGATTCAAGTTAGATGAGGCATAGGATGCCAAGTAGCAACTTTGTTATTTGGGCTTTGGCCCAAGAACCCATTGATAATCCTTTATGGTAAAGATACCGTACCCACCACGAGTCGCTGTCTGATAGGGCCACGTAAACAAAATAACATAATTGCGGTTGTCCAGTTCATCTCTCTCTCTGTCCTCTCCCTTCTCTAATTCATCTCTTTCCTGCGTGCGTACTCAGTCCCGACGAAGCCACACAGATACAGACACAGACACAGACACAGAGGTAAGCCTGATCTGGTTTCTCCATTTGTAGCTTCTACTTTTTCTCTCTCTTTTTCTTCTATTCAATGAAAGTGAAGTGAATCTGAGTTATGGGTTGTGGAGCCTGATCTGGTTTCTCCATCTGTAGGTACTCGAATTGGTGAAATTGGGAGATATTTTGGACTTGTTTTTGTGTTATCAGAGCAGCAATGGACCATGCTGAGCTCACCACCGAACAGGTTGGTTTCATTTGAATTGGGGATGATGCTGTTTGATTGTTTGGAATTTGCCTCTTCTCTCTTTCCATGGGAATTACATTTCGTGAATCTGAATATTCATTCTTGTCCCACTTTCCTTCCTTTATCAAGGTTTTGAAAAGGGACATCCCTTGGGAGACATACATGACCACTAAGCTCATCACTGGAACGTGCCTTCAGCTGTTAAGGCGTTACGATAAAAGATCCGAGAGTCACAGATCACAGTTGCTCGATGATGTAATTCCTCCTGCTCTTTATCATATTTACAACTTTATGCCCTCCTCCTCTTTCTATCTTATGCTTCAGCTCAAACACATTTTGATTTGTACATTCATCCCAAACCATAATGCTGTGTGCTGCCTTCTTATAATGCTTCACCTTAATCTTAGTGGAGATATCATCTTAATTGTCTGATAAGAGTGATTTGGTTTTCTTTTTCTTCGGCTGTGTATCTCACAATGATGTTGACAAGGTGATCAAATGTGGCAGGACGGCCCTGCTTATGTTCAAGTGTTTGTTGGCATTTTACGTGATATTTTCAAGGAAGAAACAGTAGAGTATGTCCTTGCTTTAATTGATGAAATTCTTGCAGGTAATTGGAAGATTTTCTGGCTTTCTGATTGCACACCCATTGGCAAAACAAAAACTAAACGTAACCTTTTTCTTTCCTTTTGTCCCAGCTAACCCAAAAAGAGCAAGATTGTTCCATGATGGTACTATTGTCGATAAAGATATTTATGAGCCTTTCTTGAGGTCAGCACTGATTCTACAATTCAGTGATACAAGTAATATTTTTATCTATGTAAAAACAAACAAACAAACCATTGAGTTTCATTTCAGGTTGCTTTGGAAGGGTAATTGGTTCATACAAGAGAAGAGCTGTAAGATACTTGCTCTAATAGTGAGGTACTCATACATGATGCATTTCAAAAGTGAAATACAAATAACCAAGGAATCAACTAAGCACAGTTTCTTGTGTGGTCTCCATCTTAAACTTTTATTAACGGCATTTATTTTCGTTTATGTTTTCTATATTAATACAGCGCCAGGCCAAAACCCCAAGATGGCACTGTTGCAAATGGAGAAGCCTCAAATTCAAAGAGAAAAATTACAACTATTGATGATGTGTTGAAAGGATTGGTGGAATGGCTTTGTGCACAGGTATGCTTTCAGCTTTTGATTATAAGTTCTACTGAATGCAACTGGGTGCCTTTCTCTTTTTCAATGCCTGGAAATGGAGTGTTTTAGTAGTTGTTGAATAGGTGTTAACACATCTCAAAGGGGTAATGCACCGGAAACCTAATCACTCCTTAATATTAGAGGAGATGCCATTTGGTGCAAAGGTGATTGGCATACGGAATGTCTCCATCGTACTGCTAATGATCTAGTTTCAAAGATGCATCTATCTCTGGGCCTTGTCAACGAAACCATTTATCATGAGCTTGTTATTGGGAAAGTTCAATTATACTCCATGGCCATTGGCCACCTTGATGAGATGTACACACTTGTTCTTTTCTAGCTCCTTGGAAATGAAAGCATTATTTTTGACATTTCAAATTTCCAAATGCAGAATGTGTAATCGTGGAACTCCTGTTCTGAGATCATGCTTTGCGAAAATTAGGAAATTAAGTCTGCAGAAAAGTATCTTATTGTGTGTGTTATTATGGAAAAGAAATAACATTTATCCCTTGGCTTTGATGTGTGACCTTGTTTAGAAATGCTTTACTGTATTACAGTTGTGTGGTGCATATTATGTCCTTCTCTTATTAGTCCTCAAGTTCAATCAGTTATTGATGATATCACAGTTATCACTTGGTGGTTTTTAGTTTGGATGATATTCGTTGTCAGAGTATTTTTCTGATGGTAGATGTATTTTCCAGCTGAAGAAGCCTTCCCATCCTAGTCGCGGCATCCCAACTGCTGTCAATTGCCTTGCAACCTTATTAAAGGAACCTGTGGTTAGATCTTCCTTTGTTCAATTAGATGGGGTGAAGTTGCTTGTTCCCTTAATTTCTCCAGCTTCCACCCAACAATCTATTCAGGTAACTTTTTTTGGTACTTTGGACATCTAACAAGAAAGAAAAAAACATATGTTTACACCCAAGCTACACAGCCCATTCCTGTCAGTTGACAGGCTAAATTATCATCTGGTGCTTCTAATCACCTACAAGCTTCGAGTTATGGAACTAATAACTAACTTCCATATTCGTTTCTTGACTTTTTTATTTTTATATTGACAATAGATTGTGTTTGAAACAGCTTCTTTATGAAACATGTCTATGTATCTGGCTCCTATCCTATTATGAACCTGCAATTGAGTACTTGGCTACTTCTAGAACTCTTCCACGACTCATAGAAGTTGTCAAGAGTTCCACAAAGGAAAAGGTGAGGATCTTGTCCTTTTGGATGCTAAATATTTTTATAGCAAGAGTAATTTGTGTATATCTTGATTCCTTCTCTAATAAGCTTGCCTCTTTCCACATTTTTTATTCTTCTGATATTGATCATCCATGGGGAACAAACGTGACACCATCCTTTGCATTTCTGACTTTGTCCATGTTATGAGTAATGTTTGTCTTTGGTAATATGGATTTGCTTATTCCTGGTAGGTTGTCAGAGTTGTTGTTTTGACCCTGAGGAACTTGCTCTCCAAAGGGACATTTGGTGCTCAAATGGTGGACCTTGGACTGCCACAAATTGTTCAGAGTTTGAAAGCACAAGCATGGAGTGATGAGGTGATAAATTTTAAGAGTCTGCATTTTTTTCTTTTTTTTATAGTTCGCATTTTTTCAGACCGAGTTTTATTTTTCCGCTTCTTTTGGGCCACTCGGTTACACCCAGTTAAATTATGGGGCATTGTAACTATTGTTGATTTCGTGCATTTGTTATTTTAAACTGTAGATCATCGGTTGTGTTTTTTTTTTAACTAATTGAAGTTTCTCATAGGATCTCCTGGAGGGATTAAATCAACTGGAAGAGGGTCTGAAGGATAACATCAAGAAACTGAGTTCTTTTGATAAGTATAAGCAAGAAGTCCTCCTTGGCCATCTTGACTGGTCACCCATGCACAAGGATCCAATATTCTGGCGCGAGAATATTACCAATTTTGAAGAGAATGATTTTCAGGTACTTTTTTGTTGTTTGCCCAAGATTTCAATTAGATTATTTGCTTATCAGTTGTGTTGCATAGTTTGTTTATTGGTCTATCGTTCTTAGTCAATTCAGTGGGACTGAAAAGATCCTTAAAATTATTTGGGCATGCCAAAAGATGTGTCTCCCATGTTTTGTTGGCATCAGTACCAGTGGGGCCCCTTTCATGAGTCCTAGGATTTTGCTAATACTTGGCAGTAGATACTCTGAGTGTGCATCTGAAGACACTCGTTAATGCTATAAGGGATTTTGGTTACTGGACTACTCAAGGTGGGCCTAGTGTTATACTTATTCGTGTTTTCCTGTAGCTCTGTTTTTGCAAGACAGCCGTGGCTTCCATGGAAAAGTGGTAGTAAATTTGGTCTTGTGATATAGCTTCCTAGTACTTTTTCACTATTGCCTTGTTCGTACAGCTAAAACCAGCATTGAATTGAATTATTGTGGTAATTTACTGATACTAAAATTGATTGCAGATGTGAACGTGCTTGAATGATCTTTTGAAAAAACTTGTGGCTTCCTTGACACTAATAATGCATGATTTCCTCTTGCAGATTCTAAGAGTCTTGATCACTATTTTGGACACATCCAGTGATCCTAGGGCTTTGGCTGTTGCCTGCTTTGATATCTCACAGTTTGTCCAGCAGCATCCGGCTGGAAGAATCATAGTGACGGACCTCAAGGCCAAGGAACGTGTGATGAAACTGATGAATCATGAGAATGCCGAGGTTACGAAAAATGCACTACTATGTATCCAGAGGCTTTTCCTAGGTGCCAAGTATGCGAGCTTTTTGCAGGCTTAGATCGTTTCAATGGTTGAGCAATGATGCACCGAATGAGTCATAATCTTATTGTCCAAAAGTGTTGTTAATGAATGGGTGTCACTGTCATAGTAGTAGTAGTGGTTTACATATTATTATTATTTCAGTAATTCATTTTATACGACGACTCTTGGTTATGAAACAACGTTTGGAAGTTTGATTTGTTGCTATGTGTTAGATGTGGAATATTATTCTTGCTATTGAGGTATGGAATAAAATAAATTATGTAATCCCATTGGTAAAAATAAAATATATATTTTGTGAGCCTGTCAGTGTCTATCAATCAGAATCAGTAGAGTGATGTTTGTTGTTGCTAAGATTTTCTCACCTTTTAACTTTTGCATAATCAATCGCTCGACTATGAATCTCTTTTCTTCTTTTCATTTTTTTGAAAATGAGAAAACCATGGCGGCAAGGGGCTTGTAGGTCTAGTTTATTAATTAGAAGAAAACGAAGCATTTGCTTGCTAGAGGAAAAAAATAAACAAAGATAAGAAGCCGACGAATATGGAATAGTGTCGTCTCATTTTCTTGGTGAGTAGGTGAGTGACCCAGAAAAAGAAAAAGAACTAATCTAATCTAAACCCTTATTCTATTTATTAACGGGTCTCCAGTAGTCTCTCAATATTGATTGCCTCAGAGAGAGAGAGAGAGAGAGAGTGAGTGAGTGAGTGAGAGAGATGGAGAAAAAGAGAGAGGTGAGGAGGACAAGGGAAGGTTATGCAGGAGGTGCAAACAAAGCTACAGCCCTGCCTCCAACACCCCTTCCTCATGCCGCTTCCACCCTTCGTTCTTCGTCTGTCGCCGTCATGACGACCAGAAAAGGTCTCTCTCTCTCCTTCTCCAATTTATTGAGTTTCTTTTTAATATAAGTTTCTTTGAATTTCGATTTTTTATAAAACTAAGAGATGCCCATTTGTTTAATCTGTGCTTCTGATTCCATGTGTTTATTTTCTTGCGTTTCGGGTAAAGATGTATCCGAACCCTCATGTCCTTTTCGTCCTAATTTCTTACAATGTTGTCTTTCCCCAAACGCAAATATTGGATTGCACCTTTTGAATGAGAAATTCATGTTTCTGGTTTAGTTAGTTCATCCCTGGTATGCTCACCAAAGCCAATTTGATGTTTTTACCTCCACTCAGTTGATATCAGTTGGCTGTATGAAAATTACGAGTGTTGTTTTTTCTTTTCTTTAATAAAATATTTTCCATGGTTGTTGTTCAGCTTATTGTTTTATACCTATGTTGTGTTACTTACACATTTATGGGTGACAAGCCAAGGGAAGCTCTGACTCTGAGGGAAGTAAAGTTGCATATCACAGGATAGGTACAGCAATAGCATGTATATGAATTCAAACCAGTGAAACACGAATAACCCGTGACTCTTGTAAGAGAGAGCATTTAAGGGGTTGCCCATTTGCTAATGACTGAGCAAGTTGATATGGTCTGCTAAGTTAAATGTATAAATTCCTTTAGAAATCTAATCACTTTGCAGCTCTGATAATGAGTACAAGCTCATGCATCACTCTATGAAGACAATATATAAGAACGTCACTGTCCAGGCTATGTTTCAATGATCTCCTTATTGATAATTTGCAACTGCATAATATATTCACGGAAGTTGTTAGAAGACAGAATTATTTGGAATGCTTCATCAGGTAGCAATAAATTTAAACTCATGTGTTCTTGGCCTTCAAGATTAAATGTATGTGAGAGAGAGAGAGAGAGATTGGGGTACAAAACTAGGCTTTCATCTTAAAAATTTGGGGTCGGCTGAGGTTGGAGAACGTCTCCAAAAAACATTATCAATTTCACTTTCACATTGTTAAAAATATGGGTGAAGTGAAAGTATATATTTATCCAATTGGGCATTGATGTGGATATGAACAACTGTAAGCTGTTGCAGAGGGAATTTATATGCAAAGGTAAGAAGTGTCTTGAGCCACTAAAGTGGTTATGGTAGAGAAATTGCTGTGACAGAGAGGGGAGTCTGGGAGAGAAATTGCTGTGTGACGAGATTGGGTGTGTACTTGTGTTTTTGTGTTGTGTATGTACGAGCATTGTGTTCAGAACGAAGATGATTTGTTAGGTTCTAACTTTGGTTCTCTTTCCTGTGATATGATAACTTTTTCCGTGGTTGATGCTTAGTATTCCTTATTGGTTCAAGGTACTATGAATTGGGACCCAAAGATCTGCCGTATGCAGCCAAGTTCTATGACTGTTGTGGGGCTGAGGATCCTGAGGCATCCGGTTGCACTACCAGTTTCCATGTTTCATATGATGATGATTGATGTAATATCTCTCTTTCTTCATTTCAGTCTTGCACTGTAAAAATAAATCTGTACATATCTCCAGTAATCTCCTCCATTATATATACTAATTTTGATACATAATTGGGTTTCTTAATGTCTTAGCATGTTTCTTGAGAGTCATAGGGTTGTATAGTTTAGGCACGTCAATTTTATTGCCGCTGGCTAGTTGTGTTGTGAAATAGATAAGGCGTCACTATTCTATGATGAAACTGCCGAAAAAATGTGAGAACTTTCAGTTGAGAGATTTGGCCCAGATGATATCAGCAGCAGCATGTGGCTGTGTATCAGGTAGAAGAAAAACAAAGTAATGTAAAGAGAAAAGATAGTGGAAAATATATGACAAAATCATCAGGCGGGAAGGAGGGGGGAGGGAACTTCAGTTGAGGCTCTCCTCTCCTCGCCTCATAGAGAAGATATACTTCATACATGTCGTCTTTGCTTCTTGCAACTACCTACACCTTTTGTTCCTCTTCTTTTCTGCAAGTTTTCATGATTTGATTTGATCCCACCCAACCACCCATGTGGATGACAGTTGTTGTTTTTGCTTTCTATTTTCTTGTATGATAGATTTTGGATCTTCTTTCCTTTTTCTTTTTCTTTTTCTTTTTTTTTTTCTTTTTCCTAACTCTGATTATTTATTCCAATTTTTTGATATGGGTGTGTTTGTCATCCCTGGAGCATTTGATAAATTATTGTGTTGTCTCATATCATTAGTTTAATAAAAAAATCCAGTGCTGGAGAGAGAGAGAGAGAGAGAGAGAGAGAGAGAGAGAGAGGTAAGTGTATGATTGTAAATCTCTTTGATCATATGCCTTTCTCAATTCTCATGAAAAAGGCATATGATTTCTTGAAACATTACATGTGGTGGTTAAAGTTAAAGCAGCTAGCCTCGGCCTTCTATTCTATTATTGTAAATAATGGCAGAGCTCAGCTCGGGAAATCTGTGGAGAGGTGGCTGCCGGTTATCCAGTCTCAGGAGCCCAAGGCTTCAGGTTAGGCTGGCAATGGCATGCAGATGCAGTAGACAAGTAGAGCTCGCCATCCACGCCCAGATATAAATTAAGATCACTCGCATTGCCAATTTGCCATTCCCTTTATTATTATTATTAGAGATTTTCTATTTAAACTCCACACTTCTCTTAGTTCACCCCATGTTCTAAGTTCACCCAAACTTTTAATTTAAATTTTCACAATTTCTAAGAAAACCCCACTATCTTCCCAAATTACCCTTAAAAACACCCCAAGCTAAAAAAATAAGAAATAAAAGAAATTTTCTATTTAAACCCCACAAGCTACCCAATATTGAAATTCCAGAAGTGATACGTAGAGAACAAATTGATTCTAATATTGACGTTTCATTTGCTGCAACACAAGTGTCAATTTAACGATTAAAAGTTGCCAGATAATTCTAATATTAAATTGACACTTTGCACTAGGAGTAGGCCATCTGATCAGCCACCAATGGAGAATACATTGAAGCTTTTATCAGAGTGGAAAAGCAACAAGAAAAATAACCCAACTATTGAAGTAGCAGCAGCAGGATTATGATTTTAGATGCATATTGGAATTCCAGAAGTGACAATAATATTACTGTTCCCAGCAACAACAAAAAAACACAAACAAATGGAATCCTAAATTTGAAATTTAATACTTTCTAGAGAAAGAGAATAGTTTTACCAAAACATCATGTATTAAAAAAAAACAACAAAACAAAAGCAATCAACAGTCAAGCAATCAACAAAGGGAAGAGAATAAGATCATTACAGCTAAACAATCAACAAGTCTTTCCATAAACTCCCACGCATATTTTAAAGAGGCATGCTCATCAATGTTCTACGTTTCTGGCAATACTATGTAAAGGAGTTTGTATTTTTGTAAAACTTAATATGAAGAGTGGTGGGGTGTATGTATAGATGTACTCGGGTTAAGTATTAAGTTGGATGACTTTTTTTTTCTTTTTACACAATAATAAAACTTACAGCTTAATGATTTAAATATTGAGGTGAACTAAGAGAAGTGTGGGATTTAAATAGAAAATCTCTTATTATTATTATTATAATAATTATTATTATCATTAATCAGTCTGTAAAGCTATATTTTATACACTATATTATATATGATGATTAAAAAAAGTTGTTAACGTATTAATTTAATAGATATGAGCCAACCTCCCTTTCTCACGTCGTCTGTCATTACTTCGTATTGTTCTCCTTCTTGAATCAATAATAATCAATATTAAAATTCAATATTCCTTCTTTTTATTGCAAATAAAACTAACCCCAGTCTGTACTCTGTATCTATTATTGAGTTTGCCACAAGAAATTCTTTACACTCACTCCACACAGCATTTGTATATTTTCTACGTTTAATTCGTAGTTTTATTTTGGTCAAACTCGATCCACGTTTAATTTATTATTAAGTCAACATAACAACGAATTGAAAGCTATATATGTATATGTATTAACTGGCATGCTTGTGTATCTGTCTGTGGATGTATTTGGTTGCCGGGGTTGTATCAATACATATATAATGTACATATTCAATAATAAATACGGAGATTCACTATTAATAGCGGAATATAATAAATAGGGAGTCTTTGAATTTGTATGCAAAACATGAGGCACCGAGGCACGGCTACCAGTAGCGGGATATAATTGATCAACGTTTCTAAAGGTGATATCTCACCTAATTCATACAATCTAATGATAATTTCCTTTCCTTTCCTTTCCAATCAAATTTGGCTCACCAAGAAGAACTAATCAAGGTTTGTTGTTTGCTTGATAGTCAGCTTCCCACCACACATAAAACATAAAACATAAAACATAAAACATAAAACATAAACATAAAAACATAAAAAGGGTCCTCCCCAATTGAGTTTAATCAATATTAATTGTTTGTTACTTCATGTAATCTAAAAAGTCATATCTTCTCCTTCTATTCTATATAATATATATCTATATGGTGTCTATCTAATCTAATCCAAAAGCTCAACTTCAGTTATCTTCCTTATTCAACTTGTAAAATAAACATCTCTCCCAACTCTTAAACATGAAGAAATTAAAACGGACTTGCAGTTATAAATATAGTTAAACACCAAAATTTACCCCTCAATTCAATTGGACATAAAAAGTCAATGTCTTGGACCGTAAATTACATCAAAATAACTTTTAAGAAACAAAGTAAAATTGGGGACATTTTTAGGACGGGATATAGAAATAATTATTTCCCCTTTACCGAAAAGCAGGGCCAGCAGCAGCAATGGTAGACTAGACAGGTCTTTGACTCTTTGGCCTTTGGTAATGTGTGTGCTTGACAGGTTAAAAGGAAAAAGGCAAGAAATACTAGGGCTACTTTTGTCTATTCACGAGCTCTCGTTCCTAAAATACAGACAGACACTCCCTCCTCCTGAAAGAAACAAGTAAAAAACAGAGTACAAAGTACATGTAGTAATACTAGAAGAAGCTGAGTTGTGCAGTGTGTGTGGCCATTTGAGAGACAAGAAAACCAACCCAAATACTTTTGTTCGTTCCTTCTTCTGTCAAAATTCCTTGTTTTGGTTTATCTTCGACTTCATCTCCTTTTATTTTTCTTTTTCTTTTTCTTTTTCTTTTTCTTTTTATTCTCTTAACAAAATAAAAGGAAGGAATTATAGCAACATGTTATCTGTCATCTAAAAACTTTGTTGCATATTACATTTTCACTTACAATGGCAGCATCTTTAGATCTTAGACAGCTGCCCAACCCCATCCCACAACAATAACACTCACACAAATTTCCTACCTAGTGCTCCACTACCACTTCCACTTCCACTTTCTTCAACCATCACCATGTCTTCCAAGTCCAAGTAAGTTCTCTTTCTCTCTCATCCCTTACCTTCCTCTCTCTACCTCTTACTCTGGCACTGTGCCGCCGCCGGGATGAGAGAGAGAGGAAGATCAGATTTCGTTCTTCGTATTCTCTGTGTCCATAGATTCTACAAATGTATGAAAATTTTCAATTTGGGATTTTCTTGTCGGTTTCTTAATTAGTGCGTGCGAGGGATCTGCTTTTATCATCTCCTCTCTACTAGGTTTTTTTTTTCCTGATATTTTCTCCAACTTTTTTTCTTTCGTCGGGTCTGATTCTGAATTTGCTTTTTTGCAAACGGGTTTTACTTCGTTTTTCTTGATTCTTGATTCTGATATGAGTTATTCATTCAATTCTTAGATTTTGATCTTTATTTTCGTTGGATCTGTCCTTGAACAATTTTGTCACATATTATTCATATATATATATATGTATATATATATATATATATATATATCTCTCTCTCTCTCTCTTTCTCATTCTCTGTGTTTTGTTGTCTTGTCTGGGCTTTTTCTCTTGATAAATTTCCAATTTTGTGCCAGATCCATCATCCTTTGGACCCCCGTTTGATTTTTTGATCAGTGGTTGTGTTGTGCTCATACATATACATATATATTATATAATGTCTGCATTGTTTTGTTTGATGTAATATGGATGTGGTGCTGACAGTTTGAAGTTGAACAGATCTGCTATTATATCTGAAACTCCTAAAAAAGCATCACCAGCAACCCCTCGAGTTAGTAAACTGAGCAGGGGAGTCGCTAAGTCAGATTCCGATTCACCCTCTCCTTTGCAGAATTCTCGCCTTTCACTTGATCGCTCCCCAAAGACCACCTCTGTCAACTCCAAGCCCACAGTTGACCGCCGCTCACCAAAGATCACTACCCCACCTGAAGTGAGTTTTAGCAACTACATTTGTATTCTACTGCTTTATTTTTATTTTTTACTTATTATTCTTTTCTTTTCCGGTGACACTTGTAGTGCTTCAGTCATTTACTTCCTTACAAATTGTTTTAGTCTGCTTTGGACAGAAAATTGAAAATGAAATTCTACCATAGATATTAATGACGCTTTAGAAATATAATACTAGCAATTGGAGATGGATTTTGAACTTTTTATTTCATTTTCCCTTTTCTGATTCTTTCTTGAAAAGGAACCAAGTGTCTCTCACGTCATAGGCTTATAGTAATGTCAATTGTGATCTGCAATTGTTAATTTATAATATTTCCAGAAACAACCAACACGCGTTGCAAAGGGATCAGAAATACAGGCTCAATTAATTCTCGTTCAGGAAGATCTAAAGAAAGCAAAGGAGCAGATACTTTTGATTGAGAAAGAGAAGGCTAAAGCAATTGACGAATTGAAAGATGCACAGAAAGTGGCCGATGAGGCACATGAGAAGCTCAGAGAGGCTTTGGTGGCTCAAAAGCGAGCCGAGGAGAATTCTGAAATTGAGAAGTTTCGTGCTGTTGAGCTGGAGCAGGCAGGAATTGAAGCATCCCAAAAGAAGGAAGAGGAATGGGAGAAAGAGCTTGAAGCTGTGAGGAACCAACATGCTCTGGATGTGGCCACTCTACTCTCTACCACTCAGGAACTTCAAAGGTTGAAGCAAGAACTGAGCATGACCTGTGATGCAAAAAACCAGGCACTGATTCATGCTGATGATGCAACTAAGATTGCTGAGATTCATGCCAAGAAGGTGGAGATTCTCTCGGCTGAGTTGACTCAATTGAAGGCCTTGCTAGATTCAAAGCTTGAAACAGAGGCTAGCGAAAACAGCCAGATGGTGCAAAACCTTAAATCAGAGGTAGACTCTCTCAAACAAGAACTTGAGAAAGCAAAAGGTTATGAGGAGAGATTGATAGAGAAAGAGGCTTCCATTGAACAGCTCAGCGTCGAGCTAGAATCAGCCAAGATGGCTGAATCCTATGCACGTAGTATAGTTGAGGAGTGGAAAAATAGGGTTGAGGAATTAGAGATGCAGGTTGAGGAAGCAAATAAGTTGGAGAGGTCTGCATCAGAGTCTTTAGATTCAGTCATGAAACAACTTGAGGGGAACAGTGAGTTATTGCATGATGCAGAATCTGAAATTTCTGCTCTTAAAGAGAAGGTGAGCTTGCTGGAAATTACAATTGGAAGACATAGAGGGGATCTTGAGGACTCAGAACGTTGCCTTGATATGGCCAAGGAAGAAAATTATGAAATGGGAAAAATGATTGAGTCACTTAAGTCGGAGCTTGAAACTCTGAAGGAGGAGAAAATCCAGGCTTTAAGCAATGAGAAGCTTGCAGCATCCAGTGTTCATACCCTATTAGAAGAGAAAAATAAACTCATAAATGAGTTGGAAAATTCCAGGGATGAAGAAGAGAAGAGCAAGAAAGCAATGGAAAGCTTAGCTTCAGCTCTACATGAAGTGTCCGGAGAAGCAAGAGAAGCCAAAGAAAAGCTGCTAACTAGTCAAGCTGAGCATGATAATAATGAGTCCCAGCTAGAAGACCTGAAAATGGTCTTGAAAGGAACCAACGAAAAGTATGAAGCAATGCTTGATGATGCAAAACATGAAATTGATATTCTTACAAGTAACCTAGAACAATGCAAGACTGAGTTCCACAACGCAAAGGCTGACTGGGAGCAGAAAGAACTTCACCTGGTGAATTGTGTAAAGCATTCAGAAGAAGAAAACTCTTCTAGGGAAAAAGAAATAATCAGGCTGCAAAAGTTACTCAAAGAAACTAATGAAGAAGCTTGGGCTTTGAAGGACGAAGAAGCCCAATTGAAAGAGAGCCTGAAGGAAGTTGAATCTGAAGTTATCTGTTTGCAGGAAGCTCTTGCAGAAGCAAAGGCTGAGAACATGAAATTAAAGGAAAGCGTATTGGACAAAGAAAATGAGTTCCAATGTATTGTTCAAGAGAATGAGGAGCTCCGAGACAAGGAGGCTGCTTCTCATACAAAGGTTGAGGAGTTGTCTAAGTTACTTGATGAAGCTGTGGCCAAGAAGCAAGCTGAGGAAAATGGTGAGCTAACAGATAGTGAGAAGGACTATGATTTGCTTCCAAAGGTAGTTGAATTCTCTGAAGAGAATGGGCATGGAAGAGAGGAGAAACCCAAAATGGAGCTTCAACCAAATCAATGTGAGGAACCCAAGAGGGAAAATTCATGGCAAGAGAATAATAATGTCATGAATGACAAGGCCGAACAAGTTGATTTTGCTAAAGTTGATACTCTGAATGGGAAACCAAAAGAAGATGAGAGCAAAGAGAAAGAGGATGACTCTGTAGAAGTTGAATATAAGATGTGGGAGAGCTGCAAGATTGAAAAGAAGGAATTCTCGCCGGAGAGGGAACAAGAGCAGGAATCCTTTGAAGAGGAAGTGGACTCAAAGGTCGGGGGTGGCGAGGAGGGGTTGGATCAGATTAATGGAGTTACTTCAACCGAAAGCATTGATGATGGCAGAATCTCTCCATCAAAGCAGCAGCAGCAACAGAAGAAGAAGAAGCCTTTACTCCGCAAGTTTGGAAGTCTACTCAAGAAGAAGAGCACAAGCAACCAGAAGTAGAGAGACCAGTTTTGCCCGACTTGTGCCCAACTAGCAGGCAGGCAGGCAGGCAGGCAGGTTTACTGGATATTGTTTTGCACCTAAATGTGTTTGATTTTCTATTTTTTGGAGTCTGGCTTTCAGAATAGGTTAAAAATGAAGAGGTTTGTATTATGGTTAGGGTTTTTATTTTTATTTTTTAAATTGTGATTTCCTATCTGGGCAGTATCTTGTATGTGATGGAGATTTTTATATTCCCCTTCATTTCTCCATTCCTTTCCCCATCCAATTTAGATCTTATGAAAAGGAGTGGTAACATGAGCTTGTATCTTGATTTGCTTTCATCTATTTCAAATGGGATATATAAATATATCATTGTTCTTTGTAGTTTGCATCTTCAAGGCGAAGGAGCCGCCAAAAAAAAAATTGACACTTACTTTTCATGCTTGTAATTCCAAGTGGGCCAGCCCAAACTTCAAAATCAAGCAAATAATAAAGCAATCCTCTAAGAAAAGAAAAAAAGGAAAAAGAAAAGAAAAAAGAGCGCGTTAAGCAAGCATCTCTCTCTCCGGCACATTGGTGGGTCGGTCCTGCATAATTAATTACCACATTAGTCCTTTTCTTTTTTCTCTAACTAAGAGGAAGGAGAGTTGAGAGTAGATGGCATTGGCCGCAGATTCGTACTTTTGATTCTTCCTTCACTAAAATCAGATAAAACAAGGACTGAAAAATACATATATATTAGAGATTTTCTATTTAAGCCCTGCACTTTTCTTTGTTTACCTCAATACTTAAATTATTAAGCTGTAAGTTTTATTATTGTGTGAAAAAACAAAAAAAGTCATTCAACTTAATACTTAATCCTAGTACATCTATACACACACCTCACCACTATTCATATTAAGTTTTAGAAAAATAGAAACTCCTCTATATCCTATTGCAAAATTACTTCTATTCCCTGTGTTGATTGCTTGGTTGTTTTGATTTTTTATTGAAAATTTTATATTGGCTTAACTTCTTATATGCTCAAAAGTAAACAGTAGATGATTATTGTACCTTCGTGTAAGTGAAATTTGTTCTTGCCGAGGTAAATTGCACATTCTTGTCTACAACGCAAATGAATATCTCCTCATTTAATTTTTAATTTAGAAATCTTTATTTGGTCTAGGATCTCTTTCCATTGACAGTGAACGATATACTGGAACAGTTAGCAGGTTTGTCTGTCTTGCAGCAAGCACATGGACCTTCATCTTCTTCTAAAAAAATAGGGGCATTCTTCATCTTTTCCCCCACTATTCAGTTTAAATATATGTTTTTTTTCTTCTATAGTTTGTAGTAAGAAGATAGTAGGGTTTAAATAGAAAAATTCTTTAATTTTTTATTTTTTCAACTTGGGATGTATTTAAGGGTAATT
This sequence comes from Prunus fruticosa, assembly GCA_018703695.1. Classification (NCBI taxonomy): domain Eukaryota; kingdom Viridiplantae; phylum Streptophyta; class Magnoliopsida; order Rosales; family Rosaceae; genus Prunus; species Prunus fruticosa. The sequence continues at coordinate 59,404,022 of CM031918.1, read as the reverse complement.
TGAAAAGATAGTGGGGTTTTCTTAGAAATTGTGAAAATTTTAATTAGAAATTAGGGGGAACTTAGAACATGGGATGAACAAAGAGGAGTGCGATGTTTAAATAGAAAATCTCTATATTATATATTAGGAGATTTACTATTATACCTAATATAGAAGCCCAAATTATTAAAAAAACCATATATGAAGTGGAATTTAGAAACACATCCAAAACCCATTTACAAATATAACAAAAAGACTTTTAACTTCTTTTAAATTACAAAACTGCCATTGATTTTTTAAAACAAACACAACTCCAAAACCTCGTAAAAAAGCCAAACAAAAAGGTTTTTAATAATCAAAATTAAATTCAATAGGAATAGCTATTATTTTTTCGGTGTTTTTTGGGTTTGTTTATAGAAATTAAATAATGTAAGGTTTATTTATAATTTTAGTGCTAAAAATGAGTATATGACTAAATATTTCTTATATATTTACCCGAAGAAATTTACAAGTACTCTTTGTAATATTGGATTAGTCAAATCCAGAGAGTATCATCAAAGGAAAACGGGAGATGTGGTTAGAGATCATCTGCGGTCTGATAATATACAGGTTGTACAGGTGCTTCTTCTCCGACGACGACGACGTTTTGGACGTGGAGACCTCTGATTCTAAGGCCCTCTTCTCCGTCGGCGAGAGGCTTGTCAAGCTTTATGGCGGCAAGGTCTATGCGGGCCTCCGGATTCCCGATGCTGATACCGCTACCCCTCAGAATATCGATTTGGTTCTCGTCTCCAAAGGGTAGTCTATCAACATCCTTCTCTTTCTCCTTTTATTTTATGCTTTTTTTTCTAATTAGATTAGACGATAAAATCCTCACCAATCTGTTGCTTGTTCCTGCTTTTGTTGGTTTGTTTTTCAATAAAAATAAAAAATAAAAAATAAAAAAAATCAAAGGGAGGCAATGGTGATAGCCGTCAAGAATTTCTCAGGATTGATCTCAGTCAATCCAGATGGCAGCTGGGTTTGCGAGGGCTACAGTAAACACAAAACGGAGCACCATCCTGATCCTGTAAGTCTTACTCCTAGCATGTTCATTGCTTTTGCTGCCTACTCAGATAGTGTGATGCTCACTTATTTTTCCACTCACAAATTCATGACGTATCCAATGCACGCACACAATACATTCTCGATTCCTTTTCTGTATAGATTTCATTTTCGTAGACATCACATGGATATTCTCGATACACTTCTATTTGGTTTTCCAGATCATGCACTACTACATTTACAGTCATATCTATGAGTATGAGGGGGCAAAGAAAAAAAAAACACACAAAGGGAAATCGGGAACTTGGCCTTACTTATGTCTCTTCAATTGTTATACCTTTTAGGTGGCGGAGACTAAAAAACAAGCTTCGATTCTTGAGTCATATCTAGAACAAAGAGGAGTTGCTTTACCAGAAGGATATTTGTCTTGCAAAGTAATACTTTCCAATCCTAAAGTTTGGTACGTTCTGGAGTTTTCTCATGATTTGATTATTATAACTCTGTCTATACCCATTCAACTGATCGAAAATGGTGATGGTTTGTTATGGTGTTTAGATAACCAGTGTATGCCATGCGATTATCCCTCTCATCTTTTGGATGCAACATAAGATCTGTTCTTTGTTGCTCCTACTTATTCTTACTTGGGCTTCTCAGTACAATTTCCATCCACATAGCTACTGCCCTGTTTTCTATTTTCATTCTTTTTTTTTGCTTTGAATATTACTAGTGATCGTGATTGAGCATCATTGAGTTATCTGCGTAGAGTACTCTATGTACCATTTTGCAAAGCACATGCATCATTTCTTTTCTCTCCGCTGGTCTTCTCATCTTCAATTTATGCGCAACGGGATCTTCATTTAGCAGTCGAGATATTCATAGAATCTATATTTGATGTTGTTCATAAGGTAGCACATTGTCTTCTTTCCCCATTGGAGGATTTTAAAACACTATCAGAGAGAGGTGCTCGAGAGTTGTTGACATGTAGGAGTAGGATATATGTGGTTTAAAGGTCTTGACGTGTAAAGCTAGTATTGCAGATGGTCTTTAAGAAAAACATTTAGGGGGGATGTGGGATCTAATTGGTTCTGTTGTTACTAACATTTCTGCATTTGCTCACACATATTTTTTTTCTTGCAGTACCATTCAGTCAAGCAATTTTCCATCAGAAGTCGTAGCCTATGACCAGTGGGTACAGCTGAAACCAGAACCAAAAAGTATGTTTTCTGGTTGGATTAAGGGTGCCTTCCGTGGTGGAAAGAAAGAGATGCAAGAATCTATACATCAGAAGCTTAATTTCATCCTTAGTACGGCCCCAATGTGGGATAGGTTCGTTGCCATCTTTACTTTGAATGCTTGCTACTTATGAGGCCTTGGTGAGGCCAACTCAGTTCTAATCTGACATAAAATATTGATATACACAGTACACAGACACCCACAGACACCCACACATACTTATAAATAGATATATGGGTAAGCAGATACATAGAAGTCATCTAACAAATCCACTAATAAGTCATCTAACTCTTCACTGAGATGAAGTCACTTGGGATTAGGCGCCTCCTCAACTATGCCGAGGGTAATTATTAAGCCATTCCTTTTCATATAAGTTGGAATCACAGGGAACTAGGCTGTTTGGTATACACAATGAATTCATTCATGTGGATGCTGTTTAGTGTTTTTATTTCTTTGGTTCCTAGAGATAGCAGATTGGCTGCCGCTTGAAAAAATATATATTGTTTCATGATTGGCCCGCAGGTTGGAGCTCAAAGGTAATAAGTATGTTCTTGGGGAGTTTCTGGAATTTAAGGGTAAGCAGGAAGATGTTGAGGCTTTGAGAAATATCAAAAGATCAAAAATTAGCCGCCTTGTTGTCCAAAAGACAAGCATGCTTGGATTTGGTAATCCCCTGAGTTATAATCTTTCTCACTTCTGAGTATTACTTAAGCTGAACTAGTACAAAATGATAAATGATGCATCCTGATTAGGTTGGGAACTTGGAATTTAATAATCGTTATAGTAGACATTGGATATAGGCATATATGTTAATAAATTTGCCCTCTTATTTTTGGCAGCCCCTTCAAGGCTTCAAGTTTTGTACTCGCCCCGTGATTATCGTAGCGAAGGAGCTTCAGCCTCTGAGTGGAAGGAAGTAAATGTGAGGTCGAGTACAGAGGTTCTCTTTCAGCCAGAAAGTTCTGATAAACTCCGCAAGTTTAAGCTCTCTTCGATTGTTTCTATGTCACTGAGTGCTTAAAGATTATTCCTGTTGAGATTATACATTGCACCACTGCGGGTTGCGACATGTAGTCTTAATTCTGTGTGAAAAATACCGAACCCACATGTTCAGGTACCTGCGGGTATCCTACTCATTATTTATTAATATTAATATTTGGCGGGGCGGGTAGGTTTATCTAAACAGTAGTTGTGTATGTCTTTCAGTTTTGTATATGCGGTGATGTAGATACGGAAACTGAATGACGAACATAAGATTACATGTAAGATTACTATACTACTGTCTTGAAACTATTATGCATCATGGGTAAAGTTAAATTGTTAATAGCCGGGGGTAAGACAAACATATTTGGCATTTTATCATGTGCAAGTTGACGACGGAGAGTCCTCTTAATCAAAGATCTACAACAATTAAATTATCAGACAAAAAATACAACAATTAAATTAATCATTATTTTGGTATTGGGGTCAAAGCCTGAGGTAAAATAAACCTAAGCATACAAGATTTTGAAAAAGAAAAAGAGAGGCATAATCGGATTCAAATTAATTGTGGACTTGAAGACGACTGTCAAAGAACACCTTTGAGTTTCTTCAGTTTGTTTGTTGCTCAACCTCTCTGTTGTGTCTTCCAAGTCCGACTGCAAACGTTTTAAGGGAAAATGTTTAAATTCATAACGTAACTGCAACGTGTTAATATCTTAGAACGAGAATTCCTCTGGCAAGTCTGGAAATTTGCTCAACAGGAAGCTCTTGTACTTTTTTTCAAGATCCCCCCCACCTGGGAACGATGTATTCCAATATTACCAGTTAGGTTGACATTATATACCACATAATATATATATATTCTTCCCCAAAACAAGGGGAGGACATTAAAGGGGTCACGAGGTTACTTTTAGCTCGAAATGGTGGGATGTTCTCGGACAACGTTGATTGCACCACCTTAGCAAAATCCTTGCCTGATATATAAATATCGATATCAACAAATGGACTAAGTTGAATAAAATCTAAAAAAGCAAAGAGTAACAACATTTTTAAGTCTAGAAACTCTTTAGTTCACGTATAAGAAGATAAGCCACACAAACCCACAACAGTCAGGGAGAAGAAAAAGAAAGAAGAAAAAAAATGATTTCATGGATGCCAATGAAAACTGAGTAACTATATCAAGCGGCTTGCTCTTATGACCTATCCAACAGAGAGTTGAATTTGTCCCAATTTCTCTTACCATTTACATTATTTTCTCCTCCATTGACATTGAACAGGTAAGATGAGATCTGGTCATCTTTCAACTGCAGAACCATGCAGAAAGATAAATTGTTCACATAAATGATAAGTGTATAACAAGATATTACCAAAGCATAATATTCAAGAAACAATTAGTTTTAGTATTGACCTTGGACAGAAACGCCTTAGCTAGTTCCAACGGGTCAATGGACCAAGTGCCTTTGTTGTATGCAGGTATGAACTTCCCATTCTGATAACCAGCCAAGAAGTGATAAGCTGCCTGGCCAGGGGAGAGCTTTGAAACAGAAGGGATAACACCAGAACTGCTTTTACAGAGTGAGAAAAGAAAAAGAAAAAAAGAAGGCAAGTTCTTTACACACAGGACACATTAGGAAAGAGTAGTAACATGAAAGGAAGCAGTGTGGATTTTTTGGACAAATTACTGATATGCAACAACATGCTCAGAAATGAACAGCGAGAACAAAACAAAACTTTTGACAGAAAAGAAGAGTACACCATAAAGGGGAAGTAATAGTTCCAGTTGATGTCAAACAGAAATTTGCAACTTCAGCTAACATTATCCTTCTTTAGACAGGTACAACCAATAGCCATTTGGAAGACAGAATCAATTCATGGTGTAGTGATATGCGCAGGATAACAGTTGAGCCAGCACAGCCAAACCTATTCTAAACATGCCAAAAAGAATTCAAACGATTCGCTATCACTACAGGGTTCTATTACCTGTCAGAAGATGCAAGGAATACAGAAGCTGGCAATGTGAATAGATTTGATCCACCAGTTTGAAACAAAAAGGCAAGACCTTTAGAAGAAAGAATTACACCTGCATCTGAAGGCACCAACAGATCTCTGCAACTCTTAAAGGTCCTTTTGGGTGCAAATAAAAGAACCACAGAATCACCAGACACTAAAAGCCTGAAAATTTGCAACCTCCCAGTGTAAATCACCCAAGCCATACAAATAAAAACTACAATGCTCAACCAAAGAACAGAGAACTGTACCTTGCAGATAATGGAAGCCCTCCTCTTGCAAATATAACAGGCCCAGACAAGGCAGCTAGTGCTTCTTTAGTTGCATTTGAATCTGAGAACGCTTTACCACATAAAATAAGTGATGAGCGGTCAATATCAGCAGCTATGAATCCATCATTTTCTTTGGATCCAAGGCCAATACTTTCCCCAATGCCTGGACTGCACGATCAAAAGTATGAATTGGATAGGTATTTAGAGTAATAAATTTGACAAAACGATACAATCTGCTAAAGCTCTAGCAGCTAGAACATAAAAACAAAAACTAGTCCAGAGAGAATATCTCAGCAATTGACTGCGTAAGAAATTCTTATGCATGTTGTAGTTGGTTGCACAAATTATTCGATAAGACACATATTAGGCAATGAAAATTTATTACCTAATAGAAGTAGCCACATAAACTGTTAAAGGACATGAATCGTGAGAAACTGCACGGGTGGGAGTCTCCCAGAGCATACGGGATAGTGACAGCATCGCAGACGGACTATCACTTATTAAACGAACTTTCGCATCACATTTTGGTGATGAACCAACAGCCCCGTCATGAACAAAAATGTTTGAGATGGATGATATATGATTTGTGACCTGATAAGATAAAATAAAATACAGTATAATAAACATTGTGGAGAAATAAACATGGTGGAAAATGTAAGGCGAGCAAGAAAATAGAAAGAAGAAAGAAGAAAGAGAAAAATTAAAACGTGCCTGTTTTAAAAGTTTAGTGAAGTGTGGCTTGGAAATTTCAGAACGTCCTCCTCCAGGTACATGTCCTCTAACAAGAAGTGGAAGCCCTGACAATGATTCTATGAGGGAAACAAAAAGGGAATAAAAAGTTTAAGTAACTGAATCTGAATGTAACAACAGAGATTAATTGATTGATACTAAACTGATAGGATGATAAAAAGTATGCCTGCAATTGTTGCACCCTTGTGTTGTAGTTGAGAGGAGTTCAAATTTAGAAAAGCTTGGTCCTTGACAATTACACCTTTTCCAGCCAAAGCCAAGTTAAGGCCATAAGAATAATCAATAACCCTCCCTGCAAAAAAGAAGATGGTAGTAGGCAATACCAAAAGTGGACTGTCTGTGAGTCTGTGACAAATGATAGAAATATTGTGAGCTGAGACATTGAGGCATTGAGACATTGAGACATTGAGGCATTGAGACACTGAGGCATTGAGACATTGAGACATTGAGGCATTATCACCTAGGAATTAGGAAAGGCAACTGTTTCACCTTCGTCTTGGGACACTGAGGCTGAAGCTGCAAACTTCTGCAAAGTTCAATAATCATTAGAACAAATGATGATATGAAACCCCTAAACTCGCACTACAGTTTCCAAACAATGAAATAACTGTCAGCTCTCAGCTCTGGAAAGCCATTTCCTTCCATTACGTAAAAAGAAAAGAAGCAATAATAAATGAATTAAATAATACTGTGTGTAATACATGAAGAGAGAGAGAGAGAGAGAGACTGACGCGTTGGGAGGAGAGGAAGAAAGGGTTGGATGATGTTGGGCGTGAGCGACCGAATGAGCTTTCAACGAAGAAGGGCTTGAAGTTCTTCATCCTCACTATCTCTCTCTGAATCTCTTCCTGATGAGCTATCAATTATCAATTGGGCCTATATATACCGTTATACGCCACGCCACGCCACCACAGACTCCGTCTACGGCGTCTGAGTGAGAGAGATTGACGCTGTGGAATGGAATGGCGGTGACATGGCCTTTATGGGCCTTTTGCCATATTGGGCCAAATCATGTCCTGCTCAAGCCCGGGCCTCGACTCTCTGTACTGTTCATTTGTTAAATAAAAATTAAATTTAAAATAGGGCAAATTTCACCTTCAATTTCAGATTTTGATTGTTTTAAAAAATTGAAAGAAAAAAAGAGAGTAAAAAATCCCAAAGGAAAGGGGCTGCTTGCCTGAATGAGAAATTGGCGAAGAAGAAGAACAGGGAAGAAGGGGGGGCTTATCATCTCTTCCATGTTCAAAGTTTTGAAACCCTAGCTAGCTCAAGTCCAGTGGATCTTATCTCTCTAGCAATAAGCAAAGTGAGTGAGTAGCAGTATATTCTTTCATCATCTCTGTGTGTTTGCTTCCACTTTCTTCTTAACTTTAGGGTTACTGATCACTTCCTATTTGGTACATCTCTTCATCTACTTGAGAATCAGATAACTAGTAAAATTCTTGCTCGCGCGTTTGACACCCCACTGTATCATATCATATCCTGCATCAGGCTGCCTTGGTAATGGGAACACCGAGCCAAAATTTTAATTTATGTCCATGGGAGAAGCTTGTGTTCAATGTTTATGGGACCTATGAAAACCTTTAGACCCTTTGCGAGCGCTTTTGAAGGTGAAGTGCATGGTGGATGCAGAGTGGATTTGAATTTTCCCACAACCCTCATGGATTCTAATACCCTCACCCTCACGGCCACTTCAACTCTAGAGCCTCATGATGCCATGGAGTTTGAATCTCATGAAGCCGCATATACATTTTACAAAGCATATGCCAAGTCTGTGGGCTTCGGCACTGCTAAGTTGAGCAGTCGTCGGTCTAGAGCATCCAAGGAATTCATTGATGCCAAATTTTCATGCATTAGATATGGCAATAAGCAACAGTCTGATGATGCCATTAATCCTCGGCCTTCTCCGAAAATTGGTTGCAAGGCAAGCATGCATGTGAAGCGCAGGCCAAATGGTTATTGGTATGTCTATAGTTTCGTAAAGGAGCACAACCATGAGCTCTTACCAGCCCAAGCACATTTCTTTCGCAGCCACAGAAATACAGACCCGCTTAACAGTGATGTTAGAATACGGAGACGGAAGAATTTAGCTGCAGTATCCAGCCTCTTCAGTGCCTATCAAAATGTTGATTGTTTAGAGAGTTACTTGAGAAATCAGCATGACAAGGGACGGAGTTTGGTTTTAGAAGCAGGGGATGCTCAAGTGCTAATTGAATATTTTATGTGCATGCAGGAAGAGAATCCAAAATTCTTCTATGCAGTTGATCTAAATGAAGAGCATAGGTTGAGAAATGTTTTCTGGGTTGATGCCAAAGGAATGGAAGATTACACTAACTTCAATGATGTTGTTTTCTTTGACACCACATACTTCACTAACAAGTATAAAATACCCTTGGTTCTTTTTATAGGAGTGAACCATCATATTCAACCCACATTACTTGGCTGTGCCTTGATTGCAGACGAGACAGTTTATACTTTTGTCTGGCTAATGCAAACCTGGTTTATAGCAATGGGGGAACAGGCTCCACGAGTAATACTGACCGACCAGAACAACGCCATCAAAGCAGCTATTGCAGCAGTATTTCCAGGCACAAGCCATTGCTTTTGTTTATGGCATATAATGGAGAAGATACATAGGCACCTCGAGTTTTTGAGCATGTGGCATGATAGTTTTGTGGGAAAATTTAATAAGTGTATTTTTAAGTCCTGGTCAGAACAACAATTTGAAAAGAGATGGTGGAAACTACTTGATAGATTTAATCTCAGGGAGGTTGAATGGATGCAGTCCTTGTATGAAGATCGTACTCATTGGGTGCCTACTTTCATGAGAGATATATCCTTTGCTGGGCTGTCTCCAACTTCACGGTCAGAAAGTCTCAACTCTTCGTTTGACAAATATATTCAAGGGGAAACTTCACTGCGTGAGTTTATGGAAAGATACAGAGTAATTCTTGAAGATAGGTATGAAGAAGAAGCAAAATCAAATTTTGATGCTTGGCATGAAACACCTGAGTTGAAGTCTCCATCACCTTTTGAGAAACAAATGTCACTAGTGTACACGCACGAGGTTTTCAAAAACTTCCAAGTTGAGGTTCTGGGTGCAGCTGCTTGTCATCTTAAGAAAGAAAATGAAGATGGCTCGTCGACAACGTACAGTGTAAAAGACTTTGAAGACAATCAGAATTATGTAGTGGAGTGGAATGAATCAAAATCAGATATATATTGTTCTTGCCACTCATTTGAATATAAAGGCTATCTGTGTAGACATGCTATTGTTGTTCTTCAAATGTCTGGTGTTTTCACAATCCCTTCCAAATATATATTGCAACGATGGACAAATGCTGCTATGAGCAGGCATGCCATTGGCGAAAGATTGGATGAGGTTCAGTCTAAAGTCCGTCGTTACAATGATTTATGTCGACGAGCTATAATACTGGGTGAGGAAGGGTCACTATCTCAAGAGAGTTATGATGTAGCATTATGTGCCATAAAAGAAGCTTTGAAGCAATGTGCAAGTTTGAACAACACTGTTGAGAACAATGCAAAACCTAATGACTCAGCAATACATGGTATTTGCGGTGTTGATGAAGAGAATCAATGCAGCACAGCATCTGGTGACAAGTTGTTTGGTCCTAAAGTGAGTAATGCCAACAAGACTCCAAGAAGAGCTGGGTCCGGGAAGGAGGTGGCTAGGAATGAGAACACTGCAAGCAAGAAAGGAAAGGTACCTGATGGTGACGGTTTATATATGGTCAATTTTTGTTTATTATTTTTTTATTTTCATTTGAAATATAGTTTTAAATTTGATACATGAATGAGTCATGTAATATGAAAGAAAACTACTGATGGTTTAGGTTTGCTTAATTGGCATAACAGGTACCTCAGCTGGAAGCTACGAGTGCTGGAACACAAGACGGCTTTCACCAAATGGTATGTCATGCTTTCATCCTAATAGTAGTTTAGTTATGGGTGATTGCTTCCTTTTCTGATTTAATTTGGATGTAGTAAATTGTGGGTAATTTTAATAGAGGTATTCCTAAATATGGGTCTGCTCTGAAAACTGATGATTTTTGAAGATTGTGGTCTTTCCAATCAAGAGACTTCACTGTGCCAAAAACAAGATAACATTAATACTGGACATGGATTTGATAAGGGGCCATAATCTAATTATGAGCATAATTTAAATTATGGATCTAATACTGCTTGCATAAGTTAGAAGTGAGGATGGCAGAATTTCACTGACCATCATGGATTCCTGACATGCTTTGATAAATTGACTTGAGAATACTTGATTCTGTAGCCTTTTGTAGATATACCAACAGGTTGAGGAAAACCTTTTGAACCCAATGGGTTATTAACTTATTGAACAGTGCTTATGTTTATGCTATGTGAAATATATGTATCCTTTTCTTAGATGGTGGATGTTTGAGGTGAAGATTTTGAACTTGATGGGTTACTGAACAATGCTTATATGTATGTTAAGTGTAACATATTTTTTTTCATTTTATAACTAGTAGATAGTTGAATCAAAATTGAACGATCATGGACACTGATAATTTTGATTTGAAGATATCATTATACGTGTGTAGCATTTTTCTGTGAGGCAGTTAACTGCAAGTATGGTTTAGTGTGTGAGAGAATTCCCTACGTGTGTAACATTTGTAAGTTGAAAATATCAAATGCTGATCTCTAAGGTGAGATTTTGTATTGAACTTGTAATTTTGGGAAAAAGAAAATTGAGCAAAATAGAGTAATAGATGCGTGTTACATGTGGCAGCAACTCCCTGACACAAGACCGATGCAGTTGCGGAATGCGGTGCCGTCGACAATGTTTCAAAATGTTGCATCAGCAGCACAGTTCCATAATGTGGTATCAACACAAGTGCATGAGAATCATCTCCCTCAATGACTCAAACTTTACCTTGTCCGTTAAAAGAGTGATGCATCTACAGGCGAACAGCTGAAGGAAGGACTGTAGTATAACTCAGGTGCTATTGATGGTAAATTTTTAGTTGTGCAGCATTTGGATTTCAATTGGTTACGTTACGCCCACCTCACCCAAAATGAGAAATATATGGTAAAAGAAGAAGAAGAAGAAAAAGTTGATTTGTTTGTCTCATTTTGGGTGGGGAATGATTAGACACCTAAACCAGGCAATGTTATAATGAACAACACTAATCCGATTCCAAGTCCAATTGAAACCACGTGTTTTGACAGGAAATTGAACTCGTTTATGCTATTTGCATCTCACGCCCCAACTGGACTCTGGAGAGATTTATTTATTATTTTATTAGGGATTGTGTTATTATTTCATTAGAAGAAGGCGTGACATATGATATGAAACTGCATTATAAACAAGGAAAAGAAGAGTAAAACACTTTTCTTTCTTATGGATTCCTCTTTTCATAGTCAATCTCAGAGATATGTTTTTATTAACGTACGTTTGGCTGGTTGGTTGGCTTAACTTGTTTCCGGAATGGAATTTGAGGAGAGAAAGTTACTTGTCTAGTATAGTATGTTTGTATGGCCAAATTGGCAGGCAGGTTATTCTGATTCCAGATTTGTTTTGGAATCTGTGTGGAGGGGAGGTACTAATAGTCAATGGTGAGGGGTCCATATATAACGATAGATGAAACCTTCATATTAGCCACATGATTCATCTAAATAGTAATTTCACATGAGGGTCTATATATGTCACACTCACTATAGAATTTCGCCTAATACCACCACCCATCCACTCACCGACTCAGCCATGAATGAGTCTGGCCATACCTAAAAGCCTTCTTTAAAAGAGAAACAGAGTCTCTGAGTAGCCCAGCCCAGCCCAACCCAGGACAGGACAGGACCACTTTCCTTCTTCTCTCTTCTTATTCAACTCTTTATCCCATTGGCATCCGATTCGGATTCCCTCGATGGTTGACGACCCGAACCGAACCCACCATATAACCTAGGAGAAAGGAAGGAAGACACACAGCCAGACAGACAGAAGGAAAGAGCAAAAGGAAAATGAAAATTGAATCATCATCAGACGCAGCAGAAGCCCAACGCTTCCGCATCGGGTACGCCTTTGCACCCAAGAAAGAGCAGAGCTTCATCCAGCCCTCTCTCCTCGACCATGCCTCCCAAAACGGCATTGATTTCGTCCCAATTTCAATAACCGACTCCTCCTCGTCGGAGGAGGCGGCCGAGGCCTTGATCCAACAAGGCCCATTCCACTGCATCATTCATAAGCTCTACGGCCACCGCTGGAACCACCAGTTGAAGCAATACTCCTCCAAGTATCCACAAACTCTCATACTTGACCCGCCCGACTCCATTGAGCGCCTCCACAACAGGGTCTCCATGCTCCAAGTCGTCAGCGCCCTCAAATTGAATTCCCAATTTAACATCTCTGTCTCTGTGCCTAAACAGGTGGTGCTTCAAAACCCCCAGTCGCCTGATTCTATTCATAATAATACTATTGATGGTGCGGTGGAGTTTCCGGTGATTGCCAAGCCCTTGCTGGCCAATGGCAGCGCCAAGTCGCATGAGATGTGTTTGGTTTTTGACCCCAAGGGCTTGCAGACTCTTCTTCTCACTACTACTACTACTAGTGCTAGTACCCAACCCATTTTGCTTCAACAGTTTGTGAACCACGGCGAGGTCGTCTTCAAGGTTTACGTCATTGGCGAATACGTCCAGTGCGTGAAGCGGAGCTCGTTGCCTGATATTTCGGAGCAGCAGCTGACCGCATTGGAAGGGCAAGTGTTGCCGTTTTCGCAGATATCGAATTCCCCTCAGCCTCAGGAGGGGGATGAACATGGTATGGGTCTGGCTCATGATCCTCATGAAATGCCTCCTTCTGACTTTGTGGAGGAGCTGGCCAGGGGTATACGCCTCGGCCTCAAACTCAACTTCTTTAACTTTGATGTGATTCGGGATTCTGGGAACCCTCACTCCTATTTTGTCATTGACATCAATTACTTTCCTGGCTATGCCAAGTTGCCCTCCTATGAGCAGATCTTGACCAACTTTCTGTTGGCTCTTCTTACCACTCCAACCCAAAAGGACCACCAGCTGGAACCAGCTACCACTGAGGAGGAGGAGGAGGAGTCTGATCACGACCATTTAGGAGATGGAGAAGGAGGAGGAGATGCTTCCCTCCTACCCTAACTCTTGAATTGCTCTTGAATTGATCATTGAGCTAACAGAGCCAGTGCTGCTATTATGGTTCATTGGTTATCCATGTTGGTGGCGAAAAAGCTTTCCTTCCTTCCCACCCCTCTTATTGGGTGGGTTTGTTTTCGAAATGCGATTAGCTAATAAGGGCTTCGGCTTTCTTCTGATTTCATATATAGTAGAGCAGTGGAGGGCATTATGTTATATGGTATGGATGATATTTGGATGCTAAAGACTGTTTGTTTTGTTTGAGTTAAGACTCAGTCAGTAATAATGTTTGATCAGTAGCAGCAGCTGCATACCTTACCTGTACTGTCTGTATATGGAGAGTAAGCAAGCAGCTGTTACTTACTTGTAAGTTGTAAGTTGTAACTAACCAAGGCACAAATAATCAATTGCCATGTTTCAATTTCAATGCACAAGTAGAAGCGTTCGTTCCCATACATAGTAACTTACAATGGGGGATCTCACCTGCAGTTATTAGTACAAGTCATCTTTTAATGGGGAATTCAAAATAATTGGTATAGACAAATTCACAATAATAGGATTGACCAACACAACTCTAAATTCCCCAACTTTTCGCAAATAACAAAGACAATCCAAATTATTAATCGTATACAAGGGTAGGCCAGGAGGAAAATGATACAAAATCAAACGTATTAATAAACTAGAAGCTTGCGAAATATTCGAATATATTTAAAAAGTATAGCTGCGCGATTATACTCTTTAAATATAATATATTCTAATATTTAAAGTCAAGCGGCTATACTATTTAGATATAATAAATTCAAATATTTTAAAATAGTATAGTCGAACAATGAGAAAATATGCAATTAGAAAATTAAATAATGGGCCGTGACCCATGATAATATAAGCCATTGAGGTTTGTACCAATTTCTATTCCCGCCGATAATGGGCCGTTGCCCATCGGAAATAGCTTTTAAGTAAACAAACCTCAACCAGGAGGATAAAGTTTCAAAGTCTCTGTATTAAACAATCACGTTAAAGTATGATGGTTCTCGTTTGATTGTCATGCCCATTACCCATGAGCCATGACATGCATCACAACTCTGTGCAAAAAGGAAAAAGAAAAAAAAAGGACATGCATGACAACTTAGGTTGGAAATGGAATCTATACATATTTGGCAAGGGTAGGTGGGTTAGTTACTTTGAAAGGTCAATATGGCGGAGTTCCTTGTTGGACAAGGTTTTAACTAATTGGGATTTCTGATCAAATTGCTTATTTATTCTTCTTTATTATTATTTTTTATTTTTAAAATAAATTAAATGAATTTCACCTTCTTTATTATTTAAGCATTTCTCTTCTTATATATTATTAATTAATACTATTAAAAGAAAAGAGGCGTTGGGCATTTTTGTCTTGGGACAGTCCAGTCCACGTACGTTACATTAGAGATGTTTGACATGAGTTTGTCCGAAATCAACGGTCAAAGCTCCCACATTTTCACTTGAAGATGGCCATGTGATTGCCATGGGTCTTTTTGGCTTGTCAATTTCGTGTTCCAAACCAGCTCCTTTGGAAAAGTAAATGAGCCATGCATGGAGGGTAATTGGAGTAGTTCAAAGAAAACAAAAGAAAGATATATATTACATGATCAACATGAATGAAACTATCAACCTCATGGCTACCTTGTCAACCATAATGGTAACTTATTGATTTGATCTACACTAGTATTAATTAATGGAGATATCGTGTCTGAAATCAAACTGAGAGACCTCTTCTACGAGATTGGCCATGTCTGCCAAGATGCTAAGCTGCAAATTGAAAACTTGAATCATTCAGAAATAAATTAAATAAGAAATCATCAAGAAAAAGAAGTGGTACTAGGCTAGCGATCGAGCTACTTAATTACTACTTACTCCATGATGATGTCTTTCCAGTAGGAGTGATTTGTTGCTTCGTCGTCGTGATCCATAAGATCAGGAGGATTCCCCCAAGCTTCGAAGGTGGTTGAATAAGTAGTATTTGAGATGTTGTTTTCCACAGTGAGATTGGCAGCGGAACTTTCGGGAGCGGGTGCAGCTGAGCTGACCAAAAGTGGTAATTGATCATGATCATCTCTTGGAGTTGCATATGATGATGAGCTACCTCCAAGCTTAAGCTGCTGGCTATGATCTCTGTTGTTGTTGGTACAAATCTTGTTTGATCCAGTAGTACTAGAGAAGAAGGGTGCATGATGATCATATCCCAATAATTTATCAGACGTCCCGCTGCCGCTGGATGGTACTAGTACCGGGGGTGTACGTGGCGGCTGGCTATGATCAAGATCATGAACAGCTTTGAGTAGGCCTGAAATGTTTGAACTTAAGTTGGACGGCTGAGCACTAGCATGAGTGGGATTTTGTGGAACAAAACCAATTGGGACGCCGCCGTTGCCAAAACCTTGGAGATGAGAAGAATAATTATTATGATTAATATTGACTCTTGAATATTCATGATCAATATGATCATGAACTGATGATGATGAATACGATGGCAAAAGATAATTAAAAGCTGCTTCCTCATTTGGAGTGGTAGTGCTGCTTAGGAGTTGTTGTACTAGTATGTTTCGCAGGAATTGGATTTTGGCCTCGGAGTAGTGGAGCCTCATGAGATCAGCATTATTATTAATGCCCCATGGATTCATGTTCATCCTCAAATTATTATTAGCCAAGCTGCTGCATGTGCCAGAAGAAGAAGAAGAAGAAGAAGCAAGCAACTGCGGTGCCAAACTGGAGAAAATGTGATTGATCATGAGATAGTACAGATGATGAATATTATCACTATTAGTAGCTGTGGCTGGCCTGTGGGTAACAGGATCGACGCCCATTTGGAGCAACTTTTTCTTCAAATGGGTATTCCAAAAGTTCTTGATTTCGTTATCCGTCCTTCCTGGAAGATTATTAGCTATGGCCGACCATCTGCGTTTTGAATTAATTATAAATTTGTATGTACGTACATGAATTAGTTAAACCTTTATATATAGATAGAGAGATGAAAATAAGAAGCAGAAGAAGTTTATATAGAGAGACTAGCTATATATACGTACTTACTTGTTTCCAACAAGAGCATGGAGGTTGATGATGGTTTGCTCTTCTTCCTGGGAGAAGTTTCCCCTCTTGATATCAGGCCTGAGATAGTTGGTCCATCTGAGCCTGCAACTCTTTCCGCACCTGTTCAAGCCTGCAAGCTTGGGCAGAGCTCTCCAACTCCCATGCCCATATCTTTTTATGTATTCCACCAGCTTTTCATCTTCCTCCGGTGTCCATGGCCCTTTCTTTACTAAGCTGCTCTTTTCATCATACCAACCTGATGCTGATGCTGATCTTCCCATCATTAATAAAATAAAATCAACTACTTTTACTTGATCTGCACCAAAATAAAAAGTTAGGAAACTAATTAAAGGAATAATATGAAAGTATATATATCTGGCTATAGTTCAATTAGCCCAGCAAGCTAGCTAGCTTGATCATAAACAAATATATACGAGTTGAGTAGCAAAAACAAGATGTTATAATATTCAAACCTTGGAGTAGATGTATAATTAATTGTGAGCCAAGCAGCTTGGTGATTAATATCATAACATGTACAGGGAGTATAATGCCACTTACATATATAGTACTGTGTGTCTGTATGGATGGATGCATGCATGCATGATGATGTCTTGAAATAACAAAGCTCACTGAATCATGATTATTGGGAAAGGGAAAGAAAAAAAGCATAAAAGATAGCTTGACATTGCATCCCTTCTATTTTCTTCATGAATCGATCATGAAATGTCATAAGATAAAGATTTTTATACAACAGGGATAACACTTTTTACTACTGGATGCACGTTTTATATTTTTCAACTATAATTTCCATATTGACATTATTCTACTGAATATGATTCAAAAAGTCAAAAGTAAGTAAAACTTATATTCAAGCAAGTAACGTTTTGTAATAAGTAAGGTATATATTGTACAAAAAAAGGTGAAGCCGTTTAATTCAACTATCCGCTGCCTTTTTCAGAGCAACCATAACCTTTGTTTGACACTCGTGAAGACTGTCCTTGTCAATGTCATAGACTCATAACATGCATGCTCTTGCAGATGCTATGAATTGTAACTACTTACGCTAAAGAAGAAGATCAGATCCATAGAGAGAAAGGATTTGTTGGAATAAATGATAATATAAGAAAACAATAAAAGAAGAAGAAGAGAGAGAAGGGCCGGCATTTGTTTCTTACTGATGTTAATTCTGAAGTAACGGTAAGAATGTTCCGTAACGCTATGGCCTACTAGGTAGCAAAGGTTAAAAGCAAATCCGGGGGCAATGCAGTAACATTTAAACATTTTGGGAGGTATGAAAATTCATCCCGGCAAGGTAAAGCCTCGTCTTGGTATAAGAAAGTATAATATTGACATTAGTGAATGCTTATCGAATGAATCTTGTCTTGTGGATATACATATACTGTGAGTCTGTGAGTCTGTGAGTCTGAGTGTGAGGATGGAGTCAAACCAAACAGATTTTGCGAATGGGAATAATAAATAAAGCATGCTTTAGTTAGCTTATATTATCATGAGTTATGTTGGTCAGATATATACTAGTTTCCTTCTTCTGAAATACAATAAAGCTTTCTTCATTATCCACTTCCACTTTCCAATTTCCAAACCATGCCATTTTGCTTAGTCAATCCATATTTGTCTTAACACTTCCAATTGGAAATGTAATATTCCTTTCCTACCTTCAAAATGAAAAACCAACACCATCCAAGACAATAATGGCATGGCCCATAGAATTCAAAAATACTTACTTGGAATTAGAATATCATTGTTTTATTATTTCTCGACTAATAACATAATTACACATGAAAAAACCATCATATATATCATTGCGTTATTTAGCAAAAGAATTTGCTTTCGACTGTTTGGATGCTTGCAAATTGCAATAGCCCATAGATGACGTACGCTTGCGTAGCCGTTATATATATATATATATATATCAATCAACTTGCCTTTATTACCAAAACTCAGAGAATGTTGTTGTCGTGGCATATTCGTATTCGGTGGACAGCTGAACGTCCATGTTGTGACATGAGGTCATGACGACGGGACGGCCTTGCTGCTGTATAGAGCAAGCATCCCTTGCTGTTTTATAAAGCATCTTCTTAACTTGGTCTTTGGGCCGATCGAATACAGTGCAATGCACAGAGAGAGAGAGAGTCATCTTCTTAACTTACTCCTTTAAATATATTATGACTTGTTGGTCTCTGAGACTGAGAGTATATATTATATTATATTATATACATATCTTCATATTAACACAGGACAGTACCCCACAAAGGAAAACATAAAATATTTATGTTTATGCTGCTGAAAGAGAATATAAAGAGAAAAAAGATTCTGAACTGATCCTCGCAAAAAAAAAAAAAAAAAACGTTGAAATAAAAGAAAAAGTACTCAAGTAGTGCAGTGGTAAGCTATGCAAAGCTAGCTATGGCGAATACTGCAGTCTGTTTTGTTGTTTAGTTGAGCATATATTATATTATATATGTTCGATAAAACACATTACATGCCGGCCCGGCTGCACATAAAAAAATATAGTTATCTTTGTTTTGGGGTAGAGAGAGAGAGAGAGAGAGAGAGAGAGAGAGTAGCCTAGTATATACGTATGCATTGTTATATATGAACTCGTCGACATCTTCTAGGCATCTTGTGATGTGTTTTTACCTTGTAATTTATCACACGTGGCACACAGTCACACGCACACACATATAAAGAAACCATCAGCAAGCAAGCAAGCAGAGCAATTAATATCAGGGAAAATTAAGAGAGAAATTAAGCAAGCTAGACTAGAGATCATCTTCATCATCATCAAATGGCGATTGGGCAAGTTTTGCATGAGCTGGAAGTGAACGTATCTGCAAGCGAAGCATGGGATCTCTACGGCTCACTTGAACTGGCAAAATTCGTGGAACAAGCACTTCCAAATCTGATTGACAAAGTTGACCTCATACAAGGTGATGGAGGGATTGGCACTATTCTCAAAGTAACATTTGCATCTGGTAATAATTCCTTGCTTTTTTAATTATTTATGACAAGGCAGCCGGCAATTAATATATGTTTATAATTGCAAAACTTGTTGTTTGCTTGTTTTGATTGGACTACTGGGCAGGGTCTGGTGTGCATAAGGAAAAGTTCACAAAAGTGGATCATGAAAAGCGGGTCAAGGAAGTAGAGGTGATTGAAGGTGGACTTTTGGAGCTTGGATTGAGCCTTTACAGAGTTCGCTTCGAAATCATTGAGAAAGTAGAACCTGATTATTCCTCCTCCTCCTCCTGCTGCATCATCAAAACCACAATTGAGTTTGATGTCAAGGAAGACGCTGCTCCCAACACCTCCTCCCTTGTGTCTATCGATCCCTTCAAAAACATTGCGGAGGTCGCAAAGACCCATCTCCTCAACAAACAATCTCTACCTCTCACTTAGCTTTGTATTTTCCTATCTCATTTAACTCTATCCATTTGCCCTTTAAAATAAATTACTTATAATTCAACATTTTAGTTTTCAACTTTTGTATTATTGATGTCATAACTCGCCAGCAACAATAAAAAATTCGCAATTGACCAATAATTTGTAAACAAGCCGAGAAGGCGGCCCAATGACATGACAACAGGCCCAGAAGACGGCACGATCACGTGAAATCAGACCGAGAAGAAGAATAACGTGAACTCATGCCCATAAGGCAACCCAATAACGTGAAATTAGGCCCATAAGGCGACCCAATAACTTTAAATCAGGCCCAACATTTGTCTGGATCAAACTTAGGTAGCGTTTGGGAGTGCTTAAATTTTTTTTAAAGTAGCTTTAAAAAAAAAATTTCAGAACTAAGGTGTTTGGTAAACATCAAGAATCAGCTTTTTTAAAAAATTGCGGTCAGTGACCGCTGTTTTTCCAAAGCAGGGAGATGGCAGTTTTCAAAAGTTGCTTAAAAAAAAATTTAACCGGTGGTTTTAATGAAATTTTGGCTTTCCCATAATGCCCTCATTTATTTTTCAAATGGACAGTCCTTGTCCCTCCAATCACACAACTCCCATCTGCACTCCTTGAATCAAACTGCACAGAGAAAGGAGAAGAAGATAAAATTTTCGAAAAAAAAAAAGTGCAGAGAGAAAGGAGAAGAAGAAGCCCCATCAAATCAAAGAAGAATTCATACTCAAGCAAGAAGAAGCCCCTACAACCTTGAAGAATAGTTCAAAATCTAAGATTTGAGAGCAAGAGAAAAACGGAGAAGTGAATAACTCTGTATAACATATAAATTATACAATAAACGATAAAGCAAACCTTACCTTCAATGATTTTACCAACCACCAAACCATGCAACCACAAAAGATCCAAATCCCAGCTTCCCCACTCCGTCATGTCCAGCTAAAGAAAATCAAACCCCTGGCTTCCCACCAAAATAAAATCCAATCTTACAATCCCACTCACATACATACAGCAAAGGACCATGAACTCAAACCTCTCTTGATCTGGGTTTGGATTGAGTTTTTGGTTTTAAAATTCTTGATCTGAGTTTTTTTTTCTCGGTGTTTTTAGGCGATGGAGAAGAGAATAGGAGAGAGAGAGAGAGAGATGGGGTGGGTACGGATGGGTTTGTTTGTTTTTAATTTTAATTTTGTATATATTTTTTTATATTTTATTAATATAACAATATTTTTTAGATTAAATTTTTTGATAAAAAAGTGTAAATTAAAAAAAGAAAAAAATTTATGTCGTAAAGTTGGTTTTTTTTTTTTCAAAGTAGAAAAAGAATGAAGAAAAAAATAAATAGTTTCATCTTCATGTCTTTTTTGGTCATTATACACACTAAAAGCACTTCTGATAAAAATTTACCAAACACTTTGACTACTCACAGGAGTTTTTCGTATACAGTTTACCAAACACCTAACTGTTTTTTTTTTTCACAGCTGATTATTATCGAGGATAGCAAAAAGCAGTTTTTTTAAAAGCGAAGGAATGCCAAACTAGTCCTTAGAAAGAAAATTATTGGGCGTATGGGTGGGCACAATTTTGGGTCAACTTGATCATACTGAGTTGCCGTGGGTTGGTTTAAAATGAACGGGTCTTAGGTTCAAAAAATCATAAACCGTCATGTACGTGGTGAAATCAAAACTTAAAAGTAGACTTAATTTTGAGTTACCTGACTAAACCGCCCAATCCAATTACAAAAAGTTTAGGTTGAGTTTAAGTGGCTTAATAATGAACCGATCTTGAGTCCAAAAAATCATAAACCACTATATATCGAGTTGGGAATAAAACCAACCTAACCCAACCCAACCCAACCCATGCCCACCTCTAATTGGGCTTTCGATTAAATTGATAAAGGGAACTTAAGAACGTCAGTAATTAATGAGAGATAATTAGATTACAAAATCTAAATTTCATTGTCTGAAAATTACAAGACATGACGTCATGCATAGCACGATGACGAGGGGTCATGTCAATGGAGACAAAAAAGATATACAAAAAGGGAAATTACATGGATGAAGCATTGCTATAAGGATTATTTTCCGCATCAATCCAGCTGCATGAATGCATGGGGGCCGGTGAGCTGCTGTAAAACTGGAAAACTCGTTTTGATTTTAAGTTGTTGTTATATATTTATGACGAGTACATTTGGGTAACTTACAGTTACAGGGCGGTCCAGCAGTTGTTGGTGCGTGGGTTCCACACGGAGGGGAGCATGAACTTCATACCCTTCTCTCCAATGGCATTGTAGGATCCACCCGAAGCCGTGTCGAGCTCAAGCTTTCCGGCCTGGCCAGGGACTGCGCCACTTCCGAAGATGTTATCGCAGGCGGTGCCGGCCTCGATGGGGTCGTCCTTGGGTCCGGGTTTGAAGAATCCGGTATTGAAGGGGTTGGTGACTGCAGCAGCCAAGCCGGAGGCGAAGTTGACGAGCATGGCATCAATGCCGGCGTTTCCGTTGGGGGGCTTCACGGTGACCTGGTTTGGAACGCCGTAGTCGAGCCTGTTGAAGGGCCAGGCACAAGCTCCGGGGCACTCAATTTCGGGGTTGCCGACGATGAGATAGGGTTTGTTATCAACCAAGCCGTGCTCGTAACATTTGCCTCTGCACAGCCCTTGCACCGTCACTTGGCTCCCCGTGAAGAGTACGACAAGAGTGTTGGGCTTCCCGGAGTCGGCCTTCTTGAACAGGGAGTTGATGAAGTCAATGGTCAACACCTTCCCCACTGTGTACTTGTCGTCAGTCTGCTGAGTGCCCACTTTGATCCGGAGTCTTGGTGGGGTAGCGGTGGGGTCCAGGCCAGGCTTATTGGTGAATAATTGGTAGGCCTCGACAATGTCCCACCACCTGTGCACGGCGGCTATGTGGTCGTTCTCGGTGTTCTCGAGGGACCTGAGGAAACTCCGGACGACGTTCTTTTGTTCGGCCGTGAACTGACCGTAAAATAGGATGGAGAGGTTGATGTCCCCGGTGAGCAGAGGCCCTCCGTGGTATATGATGCCTTTCCCAGCTTCAGGAACAGGAACGCCGCCACCCTCAGGAGCACCACCAGCAGCTGGAATAGGATTAGGAGGAATCACAGGATTAGGATTAGGAATTCCACCGCCAACTGGATTTGGATTAGGTTTAGGATTAGGAACATTTGGAGCTACACCACCTCCTTTAGGCCCACCACCTTTTACTCCTTTATGACCACCACCTTTTCCTCCTTTATGCCCACCACCGCCTCCTTTATGCCCGCCACCTTTATGCCCACCACCACCTCCTTTATGCCCACCACCTTTTTGTGCACGTCCTCCTCCTTTGGCCTTATTGGCCAAAACCAAACTAGGCATTGTAATATCCAGGAGGAGTATAAGGCAGAGCACCAGAGCGGCAAGGCGCTGGCTACTTCCCATCAATGAGGCAGCCATTTTCTTACTTTTCACTCTATTTTCTTGATACGATGAGGAGGATTCTCTATATCCGTCCTTTAATGATTTCTTTTTTTGTTTTGTTTTGTTTTTTTCAAATTTAAATTTATTCCTTTTCTTTTCTTTTATCTTTTTGATTTCTGCATCTGACCCTTACCCATTTATATATGGCAGTCGCGCCTAAGAAGATGAGGCGCCCCACAAATCAAGGCCATGCATATGCATATGCACGCAACTCTCCCTCTCTAATCCTTAATTAACGGACACACCACAAGACTAGATCACATGACCTAGTTTTGTACCTGGCAGACAATCAAAGCCTTTCGATTCAGATCAAGACGCTCTTTATATTTGGTTAGGTTAGGAGAAGACGTAGTCAACTCAAAAATGAATCTTGATTCTTTTCTTGGCCCTCCCTCCCTCTTATATTGAAATTGGAATGATATTATAAAATTCAAAGAAAAAAGAATCAAAGCATTATAAATAAAAAAAATATGTAGCTAGGCTAGTTAATTAGTGAGTTGTGTGAATTCGCATTTATGTGGTTAAAAATGTTAATTCCAGTTGTAACCCTAATATTTGAAGACTGGTGGGTGGCACTGCTACTAGCTAGCTTCGGTCTTCGGTCTTCGGTCTTCGGATTTAGGGTTTAGGGTTTATGTTTGGATTTCGGAGGAGGAGGAGGATTACTAGCTCGTTGTGCTCTGTTCTTGGTGTATGTATGTTACATATAATTAGATTCCAAAGGCAAAAGAATAAAATATAAAAGAACAAACAAACAGAGTACAAGTTACAACAACACAACACCGTTTATTCCATTCAATGCAAAAAAACTAAAATGGATGGTAATGTAAAAGTAATTATAAGATGGTATATGCCATGGTTAAACACAAGAAATAGGGTAGGTAGGTATACAATACCAATACAATGGATTGCTAATTAAGTAATTAATACTTTTGCTGTTCATCTCTCCCAGTCTGTCTCTCTGTTGATCCAAATTCCAAGCCCTCTAATATAAACAAACAAACAAATCAAACACACTCATACCCTGTACACTCCGTTGTCAGGTTTCTCCTGCTTTGTGTTGTCGATATAAGGCAATGCGTTTCTTTACATTTCCCCCATTTTGAGACCTTCCTATCTTCCTTCTTCCGTAGCCTTGCAAACACAGACTTAAGCCCATTCCTCATCAAATTCAGCGTCCCTGTAACAAGCTCTCTGCAACATCAAATATTAATTGTTAAATTACCATAAGTGTGTCTAATCTTTAATGACCCACAGAACAGAATCTCATGATCACATAATCAACATGTTCAGAAAATGATATGGAATATCAGAATCAACCAAAAATGAAGGGTGTTGTACTTACAATGGTGAACAAGGAGATCGGCCACCATTTACATAGTAAACAAACAGATACGAATCATAATGCTGACCATTGATCAAGTAAAAGCCTTGCAGCCTTCTTACACACATGAATGACATTTTCTTGTACAAATGGATTGCCGCATTATTGTAAGAAATGACATGCAAGTAAATTCCTCGGCAGGTTGGAATACTTGAGGCATATTTTATGACCTCACGAATAAGTGCTGAAGCTGCAAGTCCAAGGAGAATCAAATTATATATATATGGTCATATAGTGAAACAAAGTCTTAGAATTCATATCAAACAAGAGACAAACTCTTACCTATGCCAAGATTTCTGAAAGATTCTACAACTCCCAGTGTCAGAATGTAGATTAATGTCTGATCTGATTTTGACGGTTCGTAACTGAGCAGATCGCCTATCTACAGGGCCAACGTACATAAAAGAGTGAGGGTTACTCAGGAAATTTAACAATAAAAAGAAAATTGCAGCAAACCTATACTTTCTTATACTAGTAATATCTTGAATGTCAACCTCTGTAAGTACTCACAAGTTCCATGGTTTCAATTAAAACAGAAAGACCAAATACTAACCACAATAACTTTTTTTAATCAACCATTTCCTTATTACCAATCTGCTACTGGTGTTTCAAAAGTTGCTAGCTAGCTATCAATGACTTATAGGACCAAATACAGAAAATTTATACCAAAGACCTAGGATCCAATCCTTTCTCCATTATGGTTTTATGATTGAGGGAATTAGTGCTGGTTCCTCCCTACAGATGCATACAGGAAGAAAGAATGCTAGAAATATAGAGGACCCACCTCACTTTCTTTGGCAAGAACAATTCGGGCAGTTACAAATCCAATAAGTTCATCACTTTGACCATTTGGACGACTTCGATCAACAGCTGCCCATGATACAATATCATGTCCATTGACTACATTTTGAAAAAACTCAGCCTCATACCTGCAGAGATTGACAAAATCTTTAGTGAGGAAGCTGTGTTATGGTAGCAAAGAACATACCCACGAGAAAGTATCAAATGAGATTATGTACCTAATGGGAAATAAATCAGCATGGATTTGCTCTAAGATCTCAAGGTCAGACGGTTGTATAGGCCTGTAGGATATGGTTGGACGACAGGAAGGTTTTGGGTTCACCATTGGGATTGTGCGGTCAATCCCCTGCAAATATTTGATATACTTGGAGAATTTGCACACGAATTTCTCCTTCCATTTATGCCACATCAGCCACAAAAGCCATGCAGTAGTTTCTGTCAAACTGTAAGAGAAATGATGCCATACAATAATTTCCATATTGACAAATCATAAATAAACAAAGCAACAGAACATTCACAAATTTTGAAAGCCTGATGTGTCTATGAAGCCCACAAACTGATGAAGATTAGCATCTTCATTGAGTGATAACAAGATATGTTCAAGTATCCAGTTAGATATGAAATAAAGAAAGTTGAAAATGACTAATATCCTCTACTCTCTGTCCTCTATTAATGGCATCTGGGCAGTTGTTTTGAACTTTCAAAAATCATTAGGTTGCTTCAGAATTGAACTGCAAGGACATTTTTTCCCAAGATAAAAAGGCACAAGGTCCATTACAGATCCGATATGTTTACGCACAGTTAAGGGAATAGAGGTGAAATAGAGTTTTGTACTTGAAGTATTTACCTCGACTGACGCTTTCCTTGACAATGAATGGGCAAATTAGAGTATCCGACTCTTCAAACGTGGCCTGCAGAGTCAACTAGGAATGTCATTTTTATTTTACCAATAAATAAAGTCTCGAAGCTAATTCCATCCAAGAAAACAGAGGGTTTAGAAGAGATAATACAGGATCGTGGGTATTTCAAGTTCAACAGAATGAACAAGATATATTTAGAATTAAGAACATGACATGATACTAATTAGGTGGGAGAAAAATAGATGGTTCATCACACGTTCTCTGCCCCAAACCATATTATTACTTATGGGTTTGGCTCACAAGCCATGCACGTCTTCTTCCTACAGGTATCAAGTCCATGGTGATTCGCTTTGCAAATTGTAACACATGCCGAGTTGAAGTTTCTGATGAATTCAAGTCTAACGCATGATTTTGTATGAACTCAACTGTAATTAACTAATTGGCAAATTGTATAATGGTCTAATTGAATTGAATCCATGAATTGGAACAGCTTGTAAAAAGAACAACGAGAGAGAGAGAGAGAGAGAGAGAGAGAGAGAGAGAGCAACTTACACGCACAAGGCGACAAGAAAAGCTCAATCCTGGCAGTGCATCAAAATTTCCGGATAAGATCAAATGTCATCGCCAACTGAGAGCAAAGTGCAAAGACAGAGAAATTACCAACCAATTGAATTATAACAAGCACATCTTGATTCCCCATAAAAATAATATTTAATACAAGAAGAATTTGATAGCTTTGAGCACACACACAAAAACAGTGTTTTGAATTTGATAGCAAACAGAAACCCAGCTGAGATCTCAGACCGCTTTACCTTGGTGGGTGGATGAGATAGATAGGAATTGAAAAACGATGGGGAGTTTCAGTTTTTCTCTGTAAAACTAAAAGGTTGTTGCAATCCCATGCCTCTCTCGGAATCTCGGAATCGCTTCGTTGGGTTTGGGTTGGGAACTTGGGATAACGGTGATTTGGAATCTATTATGCTTTCGTGCCACTGACTTCTCTCTCCCTCTCTCTTTCTGAGTAGCCTACTCCCAGCTCTCAAGTAAGGTAACATCCAAGACCAAGACTTTGCTGTCTCTGTCTTTGAGGAACCACCAATAAAAATAAAAGGACATATTGCTAGTTTCTTTATTCTTTTCTTGGGCTAAATATGAATTTCATGTTGTTGCCATTCTTGAGTTTCTTGGGCTGAAGCTTGGAATGGGCTACTATAGTTTTGTTTGAGACGTGTCCAAACGCGCCTTAAGGTTTCCCTTTAGTTTTTTTGTCTCCTGTCCTGGGTAGATTGTTTCTCCATCCACCTCCACCTCCACCACGCAAGAAAAGAAGGAAAGCATCTTATTCTTTGTTAAGGCAAGTGTCCTGCTATGCAATTTGCAAAGGAAATTTGTATTGTACGATCTATTATTATCATTAGGCAAACCAATTATTTTTTATTATTTACTAAAAATCTTGATAAACTAATTTTTACTTTGTTTGGATGATATAAAAAATCACGATACAGTACAGATGAGTAGAGATGCAAAGAATTTCGAAACTTTGATAAATAAAAAATTACAAGTGTTTTCTGTGTGTCCCTTGGAGTTGGAGAGGGAGGGTTGTAGATTCCACATATACTACTAACTGTGCATATTTACATGCGAGGATGATGGCCGCCACATCAAGAGCCCTAGAGAGGTGAGTCATTTGGTAACATAATCAGACCAAAAGCTCAAGTTGAAGTTGAAGTTGAAGTTGAAGTTGAAGGAAGGAAACACCACCAACGACTTAGAAGATCATTACTTTGAGAGCACCAAGAAATCACTGCTCAAGCGACCACAACTATAATGACAATGATCAGGATGATTCCAAAAATCACCAACAGCAAACAGGTCTGCATGCACAAATAATGATTACATCATCAATTCCTTCTTCAGGTAAAGGAAAGAAAAATTAAGAGTTCTAATCTGAACTAAAAAACTTTCGTTAAATCACTAGTCAGTCAGTCATGTCACAGATGAATCAATCCCGCTAAACTTAAGGTGAAATTGAGTTCCTGATAAAATTACCAGAGATGAATTAGATCTTTGGATCTTAGATGCTTTCACAAGTTGGGAGGTGGCTTGCACAGTTGCAGTATGAGAGTTCCCAATGTTAGAGCCAATATCATCTGAAAATAACACATGCACAGCACCATTCAAAGTACGGCACACAAAATCCAAAAGACTCAACGTATACCAATTCAATTTTTGAATAACAACTAACAGGCATTGGACTAACCGATTATAGCTCCTTGATCATGGACCAGGACAGCTAGATCTTTGAAAATCTCATTAACCTCACTGATCTGTTGTTGAATTTCTTGGATCCCTTGCTCCCTTTCTTCAATAACAGCTTCATTGAATGCGATCTCATTGTCCGCCAGTAAAACCTCTTGTCTGCACACAACAGGTTCATTCTTATAACTTAAATCAATGAAGCTAAATTGCATCATGCAAGGCACTCAACCTCAAAGGCAATAATTAATTTGAGAGGCATGTCCCAATTACTCAAAAACCTTCCTTAGTTAGATTTAGGTTGACTAAGCCAATACAGACTGAGAAAATCACTACACAAAGTTTACTGGTGGGCCTGGAGGCAAATTCTGTGACACCCGAATAACAAGAAGCTGCAAACACATTCTCAATAGTTACTGCAAAGAGCTTCCAATTTATGGATGTATATTTGTTTGCCCACCTTCTTGATTCTAGCAGAAGTGCTTGCTGTTTGGAACCCGTAGTTGAACTCATCTCCTGCTCATGGGTAAGATAACTGCACAATATGATGAAAGGCATATATGAGTAAAAGGTGTAAATAAAAGAGAGATAATTAGCACCTATGCATATTATCACAATCTCTGGGAGACTACTAGCATTTGCAATTATAGTTTAATCATTAAGAACAATTATGTCACCTTAGACACAAGTTTACATTTTACAGAAAATTTAATGCTTCTGTAAAGTGTGTCCTGTGTTCCTTTGGGTATCAACTAATTTACCTGGATGGCAGAACGTCTTTGGGAACAAAAGGAGCATATGTTGTTTCCCTTTCAGCTGCAAGCCTCTGAGCCTTCTGAAATTCTTTAAGAACCGCCTGGAAATCCTTTGCAAGCTTAGCATCAGCAATCTTCTTGACAACCTGCATTTTGAAAAGTGTCCCTGAAAGGTGAGAACCCCCAACTCCACTTACCACAAGAGGAAGCATACACTGGATACATACATAATAATAACCCAGGGCTAATTCATTCAGAAATGATAAAGGAATTGAATGTCTCAGAATGCCCCATACACAAAGTTAGGATTAGTGAAAATATTGAACTCCTACATAATTTAGAGAAGTATACTTGCATATGCACTTACACTAACTTGGGCATGCTGATCAGTTTCACTGGCTTGCTTAAGTTTGGCCGAAGTATCTTTCACCAACTCCCCAATATGTGCCCGTGACTTATGCCTGCCAGTAAAAAGTAGTCAATGAGTGATAATGCCATAAAAGAGGAAAGAAGGGCTTTCGTTTCCAAGTCGCAACCAAACAATTCGCATTTGCCAATATATATATATATGCATTAGCTGGAACAGCACAAACCAGACAACAAATTTCAATAGGCGGACTTTCTCGCACTTATAGCTCAATGTACAATCAATCAGTTAAGGCGCCAAAGTCTGAAATAGAACTAAATAAACAGGGAAAAGGAACTAGAAGTCGAATTAATCATTCATAATATAAAATAAAAAGAGAAAGAGAGAGGGAAAGAAGAGAAAAGCTCACAGCTTGTCACGGAGTTGAAGGGTGTCTCTAGGGGTGCCGAGGGAATTGACTAGGCGGAAAAAGGAGGAGACGGCGGTATTGATTTGGAAAATCCCAGCCGACACAGCCTGAGAAGGCTCATAAAGATTTTGACTTTGATCTTGATCTTGATATTGATATGCTGCTCGTTGTCTTTGCTTCTGAATTGAATTCGAGTAACTGGGTTGTCCTTGCTGCGGAGTAGCAGCCTCAAGATCTTGGAAACTCATTCTTTCTCTCTCTTTGTTCCTTGTGTTGTGCGGATTGATTGATGAAGAAGGAAGACTCTGTTTCTGCTAGTGTTCCTTCCTTGGGTTGCTTGGTTTATGGTGTTTGGTAGGTGAAGACAACAAAGACAAGAGGGAAGTTTCGTTGGTTGAAACGTTCCTTGAAAGTGTCTCCTTCTTCACAATTCAATTTCACCTGTAGTTCAAACTTGAAACTAGAAAGGTCAAACTATGCTTTCCCTTCTCTTCCCATCCCAACCCAACCCAAGTTGCTAACGTCCATCCATACGGCAATCTCACAATCGCAACAACTGTCGTGCTGCCGTTGAAGGCTTTGCTAGTTAGTGGGCTTGTCATGGTTAACAAGCCCAATTCATAATATTGGATTGGGCCTGATTTTCAGTCCATTCAATGCATTTGACATCGGCGGTTGTCCCCGATCCCAAATAACCGCCTTCCCTCTCCTCTCCTCTCCTCTCCTCTCCTCTCCTCTGTTTCTTTCTTCTTCCTTGTTGGGACAGATTTGTTCTCTGCACAGTGCACATCATACCCAAACGGGCCTTGTATTCGATGGAGGTCAGTTCTCCACTCACTCTAATTCGTTCGTTTATCAATTTATTTTATTCTATTTTAATAACTGTCCTTCTGAATTCTGATCCAAATTTGTTTATCTGCTTGCTTAAATATGGTTACCAAATCAAAAGTGGTTTTGAATATTTGATCCCCCCACTCTCTTCTTTGATGTTTATTGTGCCTTCTTCTACATGTTTTTTTTTTTGGTATTAAAATTACTATTCCACATGTTTCTTTTTAGTTTGAGTGTTTTTGGAAAACAATTTGGTCATTATTTCGTCACAGCATTTCCATGGTAATATATGTATTCTCTGAGTCTGAGTTGGGATTTCATTACTTGCGGCTTTTTGTTCTCAATGGCAGATAAGGACAGTGAAAGTTAACAATGTCTCCCTGGGTGCAACGGAGAATGATTTAAAGGAATTCTTTTCCTTCTCTGGTGAAATCGAATACATTGAAATACAAGGGTTGGTTTTCTTTTCTTTCTCGTTTCGGGTTAGTAATTAATTGAACAGGATGGTGGTTTCTAATATTTTGAGACACAGAAAGTTGATTTTGTTTTTATTTTGTCCAAGGGACAACGAGAGGTCTCAGATTGCATATGTTACCTTCAAGAACCCCAAAGGGGCAGAAACTTCAGTGCTTCTTTCGGTGGGTTCACTTCTCACTGTTCTTGGCCTCTTTCCCTTGTTTTTTTAACTTATGATTGCTGATCGATCCATATTATAATAAGTTCTGAGTTTCGCTGTGATCTCATTTGATAAGCTTGTGTGTTTCAGGGAGCAACTATAGTTGATCAGTCCGTTACCATAGACCTGGCTCCAGATTACAAGCTTCCAGCTGCTGCAGATTCAGCATGTCCAACTGTAATATTATTTTCTAAGGGGCACCTTTTCTTTTAACAATTTATATATTATACAATAGTTGTTTGTTTCTGACAATGTTCAATCTCCTCAGGCAACAGATAATGTAAGTTCTGGTGGTGCTGCCCAAAACGCAGAGGATGTTGTGAGCAGCATGCTAGCCAAAGGCTTTGTTTTGGGAAAAGATGCAATCAACAAGGCAAAGGCCTTTGATGACAAACACCAGCTTACTTCAACTGCAACGGCCACAGTAACTTCTTTGGACCAAAAGATTGGTTTCACTGAGAAAATTAGTGCTGGCACAAGCATGGTAAATGATAAGGTGAGGGAAATGGATGAAAAGTTTCAGGTTTCTGAGAAGACCAAGAATGCGTTTTCAGCTGCAGAGCAGACGGTGAGCAGTGCTGGATCTGCAATCATGAAAAACCGTTACATACTAACTGGGACGTCATGGGTAACCGATGCGTATAACAGGGCAGCCAAGGCAGCAGGTGAAGTGGGGCAGAAGACCATGGATAAGGTTTCAGCAGAGGAAGAGGGTGGAAAGAAAGTGGAAGGGAGTAGTACTACTCAGATCACTCAAGTACATTCTCCCGAGGATGCTACCCACTAAACTCATTGAGTCATGAGCAGCAAGCAATCTTCCAACATCCAACAAGTCTTCATCTTCTTATTTGCTACAAGATGAGAATGCATATATAGTTTTGGTATATCACCTTCTACAAGATTAGTATAAGTTGTATGTAGTACTTTGCTTTCCTGTTTGTTTAGAATATATAGGAGGAATTAATTGCCGCTGGATGTTTATTTTCACGAACGAATGATTTCTGTATGCCTTTCTGTCACTCAAATGACTTGTGTATGTTAAGGCAATTTGTTCTTTAGGTAATTTACTAAAGCAATAAGGTTGTCGAAATGACATGTTTCTGTTCTTCCCTTTTCATTAAAAAATAAAAATTAGACATGTTTTTCCATCCTCAAATAATTTGTATTGTTGGAATTGGATGATTGAAAACTTGAACCCACATAAATAAAGTTAGAGGATATTGGTCAAAAGATGAAATTATGATGTTAGGAAGAAATCATTATGTCTCCCTTAGAAGCCATTTGCTTTGCCTATAAATAGGCATTATTTCTGCTTGTAAACACACACGAATCAGAAGAGAAGAGAGTGAGAGTCAGAAAAGAAAAGAGAGTGTAGTCTATCTGAAGAGAAATTCTGTCAGTGTAAACACCACAAAGAGCAAATATAATTCCACTCTCAATATTTAGTAGTACTTCCCATACTCTGACTATTTTATTTTATAACAATGCTGAATATCTTAAAAATAATGCCCACGTTAAGCCTAATATTGGGATTTTATCATATTTTAATGTCATGTTATCATGTTCACTCTGTCAACCCAAGGTATGAATCCTGATAAAACAAATTGTTCCAGGCCCTCTTTCATTGAGATGTCAAGCAAGCCTCATTTCTCTTACTTGAGACTGATATAATCAAAGTAAAAGTAAACTATTATAGCCAAATTTCCCATATTCTAAAGAATCAAACAAGGCAGGTATGACATTTCAACATTCTTAGCATGGATATTCATCATTCACCTCTCCGAATAAAAGAAAACTATATTACCATATAAACTACAGATGATCCCTGAAACAGACGGTGGATGGTTAAAAAAAAATCAGTTCTGGAAATTCAGGACTGGATGTATTTCATGCCAATGAAATTCTATAAGGTGGTGCTAACTATGTGACATAATTTCTAAACCTAAATAACAGCAAAGAAAAAATAGTAAGGACAACCACTGCTAACGCATATGACATGATCTTCACAAACGCTTAGGTATGAGTCCAAAAGATCAACCAGGGAAAAGTAAAAGATATCAAATGAAGCAAGGAACACTGCCAAGAACCAAAAGCCAATATGATGAAAATTGCTAATCCCAACTATTAAAAGAAAGCTAACTCAAATGAAAGTAAACGTGTCAAACTGAAATAAAAGGCAACGACTATGAAACTTTGAAATGGAGCTTTATAAGAGCATGTTCAGCAGCTCGGGCTGGACTGGGGTTGGGGGAATTTTGGGGAAAATTCGACCTCCAGCAGTTAAGGCTGGCCTGAGTTCCATGTGGGGCCCACGAACTAAGGTTGGCCCGAGGGCAGGTTCAGCCCCAGACCCAAAACTAGGGGACTGACGTCAACAACAAAAAAAATTTAAAAAAAATCGAAAAAAATTAAAAAAAATTAGATTTTTTTTAAATAAATACTTAGTCATATTTTTCACTTCCCACACCAAAAATCTTTTAAAACAATATTGTCCAAATTAATTGTTTAGGTGAACAAATATGTGAAAAAAAACAAAAAAATGAATAGTATTTGCCTTAGACTAGGGCAACTGGTGGAAACAGAAATTGCTTTTTGTAGGGCAGCCACTATTCACGTGAATAGTGGCTGCCCTAGCCCAAACCCTTGCCATGGCTAAAGGCAACTGGTGGAATTGCTCTAAGATTTTAACAGCAACCGAACAAATAACTCAGTAAGGCATTTTAGGGTTTAGGATTTAGAGTTTCCGGAAATACCTACTTGATGAACATGTAGGAATTACGTTCATCAAGTAGATTGTAAAGTAACTGATATAAACTCTTTTTTTATTATTTTTTATTTATAAAACTAAACGTGACGATAAATATATTCCTAATATCATACCGACAAAATCAATGGACGTTAAACAATTTTTATTTTTCTTCTTAAAGTAGAATTCATGTCAATTGATAATCCAGCATATAAAGATCGAGTTGGTGAAAATTCGTAAAAACACTAAGCACTGAAAGAGTGAGAAACAATATCATCGATCTCAGGCTTCCCACCACGCGATCAACGCGTTCCAATGGAATTGGACTGAAATGCAAAGTGAATTCGAACTCGCGAGACAGCAGCCCGAACATACTCGACGCGATTCGAAACGGCGTAATTCAGATCGTTCGCGCGCATGTTCACTGAAGATCCTATCGAGGTCTTCGCCAGTGAATATGCATCCCATTTCCAACGAGGATTATCGGTAAGAGAAGAATTGAGGTCTCGATTCTCAATCACCAACGATTACCGGTCAGAGGATCGAATTGAATCGCAGTCTTGATTGATTTCTGACTCTCTTGGTGAGGCGTCAGTGATACAACAATCCGTTCTACGAGATGATAGGATATGGCGATTTCGGACTGGCGTAGATCGGGCGTGGTTGGAGCGAAGGATCCACTTGGATGTGATCATCTGAGCATTGTCCATTGATGAAATTTTAGGGTTAGGGTTAGGAATCGACTCTTGCTTTCGTTAACAACGATGCGAGTGCGGTGGAGGAGTGGCACTGGCTATTTTGAGTGAATCTGGCTTGACATTAGCTCAAGTTAGGTATTTTAGACTTTTCTTCGGAGGCACGACCGTATGGTTTATTAGACTCAAAGTTGTGTGGGTTGGGCATTTAAGTCAAGTTGGACCGGACCTTAAGGCCCATAGAAAAATAGAAGAAATAACAATAAAAAGGTGTTTCCATTTCCAGGCACAATAAAACGCACGTCGTTTTTAGAAACGGTCTGTCTCTGTGACTCTGTCTATGCATAATGCATTAAGCAAGCCCTTGTTGCAAGTATGAACAACTATACATGATTAAGGCAAGGGAAGGCTTAACTCATCAATCAGACGGAAGCATTATTGAGCTACTTTGTTACGTTCTCTCCGCGTCGTGGCTTCCACTCATCCCATCTGTTTAGCGGCCCAAAACCAAAACGCAGAAAGCATGCAGCATGCAGGATGCAAGTTGCAGCACACCACGAAACTTAATTAATTAAAGATGTCCAATATCACACTGATTTATTGATTGAATGATTATAATTAGGGAAAGTAGGTAATTAACAGTAGAGCTTGAATCGTGGCTGCCACTAGTATAGAAAGCAGGGCATTGTTCTTGCTATCATCAGTAGATCCTGAACCAGAACCGAATTGGGATACATCTGCCGGCGGCGGTGGTGTCCTGTGATTGTTATAGGGTGGTGGTGGTGTAGTAGTCGCAGCAGTAGTAGGTGGTGTAGTAGTCTCGGTAGTGGTAGGTGGTGGAGTCTGAGGCGGTGTCTTAGGTGGAGGGGGAGGGGGACAAGACATTCCAGAGAGACAATTACCAGTCACACTGCAATCATAATATTTATATATAAGATTCAAATTAATTACTTAATAATTTGACACAAATTGAACAAGTTGAAACAAACAAAAAATCAAATAATATGTGATCACTTACACTAATTCCAATTTCTTGTTTTTTGATAAGGAGGTGGGTATGGTTCCGTTGAATCTATTGTTTGACAAATCCCTGGGCGCGCGCACAGCACACACATCATGAATAGACATATATGTGCATGGAAAATATTGATTGTACAGGGGCTATAACTTACAGTCGCTTTAGATTCGGGAAGGAGCCAAGAAAATCCGGGATAGGACCATTTAAGCTATTGTCGTGCAAATCACTGATCCATCCACCACCAGAGAACAAAAATAACATTATGAATTATTCATTGAATTATTTACTTTTCACGATCGACTTGGGTTGGATGGAAACTCACATTGTGACAAGGGCATCCATGGAACTAAAATCTGGTAGTGGACCAACCAGATCGAAGCTACTCAGATTCCTGTATTGATTTTTGACAGGAAAAATCATAATGCAAATAAAGAGCTAGCCTAATTATAATTAATAATAATGAAACTCACAGTGCAATTATACGAGGAATGGTGCCTGTGCTACACTGAACCCATTCCCACGAAGAGCTTAATGGAAGGCAAGGGTCACCGCTCCATATAATTAACACCTCGAATTGCACTTGTAGTACCGCCAGTCCCTCCACTAATTCAATTCATTACCACAAACAAACAAGCTGATTAATGAATTAAAGGAGATAAACTTCAAACAAAAAGTAGGTGATCTATTCATTACCATCTCTGGTATCCGTTGCTGGTCCTACTTTAGACAGGAGATAAACTTCAAAGGCATTGATGAGAAAGGGAAGGGTGGAATCAGCAGTGGGGCGGAGAGTGATGGATGTTTTCG
Source organism: Prunus fruticosa (assembly GCA_018703695.1). Classification (NCBI taxonomy): domain Eukaryota; kingdom Viridiplantae; phylum Streptophyta; class Magnoliopsida; order Rosales; family Rosaceae; genus Prunus; species Prunus fruticosa. The sequence continues at coordinate 59,367,042 of CM031918.1, read as the reverse complement.
AAGAAGCAGTGATGTTGGTGATGGCGACTTCCACTACGCTCTCAAAAGGTGGGACGATGGGTTTGGAATAAGGCTGCTCGTCTACATAAATCTCAAAGGATCGTTTGTTGGGTGAAGTGAGTGCTGCAGGATCCACTTCCGAGAAGAAGGTGGTGATGTACACTTGAACTGGAAAGTCTGGGAGGTACGTATATAATTCAAAATACTCGGACGTGTTATTGCCGGTGGTTGCATTTTGCACTACAGCTGCAGGAGGATTATCTTCTGCACCACTCACATCCATCTTGGATATTCTCGCCTCACCTTCCGCCTGATATGCAAACAAACCGTACCCGGGTACCCATCTCCGATCGTAACTGTCGTCTGGATACCTACATATTATACACATAATTATAAAGAAGCATATATATTAATATATCTATAGTAGCAAAGCAAGTAAGTTACCTAATGAGTTGTTGTGCGCCTAAAGCAAGCCTCTTTTGCCTGAACAAAGCATAATCAGAAGCAACGCGTGTGTACATTTTAGGAGCTAAACTGCGGAATTCGAGTGCGGATATAAAGGGAAACTGGCGAGGCAGGGTTTGAGCAAGACATATGCTGGTGGTGTTTTTGTTCACTGTGTATATCACCTCGTAATTAACAATGGTATCGGAAACCCCGGTTAAGTTGACTTGTGTCCAGTAGGTGGAGTCAAAGTAGAGATCGAAGGTCGGGGGAGAGTTGTTCCCGTCGTAGTTTCCGTAGTAAAAGGTAGCGCGCACCAGAAGCCGTTGACCTATCATGTCAACGCTGTTGATGGTGTAGCAGTTTTTCCTTAGACTTGTGAAAACTCGTAGAGTGCTGGCCACATGAGGGGTTGAGCTGGGCAACTCCACCAACTGGGACTCGCCGCTGTGCACATAGACATCATCACCAACCCAGTTTATGGAAAGGCTGTCGGTGTAAGAATCGGAAGCACCACAATCGATGCTCAGAAACACTGCAGCATCTGCACACACCCATGACAACAATATCACTATTGAAGCTAATATATTCATATTCATTTTGGTTCATTAATCAGCCGCGCATACATTTATATATAAGACGTACGTACGGGAATCAAAGAATTAATATATAGATCAATCAGCTTAACTTTTTGTTTAAAGAAATGAATAAATTAAAGAAAAAATGGGTGTTGAAATAAGAATTAGAAAGTTAACTCGGGAGCACGACGCGATCAGAGCAGGAATGTGAATATGCTGTGACTTTCTGCTCAACAATTATTCCTTTCTATTCTAACAATGATACTTGAATATAAAATAAGTTATTATTCTCTTAAATTTACAAATAGATCATTACCTTTCCTTTCCTTTCCTTTCGTCTAGACGCCTAGCCGCCTAGCCGCCCGCCTAGGCCCATTTTTTAGAGTCTAAAGTACAAGATGCCGAGGATAGACTCGAAACGGTTGCCTCTCAGGCTCAAAAGGTCATGCACTAGTGATGTACTCGATTGGGAGTATAGATTAATACTTTGAAATGTTCTTCTAAGTAGATTGAAATAAACTATTACACATAAAAAGGTCAACACCTCTAACAAGAATTAATTATTAATCTTTGCAGATAATTTAATTATACAGCTACAAAGCTAAGTATATGAAGTTCTTATTTTACTTTCCTTCCTATTTTTTTTAAACTATAACAATTAAACATCAGATCAGATGATGAGCTTGCTTCTCCGGAAATTCTTAGTTAGACATGCTTGCAATTAATCAGAAGAAGAACAAAAACATGTTTATGCTGTTCAGGTTTTAGTGGACTTAACTCAACTTCTAAGTTGACTTTTGTCATATAATAAAATGAGATGTCTTTATTGATTTATATATATATATATATATATGGGACGGCAATAATGTTTAAATTTAAAATATACTTGTTAATATTTTTTGTGAAGAAATGGGCCAACCCAAACAGAGAAATTAAACAATAACTCGAGACCTACAAGAAGACTCCAAGTAAATAATCTTCACTAAGAGTAAAGATACTTTAAAAAGTTATTATTAGGCGATGAGGGCAGGGCAATGCCCTCTCTCTCCCCAAATCGCACCTCTTCCTTGGGAAAAAAGGAAACAATGTTTCCAACCCCTTGGTATATGATTCCTCATCTCCAAATTACTTATTAAGGAAGGCGGCGGAGTTGATGGCCCTGGAAAACTCGTCAAAATCGATACGGCCATCGCAGTCGGTATCGGCCTCGTCCATCATGCCGATGAGTTCCTGAGCCGTGAGTGGGTGGGCCAGCTTCGCCATGGAGTGGGCCAGCTCCGCGGGGCTGATGTAGCCATTGCCGTCTCTATCGAACAGCCTGAACATGTTCCTCAGCTGATCCTGGCTGTAGCTGCAGGCTTGCGGTTGTACGAGGTTGAGATCCGGCTTCACAAGCGCCACGAACTCCGAGAACTCCAGCAGTCCGTTGTGGTTGGTATCCACCTTTCGGATCAGCGCCTGCAGCTGGTGATGGCTGGGCTAAGGCTTCACACCCAGCGACCGCAGCAAAGACCCCAGCTCCATTTGGGTCAAGCTGTCGTCTTTGTTCCCGTCGAACGATCTATCTCCCGCAGCTCCGCCATCTGCTCCTCCTCCGTCTTATATCCTTTGCTTTGACTCCCACTAGTACGAGTATTCATTTGGCCGAAACCGGTCGGCGGTAGCATCACAGCTTTTCCTTCACTAACAATAATTCGTTTTAAAAAATGATATCGGAGTTGTCATCAACCTCCCCTTTTGTTTTCAGGACTGGGCTGCTGAGCTGAGTGGTGAGCCGCTCAGAGGTTTTGTCAAGTCATGTTCCACTTTACAACAACAACAAAAATTTAATAAAAGGATAGATTTTTCTCTTCTTAAAAGGTAGCTTTTCAGTGATTTTGTTATTTATTTGACTGGATATATTTAGTATTGCATGATTCTTTCCTTGTTTTATTTCTTTTTTGGCTGAGCAATAATCGCAAGAATCCTTGTCAAGTTATTCAACTTCCATTGGTTTGGTTATTACTTGTTGGAATAAAGAATTTCAAATTAATAAAGATAATGAAGACGAAGAACAAGTATTCATTCATCCAATCGATTAGTCAAACAATGGCACAAATAAGTAAGTAATCCACGAACCTCATGGCGTCTGGGCCCGGTGGGTGGCCGGGTGGCCGGCACTAATAAAATTCAGAATAAAGCTAATTATACAACTTATTTATTTATTTATTTTTTCAAGTCCTTCCAATCCAATAATACATCCAAAGCAAGTTAATGGCCGACACTTACTTAATCAAAGAAGAAAAGTAACCAAATAAAATATAAGGAAGGCATTGAAAGGTCATCAACGTCGCTTTGGCCGAGTGGTTAAGGCGTGTGCCTGCTAAGTACATGGGGTTTCCCCGCGAGAGTTCGAATCTCTCAGGCGACGCTAGCATTTTCTTTTTTAAAAAAAATATTTAATTAAGCAATTTAAAATTTTGGGATATTCAGTATTTCTGAACATTTTTGTTTTTATTTTTGCCCTGTATTTTTTCTTTAAAAAAAAAAGAAAGAATGTGCGACACTAGAAAAGCTTTATAAGAGATTGTTTTATACAAAATGGAAGCCGGGCGATCGATTTTACTTGGTTTTTTGTTATCCTAGCCAATAATCATGAAGCAAGCATCTACAGTCTACTCGTAGTTTCAGTAAGTGAATCAGCTGCCATGCAATGCAACGCAACTTGGAATTGCCGATATTGTAGTACCACCACACGACCACCATGTCTTTTCTCTTTTCCCCTTTCCATTGATTACGACAAATGCGGCTCATATTAGTAAGGAATTTCCAAGTTTGTTGAGGGTAAAACGTTAGCCAACCATTACAAATCATTTCCCAAAACACTAAACAAAGAAACTAGAGTAAATAAGAACACACGTCACATCTCCATAAGATGAGAGAATGCTTGCCAATGCCGAAACCCGGAACCTCGTTTACATTAACAGTACAATTTCCATAACAATAAATGATGCCATTTCAGAGATTTTCATCATCATCATAATCGTTTGGAGAATACAAGCAGATTTCTAAGTCAAGGCCCTTCAGAGAATGGATCTTCGAATATAACATTGCACCGATACTCTTCCTATATGGTTGATGCTGCATTGCCCATGGCATGATTCAACTCATATCTCATCTTAAATAAGATAGACACCATCTAAATCAAGCAACTACAAGAGTTTCAGTCCACCTGTTACATCGTCAACCACCTCAACGGGTCCTGCACATGAGTGTTAGAATAATCCATCAATACAACCAGAAGCTATGCAACATGGCACGGTATTTTGACTTTTCTATACATTTTGTCCGACGCACTACATTCACAAGCTCAAAACCAATCCTACTCACCATCCTCCCAACAAAATATTAGGGGCTTGGCCTCCCAATCTAAGATTAAAACGGGGAAAACACATCCCCCCCCCCCCCCAGGGGGAATAGTTAAGGCTTAAAAACTTCCTTTCATACTTGATGGAGTCCTCCACTTCAAAGTTACAAATTGAAAAATGCCCATCGAAAGGAAGATAATGGAGAAGAGAAACTTACCAAGAATAGCCATCACTGTCCTTGAATCTGGAAGAATACATAGAGACAAATAAGTCACTTTGAACAGTCAAATGGATAAGAATTTAGTGAAGAATATACAATTCATGGCAGAAATGGGGAACGAATAAGACAAGTAACAATGGAGTTGTTTGCATCAGTATTTTCAGAAAACGGGTAATATCAAAATATGCTTAAAAAGTGTTCAAAGAGGATGGGGGTACACAAAACTTGGAAATGCTCATTCTTCCAGGGCATTTCAAAAACAGCCTAATCCATTTAATTCACGCTTTCTCATGTTGTGATGATAGCCGCCACTTCTCAGTAGTATTTTGAAATGTTTGTAAATAGAAGTGCCATGTTTTCTTTTCATAGGAATTTGTTTATAAAAAAACAAAACCAATTTATTTGATTCGCATTATTAACACTAACATCACCAAACACTCAAAACTATCAAAACCGTGATCAACCTCATATACAGAAAAGTTTCAACTCACTTGGTGCAATTTGAGTCCTGCCAGCATCGATTGTAATGTGGGTTGGTAGTTTCAGCGATTTTGCCCTCTCCTGTCAAAATCAATAAAGAGTCACCATTAACCATAAAGTTGAATTCACTTTGCTTTTAGTAAACTTGCAGCTTCTCTGAGACTATACGATTGAACAGAGCATGCAAGAAATAATTATGTTTATGTCATGCCAGAAAAGTTGGTATTATAATACTGACTTGCAAAACTAGCATATCTTCTTCACTTTCAATTTTCACAACAACTTTCGGCTGTGCACACATCTCCCACCTGCATATTGACATAACACCATTACAGGAAACATAGAGAGAGAGATGAAGATACCCACATTGTTCAGCAGACAAAAAATCAGACAGTAGTCAGTTGCTATACCTGTTTAAAGCTTTTGGTGCTCGATGGAGGAGCTTTTTATAGAGTCCCAAAGTCGCATGGCTAAAAAAAATGAAGGCAAACATTTGGTAAAAAAATTGAACAAAAATATAATTCAATCAAGAGAGAAACTAACTCTATAAACTATTCAAGGAAAAAGCGTGTTTCACTTGACAAAATAATCAATAATTCTCAACATAATGCTCAGCTTGCAAAAATTAAAAAGGGGCGAAGAGTGATGGGAATTAAAAAATTTTAATTTTTTATATTCTACAGCTACCTGCATTGAGCGGCAATTTTCCCTTTACCCATCTTTAGATCATTTCTGACCACCAAAACCTGAAGAACCAATGAAGAAAGTGAATAGGCAATTTGGTTTTCTTTGAAATGTTGGAGATGTAAGTGGAAGTAATACCATTTTGAAATCTTGGAGAATGTCAGCAAGGTTATCAATCTCAAGTGGGTCCTTGTTCTTCTTCTTCTTCTTGTTGCCATTAGTATCATTTGCAAGTGCAGTTTTCTTAGCTAGTCTAGCTGACAAAACAATGCGAGCAGGAGGGTAACGCACACCAAAGCAATAACCCAAAGCAAGCCAACCTGCTCCTACTAAAATGGCACCCACCCACCCCAACCCCATCATCTCTCTCTCTCTAAACTTCCACAATCCAATCCAATCCAATCCAATCCAATCCAATCCACCCACAATCAATTCTCTTTTATAGCTGCCAATCAAATTTCGAAATCAAACACATGTCCTAATATTATCATAGTAAATTTTGCGTGGAAACAAACAGGGGTTGGGGGGGTAGGGAGTGATGGGAGTAAAAATGGTACCTGGAGTGTGTGTCACTGTCAATGCGAATGAGTGTATTATTGGAAGTTAGTAACCCTAGATCGGACGGTTGTGAGTTCACGCAGCCATGACCGTGTAACTTATCCTTCCTTAGGGTTTTGCAGTGGACGAGGTCATAAGAAGCGGAACAAGTGAGTGCGTGCGAGATTTGGGTGAGTTGAGTCCGGGAACCGAAAACGATCTCGATGCTGCCTGCTTGCGGCTGGGTCTGTATTGTGAACGTTGACAACTAAGCTAAATTGAGAACAACAATTGTGACCGTTAGATCAACTTAAACGCCTGCTTGCTGGGCCCTTGATGATAAATAAATGGATCAAATCACTTGCTGTTGACCCATATTGAGATTTTAGTCTGTTTGTGCTTGGGCCTTTGTCCCTTCCCTTTAACAAATCAACCATTTAAATTGGGAAGTGGTAGGTAGTGGGTAATTTAATTACCATTAGATAAAAATTAAAAATTAATACAAAACTTTTATTCTGCGAAGCGAATCATTAAAATAAAAACTTAAAAAATAATAGTGGCGATGTATGTCGCCATGAGGAGACGAGGAGATGAGGAGATGAGGAGGAGGAGGGAAGGGGCGTGTATGTTAATGCAAGCGTGTTTCTTGCGTTGCGTTTGGTGGTTTAAGTTAGACGTTGCGTGAAATTGGGACAAAGGTTAGGAACCAAATCTAACGGTATAAAATGAATAGATTTATCCACCTCTTGGCTCTCTCTACCCAACAACTTTGACGTTGACTACTTGGGGGAAGGAAGAAGAACAGTCCACGCGGTTTGAGCATTTTCCATTATTCCTTTTTCTTATTTATTTCCATTTTCTGCTACTTATTATTATTATTATTCTTCTTCTTCTTCTTTCATCATGTAATGTAAGGTATACTAGAATATATAATCTAAACACTTTCTTCTAGCACCATAATTCTCATATTTAACCAATCCTCCTGCCAAACGAATGCCACCTTGCCTCCCAATAAGAAATATTATTTGTATCCATGACAAAGTATTATTTTTTGATATTAAAAAAAAGCAATAAAGTTTTATTAGATCAATAGGAATAACAGTACAAAATATATTATATCTAGTGTTTTTATTTTAATGTAATGTAAATTGTGTAATTTTTATTTTGGTTAATAGATTTTAATTTTCATGCACCAAAGGGCAACAGAAGGATTACCACCACCACACCATCATCAAGAAGAAATTGCCAATACAGTCAATCAAACTCGTACCATTATTCAAAATCATATGCCGTTTCCGTCAGCTTTAATTAATTAATTAAAAAACATAATATCAGAAATAAATATTGAGGTAAGGCTAAGCTAACGTATAAGAGAGAGAAAAAAAGTGCCTGAAGAAAAAGGCTGAAATTCCAAGGAAGTAAGGAGAGAGACTAGACAAAATACTCACTTTACTGAGTCGTTGCGCCTTGCCGTCTCTCAACCCACTACTCAGTCTCTGTTCCCATTCCAGAATTCTCAAGAGACAACAGGTAATTTCTTAACTTTTTTCTTCATCAAAATTTGACCAATATCGGGTTTATTTTTCATTCATCATGATCATCGATTCCATTCCTAGTCTGATCCTCGATTCCCTTTTTATTTTTACTTGATTGGTTGCTGAGAAAGCAGAAGAAAAGTCATCATAGTAAAAAAGGAAACAGCGAACTGATTTATGATTGTTGACCTGAACTAGGCATATGAGACGGGTACGACTACCGTTTTTCTCAGTAACCAAAAAGTTTCTTCAGGGTTCCATCTTCTGCTTTCTTTAGGGTTTTTGGAAATTTAGTTATATACACTGCTAGATATCCTTTGAAATAATCTTCTTATATTGTCATCTCTTTCAGTTCGTTGTTAAGAAAATTAAAGGGCGGAAAAGGGAGGGATTTCGGGGAAGAAAAGTTCTCAGCTTTTGCCAATTAAGGTCGATTTTTCCCTACAGTTTTATGCTTTCACTTTCATCTCTTTTAGCAGTTGTGATTTTGGTACTTCTTTAGTTATGCTTCTTTTCGGTGTTTTGATTTCAACAACCTGGTTCGAGTTTCTGAAGAAAGATAAGAGGAAAAAAAGAAATCAGAATTATGTTAAGATTGCTTCATCTTCAGGCTTGTCCCGAAAAGTAATTTTCTTTGGGTTTCAAATTAAGAAATTCTTACATCTGCTCAACTAGTAAACACAGTTATGTATCTTTTCCATCTTTGATGACAACTAATTAGCATTATGGTAAATTTGCAGGAAAACTTTTAGGAGGTTTCTGTTTTAGAGTTAGCAGGTTTGTGAAGATGAGTGACAATTTGATGGAGAAAGTGAGTGCTTTTGGCGAACGCCTCAAGATCGAAGGGTCTGAGGTCGGTCGAAAGATGAGCGCTGGCTTGAGCTCAGTGAGCTTCAAGGTGAAGGAGCTCTTCCAAGGCCCAAACCAAGCAGATAAGATCGTCGAAGATGCCACATCAGAGGCACTTGACGAGCCTGACTGGGCTATGAATCTTGATATTTGTGACATGATCAATACTGAAAGAGTCAACAGTGTCGAATTAGTTCGTGGAATAAAAAAGCGGATTATGTTGAAGAATCCTAGGGTCCAGTACCTCTCGCTAGTACTGCTTGAAACATGTGTTAAGAACTGTGAGAAGGCTTTCTCAGAGATAGCTGCAGAAAGAGTTCTTGATGAGATGGTGAAGCTGATTGACGATCCTCAGACTGTTGTTAATAATCGCAATAAGGCTTTGATGCTGATCGAAGCATGGGGGGAATCAACCGGTGAGCTCCGCTATTTGCCTGTTTATGAGGAAACATACAAGGTATCTACAAAGCTTTGGTTCCAGTTTCATATCTTGTCAAATCTATATAACATCTTGTTATTCCTTGACTAAAACATAGTTACAGACCCAAATCCACTTCAATTCCTCCTGATTTGAGTTGGACTTATAGGAAGTACTTAAAATATACAACCGCAATTTGGCCCAAGGTTCCTCTTTTGAGGCAAAATTGCAGCTCATGAGGAAATACAAATTTTAGCCAGTTTACCATTGCAAAGGAGTACAAGGCTAATATTGGAAAAGAAATTGAGGAACTCGCAAAATTGAAAGTATAACGTATTTCATAATTTCTGTGGCTTTTATGCTAGTGTCTTCTACGGTTTTTTTTTTTTATAGCTTTCATCACGCTGGATGGTGCAGTTGTTATCTATATATTACTGATGTTTAAAAGAAGTGGTTTCATGTTATTTATACTTTTATGCTTGGACCATCTCAATTTCAGAGTTTAAGATCAAGGGGTATTCGGTTCCCTGGTCGTGACAATGAGAGTTTGGCACCAATTTTCACTCCCCCACGTTCGGTTTCAGCTCCAGAGTCAGATGCTAGCCTTTCCCAGCAAATTCCGCATGATATTCCTGTGCAAGGCTTTACTGCTGAACAAACAAAGGAAGCATTTGATGTTGCAAGAAACAGTATTGAGCTTCTTAGTTCTGTTTTCTCCTCTTCAACCCAACAAGATGCTTTACAGGTGATTTCTATATTGTTTTCTTACTTGCATATCCTATTTGAGTCCTGATATCTAATTTGGTAATACATGGTGTTTCTTAAACCAATATCCTTATTCCTGTGTTATCTAGATCAATATGCTTTACTTTTTATTTTATTATTGGGGCGAGGGTCGGCTAGACAACTTTCAGGACACCACCAGTACTCAAACGTTAATGGGCCTTCGGAATAGGTCGATTTACCACCCAGGCTGTTCCATAGGACCATGTTCCATCCAATCTAGAGCCAAGTGGCATTGGGTTGACCTTATGATAATATCTGCCATGGAGATAGCCAGTTCAAAGTTAATTTAACTCTTGTATAATATCAGCCCGACAACAAAAAAGAAATCCTGAAGGTATTATAGTGCTGTATGAAGGCAGATGTTCTCTGATGCAATTACACATGTTTGTTCAAGAATAACTAGTTATTTACTTAAGTTTAGAAACTAAGAACTGGATCTGGTGTTATCAAAAGCGATATGGATTAAATGTTGTTGTCCCTTTGGCAGGATGACTTGACAGCCACACTTGTACAACAATGTCGTCAGTCTCAATCCGCCATCCTGAGAATTATAGAGACAGCTGGGGAAAACGAGGCCTTGCTGTTTGAAGCTTTGAATGTGAATGATGAGATCCATAAAGTTCTATCCAAGTATGAAGAACTGATGAAGCCTTTGGTTGTTCCGACTGAGCCAGAACCTGCAATGATACCCGTTGCTGTGGAGGCTGATGAATCACCGAGTCATGGGAAAGAGGATTCCTTGATTAGAAAACCAGCTGCTTCTCGAGGTCTGGTCCATGCAGGGAGCCACGATGACATGATGGATGATCTGGATGAGATGATATTTGGCAAGAAAGGTGGAAGTTCTTCTGAAGGAAGCCAAGATCCGAAGAAGCAGCAGCCAGCAGCAAAGGATGACCTGATCAGCTTTTGAGAGGGTGTAAATTTATAATTCCATGTACTTGGACTGGAGAGATTTGCTGGTGTGAATACCAGGCTATTTAGATGTTGATTGTTGGAGACGCCGCTGAAGTTTGATGTTTGAAAAATGTGAACATAATTGTCTTTTTTTTTTTTACCTTCCATGTTCTTCCGAGTACATTGACCTGCACACAAACATTTTGTGTAAGTAATTATTATCAAATTTGGATGCACAGTATATTAGATTTACGAAGTATCCATGTAGTGCAGTTCTCATAACTTAGAAATTTGTTTTCTTATGAGCCGGTTGTAGACAATATACATGTGTATCTTCTTCGGTCCTATGCGTTATAATTATATTTGTGGACAAAAAAGAAAAAAGAAAATACCTCGTTCATTCATTAGGTTTAGGAGACACAATAGAGGCGAAATTGTTGTACACAAGCGAAGCGGTGATAGGAATCTAATGCATACTTACTAAGATCCAATCCTGTTTCAATAATATATGTCATTGAAGAGGTAAGACTTGTATTGCAGAGCATTGCAGCAGTATAAGAGCACCGGCTGTGAAGAAGACAACATTTTGTGGGTGTGGACGTGTTTAGTTTAGTGTCGTCTTTAAACAAAACGAAAAGAAAACACACAAACAAACGAGAATGCCTGGAGCTGGAAAGCAAATGACAAGATCCAAATCCCCAGTGCTTCTCTTACTTCTCGCTCTCCTCGCCCTCTCCCTCGTCTTCTTCCTCTTCTCCTTTCATATCCCCTCCCCCTCCTCCTCTGACGACCTCACCACTCTTCTTCACCCAAACCACCAACCCATTTACAAACCCGAAACCTCCTTCGTCGCCTCCCTTGACCGCTTCCTCCTCGCCCACAAATCATCCCGCCGCGATGACACCGTCCTCCTTACAACGCTCACCCAGCACCAACCCAACCACCTCGACGATCTCATCTTCCAGACCCACACCCAGAGGCTGTACGCTGATCCCTACTACCCGCTCAGCCTGCCCATTAGGGTTTACGTCTACGACATGCCCACCAAGTTCACCTACGATCTCCTCTGGCTCTTCAGAAACTCTTACAGCCAGACCTCCAATCTCACGTCTAATGGCAGCCCCGTTCACCGCCTCATCGAACAGGTTTTGCTTTTTATTTTTACATTTTACTGATTCCGTTTTAATCTTCTGATTTCAATTCCTAATTCCTGGGCCTAATTTGTGCAGCATTCCATTGATTACTGGCTGTGGGCGGATTTGATAGCTCCAGAGTCGGAGAGGCTGTTGAAAAGCGTAGTGAGAGTGCATAGGCAGGAGGAAGCTGACCTCTTCTATATCCCATTCTTCACCACCATTAGCTTCTTCTTATTGGAGAAACAGCAGTGCAAAGCACTTTACAGGGTCTGACTGCATCCTCCAAGGTTTCCCTTAAATGCTTGCTAATTGCTGCACATCGTATGATCATACATCTCACACTGTTACAATTATGTTACACACTAATTAATGCACAATTAACTTAACCTTTGAGTCTTTGAGTGCTGTGTCTTTGAACCCCTTTCGTATTGCTAGCTTATCTAAGTATTATCATTGTTATTTATTTCTGTATGAAGGAAGCTCTCAAGTGGGTCACCGATCAGCCTGCCTGGAACCGATCCCAAGGAAGGGATCACATACTTCCTGTTCACCATCCCTGGTCTTTTAAGTCTGTTCGCCGCTTCATGAAGAATGCAATTTGGCTGCTTCCGGATATGGACTCCACCGGAAACTGGTTATTATTTCACTGGACCTTTATTTTATTTATTAAAAAAAGCCTAAATTCAACCTGCTTTAACTCTACTTTGCCCTACTTTTAGGTACAAACCTGGACAAGTCTTTCTGGAGAAAGATCTAATTCTTCCTTACGTTCCCAATCTTGATTTTTGTGATTCTAGATGCATATCCGAGACTCAATCCAAGAGAACCACACTGCTCTTTTTCCGCGGCCGGCTTAAAAGAAATGCTGTAAGACTTTTGATTTCTCAATGGATTTCTTTGCTACAAATTCCATTGAATTGTGTTGAACCTGTTCGAAGTGAATATAATATTTACTTTGGAGATTAAAGCAACTGGCGCGTACACTAAAGGAGGACTTTAGGCTTGGGTGCATGCAAAGCAATCTTAAATGACAAAAGAACAGGGCATAGGATATAGAGGCCGTTATTTGTAGTTAATTGATATCATCGTTCAGTGGATTAATGAATCAATGCGGGAGAAGGCTTCTTCCATTTCTCCACTTAAGAATCTCAGGCTCTTGTGGCTAATTTATTGTGTTCTACTTTCAGGGAGGGAAAATACGCTCAAAACTTGTAGCAGAACTAAGTGGTGCTGAGGGTGTAGCTATAGAGGAGGGGACAGCAGGAGAGGGAGGAAAAGCAGCAGCTCAAGAGGGAATGCGCAAGTAAACTTTTTTGGATCCTCGCTCTTCTTTGTGATGTAATTTCGTTGTTCCTTTGTTAATTTAGTTGAGTTGATTTCTCCGCCAGGTCTGTCTTTTGCTTGAGTCCAGCTGGTGATACTCCATCCTCCGCTAGATTGTTCGATGCCATTGTTAGTGGTTGCATACCAGTCATAGTTAGTGATGAACTGGAACTTCCTTTTGAAGGAATACTAGATTATAGAAAGGTATGTATATCTAAATATTGGGTATAGGATTATTAGTCAGGTAGATAATTGCTCACAGCTTAATGCCTGCACCGAAGTCCATGTGTCATGGCATGTATGGTTGGCCTTATACCCGATGTTCTCAACAGTTGCCTTTTATATTTGCCTACAGATAGCTTTATTTGTTTCTTCCAGTGATGCCATACAACCTGGTTGGCTTTTAACATTTCTTAGAAATATTCGCCCTGCTCAGATTGAGGAAATCCGTCAGACTCTCGCCAAGGTAAGTGACTGAATATTTGAAGTGAATGTTATTGTTTTGTATTTGTATTTCTTGTCAAAAGGTTGTACTAGACATGCATTTGTAGTTTCCCTGCTTGACTAGACTTGCTGTTTCTTTAGCTTGTGCTTCTGGATGTTTTCTGAGCTAGCGAGCTGCATCTTTGTGGGGACTGATTTTGTTATTTCGTCTTTCCCAGTACTCAAGGCATTTCCTATACTCCAGTCCAGCTCAACCCTTGGGTCCAGAAGACTTGGTTTGGCGAATGGTATGATTTCTTGCTCCGTAAAATGTTGGCCCACAAACCTGTATTGTTTTCACTTACATGCACTTTCCATAAACAAAGATAAGAGGCCCAACTGTGGTTTAGAAATGTTTGATTTTAGCGTTGTTGGTTGTGCAACAGATGGCTGGTAAGTTGGTGAATATCAAACTTCACACTCGAAGATCTCAACGTGTGGTGAAAGAGTCGAGAAACATCTGCATTTGTGAATGCAAACGTGCCAACTCTACAACCTCAGGTCACTTGTAGTTGTAATTATTTTCTACTGTGTCTCTTTCTCCTCTGTGCATGATGGATGTAGGACAGGGTGATTCTAATGTATTCTTCTTGTGTTTTTGGCCGTAGTGAGAAGGTATCTATTTATAGTGGAATTTATGAAATACTCTGCCCTTATATACATATATAATCGATTTGCTTCTGTATTCCATTTATATGATTTGTCTGTAGCAAAAGGCTATTATTGACAAAACAAAAGCAGAATCGTAAGATTCTGTAGCAAAGGTTTAGGGTTGGTGTGGTCGGCCATTGTTTAGGTAATTAGTTACTAGTTACTAGTTACATTACATCTCTCTCTCTCTCTCTCTCTCTCTCTCTCTCTCTCTCTCTCTCTCTCCAAATATCGTAGTTGTTGTTTGTATGCCTTGTTGGTCTTGTTATGTTCTTTTAACGTAGAGATGTAATGATAGACTAAATATGCCTTGTTGGTCTTAAACTCGAGTTATGGTTAATGGATCCATCTCATCTGATAAAGAAAGTTTAAACGAAACAATTAAAATTGATAGAGAATGGAGACGGCACCTGGGTCAGCTGAGCTGTATATCGGCATGTTTGGGCCGTCATTCTCCTCAGAGACAGAGAGACAGAGAGACAGAGATGGGCCCAACATCGACCGTACATACATCACGCGAGCTGTGCCTGATGAGCCCAGCCTCATGTATATTAGAATATAAAATTGAAAGGTTGGTGCGTTACCGTTGGAATAGAAAGCAAACTTTATTTGGGGTTGATTGATTGTGTTGTGACAAGCTCTCGCTTTCTCTCAAATTCGAATTTCAAATGGATGATGTATCAAACTAAAAATATATATAAAACGCTTTTGTTTAGTACCTACGAGTCGACGAGCGAGGTGGGTTGGGTTGAAGGAAACGGGAGTGCCATAAATGACTAAAGGAAAGAAAAGCCGTAGAGGGCGGGAGTGCATGTGGTGCTAAGTGGGACCCCACACGGTCACCATTTTCTTCCATGATTACACGGCGGGGTGGGCCAACAGCAAAGACATATCTTGGACGTGCCTGCCTGCCTGCCTGCCTGTTAAGCATGAATCGGATTTTGCTCATCCTCATTATCCTTTTTTTGAGGCATCTTTTATTTTCTTTTGAAACGGTTGAAACGGTTTCGTTCCTTTTTATTTTATGATATGTGAGTCATAAAAATGTAAAATTTTCTCAAATCAAACCCCCCACCCCACACTGATTTACGACTTAATAAAATAAATAAAGAAAATACGTTTTGGCACGTGTAAGTACGTACCATGACCATTGGACTGTGCAAAAATATCATCACCTCCTCTCCTCTACTCTACTATTACCACTATTGTTGTCATAGCAGATTGCTGTAAATGATCACAGAAAACAACACGACCATGATATGATGATAGCATTGACAACCATGGTCGTCTCGTCCGGCCAAATCCATAGATATGTTTTCTTTGGCTATTTTTGAAAGGTGATATGGGAGAAATTCAGATTATTACATTGCATTGTTGTGGGTGTGAAAAAGTTATTTATTTATTTATTTAAGAGTAAATAAATACACACGGCAAACATATTAACAAATTAGCATGACAAATAATAAATGCATTTAATAATTTCATATTTATAAATAAAGAATTAGTTTATCTGATGGAGATTTCTTTTCTTTTCTTTATTATTATTATTATTTTTTATTTTTAGAACTTGACTCTTGTTATGCTACACGTTAATGTTGATACATGAACAAGATACCAACACGACAACTCCACCTCCACAGTTTAACCATCTCTTTGGTTACCCCCCAGTGCTGTGCTGTGCAACACAGACACAGTCACAGAGAGAGAGCGCATCTCATATAAATTATAATACAGACAGTTTCACACGCTTTTCGTTTTCTCTTTTTTAAGCACAACTTTCATTTCACACGTAAACACCATGTCGACCAACCCATGCTCAAAATACAGCTCATCATTCTTTTTTGATTCATCAGAAATAAGGCTATAATTTCACACGCTTTTCGTTTTTTTTTTCTTATGAATATTTTGAAAAATAGCCGTTTTGTTAATGTTATACTCCAGCAACATTGCATAACAAATACAGCCATCAAGAATCACTTTTGTTTTTTGGAAGGACCTTTATATTGAGAGAGCTTATAATATATTAAATTCATACAGATTATACCGGATATTAGGCTTTAATCCAAAACCTTATTTATATTAGTGGGTTTATCGTTTCATGTTTTTACTTTTTTTAACTTAAGAGGATAAGAGGGTAGAATTAAGCTCAAAGCTTATTGGCTTTAGTGAAATATTTAAATTTGGAAGGTGAAAAATGTTTATTTATTTATTACATATTATATATTTGTAGAATATTCCTATAAAATATTCACTGTCCAGTTTCGAGCGATAAACCTAAATTTACTCGTATCATACGCTGCTCTGCTGTCCAAAACAAGTGCTCCTCAAGATGAGTCAAAGTCACTGTTACCCTGAGACGGTGAGGTTTCCCATTTCTTAATAAGAAAATAATAATAAAAATAAAAACAAAATAATAATAAAATGGAAAGACACCTAAACTCAGACTGTCACACAATTACACCATGACGAGCATTAAGCACCCATCATAATAAATTAACATGACAACACTATTCACAATTGGAGGATTTCTGTGTGTGTGAGAGAGAGAGAGAGAGAGAGAGAGAAAGAGAGATGGCCATATCCACCGCAACTAAACGCTTTCTAACCCAGAAGCTTCTCTTTACCTGCCACCGCGTATATACATGTATAAAACCCTCTTTTTATTAACCAAGTTGTTTTTCTTTTTTGAAAACAAAACAGAGTATTATTATTATTATTATTATTATTATTATGTTTAGGGTATATAAAAATATAATAAAAAAACAGAGATAGCCTTCAATCATGGGTTATTAGTCCTGCTCACGACTGACTAAGTCCCAAACTCATACTCAAATAGTTTTGTCATCTCTTTGTTTGATTCGTTCTCTTCTCTTGTTGTATCTGAATGCTGCTGCTTGCTGGGTCCTCTTGCTCTTTACTTGATAACGCAAGGGACAGTTGGAGAGCCGACTCTCACCACCTTTGAATTGAACAATTCCCCCATCCCATGTTCAGACAAACCCCTTTCACTTTCGCTGCTGGGGCTTTTTGATAAGCCTCAGCCTCAGAGACCCCAGAGATCTGAAACATTCATACTTGAACACCATTTATAAGACACAGGTAAGCTCCTTTTTTGCTTCAGTTTTCTCTCACTTTGACCACCTGCTTGATCTCTCTCTGAGATTCAGACATGGCCCGGTTTTTTCTCCATTAGAAAATAAAAAGGTACAAAGTTTTTGTTTGTGTTTGGTTGCTTCAGAAAAGGTGACACTGGATTTGTAATGGGTTTTACTCACTCGATGTGATGTGGGTTTTAGGCGTATAACTTGGTGTTTCATGATTTGGGTTTTACTCAGTTGATGCGATGTGGGTTTTTCAGCGTATACTTGGTGTTTCATGATTTGCGATATACCAAGTAAATGCTTATGTCGGCGTCAAATTTGAAATGAAAAGTTGATGCCCTTTTCTTTCTACTCATTTTCTCCGCAAACAGACAGATACAAGGTCTGGAGATTCATATAGATGATATTTGTTCCCTTCTTCCTCGGCTACTTCTCTATACTCTTTTCAATATTTTTGCAACGAGGACTGTCTAGACTCCGTCTGTTGACAAAATACAGAAAATTGATAGAGTTTGGCATCTTTGTTGTTGAGTTTATGTGTATAGACGAGGTTTAAGATTTAATTTTCGTGTCCTTTAATTTGTCGACGGAGGATCACATTTTTACATCGTGTTGCTTTCAGTTCAGTTTTGATTTTTACAAGATCCGTTTTTATTTTCTTTCAGTTGTGCTAATTCAGTCTGAATTTCTTTTGTTTTGTGAAAAAAACAAAAAACAAAAAAAACAGGAACTAAGGATAAGTAACTGGTAGTGGTTCAAGTATGGCATCCAGATCATTTAAGGCGAGCAGATCGAATCTATCATCAAACTCTGATATGCCTGATGCACATAACAAGCCTCCAGTGCCTCCGACTGTGACATTTGGCCGGAGAACTTCCTCTGGTCGCTACATCAGCTACTCAAGGGATGATCTTGATAGTGAACTGGGGAGTGGTGACTTTATGAACTATACAGTTCACATACCACCAACCCCTGATAACCAACCCATGGATCCATCCATCTCACAGAAGGTTGAAGAGCAATATGTGTCGAATTCACTTTTTACAGGCGGGTTTAATAGTGTTACGCGAGCTCATCTTATGGATAAGGTGATTGAATCTGAAGCAAACCATCCTCAGATGGCTGGTGCTAAAGGGTCATCATGTGCAATTCCTGGATGTGATGCAAAGGTGATGAGTGATGAACGCGGAGTGGATATTCTTCCTTGTGAGTGTGATTTTAAAATATGTCGGGATTGCTATACAGATTCTGTGAAAACAGGGGGTGGTATCTGCCCTGGATGCAAGGAAACATACAAAAACACAGATTTGGATGAAATGGCTGTGGATAATGCACGTCCACCGCTCCCACTTCCTCTTCCAAACGGGATGTCTAAAAATGAGAGGAGGTTGTCATTGATGAAGTCAACAAAGTCAGTGCTGATGAGGAGTCAAACTGGGGATTTTGATCACAACCGGTGGCTCTTTGAAACAAAGGGAACTTATGGGTATGGAAATGCCATATGGCCCAAGGAGGGAGGTTTTGGACATGGGAAAGATGATGAAGTCGTTGAACCAACTGAGTTGATGAACAAACCATGGAGGCCACTCACACGGAAATTAAAGATACCTGCAGCTATTCTAAGCCCGTATAGGTACATTTCTTGCCTTACTTTTATCCGGTCCTTGTATCCCCTAAGGTAGTCTATGTTATGATGGCAATCTCATTTGCAAAATGATAACTTTACATTTTCAAAACATCACCATTCCGCATCTTTATTTCATTTAGATGCATTTCTAAATTAAGCAGTAAGAAGGTCCACGTATACATATATACACAGTCATATGCTGTGTGCTCAGCGGTTGATTTTGAGATTGGAGAATGCATTGGACCTATTTGTCGCCCCGCCAAATTTAACCGTCTACAATGAGCTACATCTTTATGTTATCCTGCTGATAGATAGATCTGCGAGATTATAAATAAGCTACGAATACTTGGTGCATTCCTTTTGAGGTCATTCTTCATTGTCCTGAAAATAATTGCCTTTTGCTCTCTGTTGCTTATGTGTTCACAGGCTTCTAATATTTATTCGTATGGTTGTCCTTGCGCTGTTCTTGGCATGGAGGGTCAACCACCCAAATAATGATGCAATCTGGCTTTGGGGAATGTCAGTAGTTTGTGAGATCTGGTTTGCTTTTTCTTGGCTGCTTGACCAACTGCCCAAGTTATGCCCAGTCAATCGTTCTACAGATCTTAATGTCTTGAAGGAGAAGTTTGAAACACCTAGCCCCAACAACCCCACCGGGAAATCTGATCTTCCAGGCATAGATATCTTTGTCTCCACTGCAGATCCAGATAAAGAACCACCTCTTGTCACTGCAAACACTATCTTATCTATTCTGGCTACTGATTATCCTGTTGAAAAGCTAGCTTGCTATGTTTCTGACGATGGAGGTGCACTTTTAACTTTTGAGGCCATGGCAGAAGCTGCTAGTTTTGCTAATATATGGGTACCCTTCTGCCGTAAACATAGGATTGAGCCCAGGAATCCTGAATCTTATTTCAATTTGAAGAGGGATCCATACAAGAACAAAGTGCTGCCTGACTTTGTCAAGGATCGTCGAAGGGTAAAACGTGAATATGATGAGTTCAAGGTTCGGATTAATGGACTGCCTGACTCTATACGCCGAAGGTCAGATGCTTATCATGCTCGGGAAGAAATCAAGGCCATGAAGCTTCAAAGAGAGAACAGAGAGGATGAACCTGTGGAGAGTGTGAAGGTTCCCAAAGCAACATGGATGGCTGATGGAACCCACTGGCCAGGGACTTGGTTGAGTGCTTCACCTGAGCATTCTAAGAGTGACCATGCTGGTATTATACAGGTATTCCTCTAGTTCTGGTAAACTATATTATTTTGCTGTCTAACTGCAGAGGGATTGTTCTTACATATTTTGCATGTATAACTTAACAAAAAAAAAGTTAGGGCTGAACATTTATTCACCCTGTTGATGCAGGTGATGTTAAAACCTCCCAGTGATGAACCGCTGCATGGAGCTGATGATGATGCTAGGCTCATTGACCTCACTGATGTTGATATCCGCCTTCCCATGCTTGTTTATGTGTCGCGTGAGAAACGCCCAGGCTATGATCACAACAAGAAGGCCGGAGCCATGAATGCCCTCGTTCGAGCCTCTGCCATAATGTCCAATGGCCCGTTCATTCTCAACCTTGACTGTGACCATTATATTTACAACTCTCAGGCAATGAGGGAAGGCATGTGCTTCATGATGGATCGTGGAGGTGACCGCCTTTGTTATGTCCAGTTTCCTCAGAGATTTGAGGGTATTGATCCTTCAGATCGATATGCCAATCACAACACTGTTTTCTTTGATGTCAATATGCGAGCTCTTGATGGGCTTCAGGGCCCAGTTTATGTTGGAACTGGATGTCTCTTTCGTAGAATTTCCCTTTATGGTTTCGACCCACCTCGGTCAAAAGAACATCACCCAGGTTGTTGCAGTTGCTGCTTTTCTCGTCGCAGAAAGCATTCCTCGGTAGCCAACACCCCTGAAGAAAACCGAGCCTTAAGAATGGGTGATTCTGATGATGAAGAGATGAATCTCTCCCTGTTGCCTAAGAGGTTTGGGAACTCAAGTTTCCTCATTGATTCGATTCCAGTGGCAGAGTTCCAAGGTCGTCCCCTTGCAGATCACCCAGCTGTGAAGAATGGACGCCCACCTGGTGCTCTGACCATTCCTCGTGAGCTTCTCGATGCATCTACTGTAGCAGAGGCGATCAGTGTCATTTCCTGCTGGTATGAAGACAAGACTGAGTGGGGACAGCGTGTAGGGTGGATTTACGGATCAGTTACTGAAGATGTGGTCACTGGGTATAGGATGCATAACAGAGGATGGAAATCAGTTTACTGTGTGACCAAGCGAGATGCATTCCGCGGAACTGCTCCTATCAATCTTACTGATAGGTTGCATCAGGTTCTGCGCTGGGCTACTGGCTCAGTTGAGATATTCTTCTCTCGCAACAATGCCCTCCTAGCCAGCCCAAGAATGAAGCTTCTGCAAAGGATAGCATACCTCAATGTGGGTATTTACCCCTTTACCTCCATCTTCCTCATCGTCTACTGCTTCCTCCCGGCCCTTTCCCTCTTCTCTGGTCAGTTCATTGTCCAGAGCCTCAATGTTACATTCCTGACCTATCTTTTGACCATCACCCTCACTCTATGCATGCTTGCTGTGCTTGAGATTAAATGGTCTGGCATCGAGCTAGAAGAGTGGTGGAGAAATGAGCAGTTTTGGTTGATCGGAGGGACTAGTGCCCACCTTGCTGCTGTGCTTCAGGGGCTATTGAAAGTTATTGCCGGAATTGAAATCTCTTTCACCTTAACTTCAAAATCAGGTGGTGATGATGAGGATGATGAGTTTGCTGACCTCTATATTGTGAAATGGTCATCTCTGATGATCCCGCCAATAACAATCATGATGGTCAACTTAATTGCAATAGCAGTTGGGTTTAGCCGAACAATATACAGTGTGATACCGCAGTGGAGCCGGTTACTTGGCGGGGTTTTCTTCAGTTTCTGGGTTTTAGCTCATCTCTATCCTTTTGCCAAAGGGTTGATGGGGAGACGAGGGAGGACACCCACCATTGTTTTTGTATGGTCGGGGCTCATTGCGATTACCATCTCTCTTCTTTGGGTGGCAATCAATCCACCTTCTGGTACCAACCAAATTGGTGGATCATTCCAGTTCCCCTAATAAATAGGTCATTCTTTGCTGTTAATCTGTTCAGTTACATTCCTTTATTTGTTTCATACCTGAACAAGTTAAATCATGCTTTGTGATGGCACTAGCATGTTGTGCTTCTTGTTCCTATTTGAATTTTGTCCAGCAGTAATTAAGTAACTTGGAGCAATTTGAGTATGACTCTCTGTATTAAGATGCCATGGGATGGGACCAACAAAGGCATAGCCGCGTAGGGATGTTTGTAGGTTTTCCGGCATTTTTTGATGCTTTAATGGAGAATTAATTTGAATGTTTCGCTTTGACTTGGAAGATTAGGATTTTTTTATAAAAAAATTTATATTGTTTATGGTGCTCAGATAATTGATTATGATTTTTTTTTCCTTTTGTGATATCGATCGACTTGAAAGTTAGTATGAAATCTGTCAGTTTCCTTCTATTCTGTCGCTCTCTCATGCAATGCAAAATATAATTGTTGTTACCTATCAGGGTTCGATTTATTACTTGCTTATACTTTATGTATGGGGAATAAAGTGAAGTCGTCGACATGAAATCCAAATATTTTCTTGTCTGGCTGACATAGCTAGTAAATTTGGTTTTGGGGCGGCGGATATAGTGATATTTCGAAATTTCTTGTTTTCGAAACACAAGGTTGACCAGTCGAGCTTCCTATCCGACACCACTATGGTTTGAAACAAACTTTGATCTGAATTCTAAACTGAACAAATTTTGCTGCTGTAGAAGAATAATTCAAGAAAAAAACCTCATAAGTCGTAC
Organism: Prunus fruticosa; assembly: GCA_018703695.1. Taxonomy (NCBI): domain Eukaryota; kingdom Viridiplantae; phylum Streptophyta; class Magnoliopsida; order Rosales; family Rosaceae; genus Prunus; species Prunus fruticosa. Next base: position 59,344,060 of record CM031918.1, on the reverse strand, counting down.
CCACATGCAAACCGTATCCCTAAAGAACTCGGAAAACACAAAAGGTGTGGAACTCAGTTGTTGAAGCAGCAGAGTTGCATGGTCCTGCTCTGCTCCTACTCCTCCTATAATATATGATAAGACAGACATTGAATGAAACAGACACATCTCCCTCTCCTCGTCCTCCTCGTCCTCACCCCTTTCATAATCAGCCACCTGAAAGTCATGGCCACCTCCTTACTTGTGAATCTGAATCTGATCATGGCTGCAATAATAATACTCTGCAATATTTCATCAGTTTCTTCTACAAATACAAATACTTCTCTTCCTCCACCTATAAGCCCTAGGAATCAAAACGAAGAGATTGGCGCTGCCATAGGAGAGATGCAAAGCGGCAACTACTTCACCTTTGTAATGCTGATGAACATGGTGGGCCCCTTTGATGAGAGACTAGAAAAGAACGTCACTTTCTTGATGCCGAACGATCAGATGCTATCAGAGGTGGTGTTGCCAGTGGCAGTGGCTCATGAGGAGGGGGACGCTGTTATGGATTTCTTGCTTCGTCATTCGATCCCTTCACCATTGCTTTTCGAGTATTTGGAACATATCCCAACAGGTTCAACAATTCCCAGTTCAAAGCCAGGCTACATACTCACAGTCTCCAACAATGCCAGCAACAATGCAGGGAGGTATTTCTACCTCAACAATGTCAAAATTGTTAAACCAAATGTATGCGCTGCATCGGCCTCTTCTATTCGATGCCATGGCATAGATGGGGTTCTAGCACCACTACCACCTCCTCCTCCTCCTTTACCACCACCTGATCAAGATGATGATTGTTGTTCTGATAAAGCTCCTCCAGCCTCCTCATCATCCGTTGATGATAATCCAAATACACCAGCTGCAGTGCCTGCCTCGCCCCCAACTGACCCAGCAAATTTAAAATCATCAGCTGCTGCCTCTTCTCTGTTTCTTTCGTCTCATGCACAAGGTCATGGTTTGAGGATGTCATTGACCAGCTGTGCTATGTTGCTGTCCATTTTCATCTCTATGATCTAGCCCTAGTGTACTACTGTGCTATAAACTTTGAAGATTTGGGTACTGCCTAGTACTATTAAGCTAAATATTTATGCATACACTAGGGATATATTGACCAACTAAATGACATTTCATGAATCAGTGCTTGTTGAAAAAGGTCAAATATACATTTTGGACCCCTCCTTGATTAGAATAAACGAGTTACAAGTTTGGGGTACTATCATAACAAGAGAAAGTAAATAGAGTTTCAAGAAGGGAGTGCTAAGGTAAAAAATGATGAATTGCTATTGGTAAATTCGTCCAAGCAGTAGCGAACACCAAACATAATACACACGAGGTAATAGGTATGGTACCTTTCCCAAGACCGGGGCATTGGAAGCCAAAAGGACAAGGCAGAAGCGCATTTTCTATAATGGCTACAAATTCTCAATATGATCCCAAAATTTCTGATTGAATCACAGACAGCAATCTGCTCAATCAGTTGACAAATACATTACAAGGGCCAAAACATCCACCAATATTGATACAAGAATTGAAACCCTATTATAAGCTGGACCCCTTAACTTTCTTATTGACACCATCTTTTGATTTCTTTGATTTCCGTTTCTTCGATACTGCTTTTTCTTTCAACCCTTGAGAGGACTGCTTTTGCTCCTCATCTTCAGGTTCCTGTATTAACGTCCCATTCTCATCATCACCAACAGAGTGCATCAAAGACTTGTCATCCATTACTCTTGTATCTGTCTCTGGTTCAATGACTGACATCCCAGTAAGAGTGAAGTTTACCAAAAATGTGCTTGTTACATGCCTGTCCATCCTGCTAAAATGCCTCTGGGAATATGACAAGAGACCTTCAAGGACTTCATCAATGCCTTTTATCTGATAGGACCAAAAATCAATCAGTAAGGCTTTTTTCAGGCCAGAAAAAATGACCACCATTTTAATTTGTGTCCTAGGGTCAACAGCAACACAAACATCCTAATCATGGCATTTGACAACCAAAGAGATAAAGGGGGAGAGGGGGGGAGTGGTTTTAGTGAAACAAAGTTAACCAGATTGGATCTGACAAACCAATAAGTTTCATTAATGATTAACCAAAAACCATGATTATTCATCAAGGAACAAACAAGATCCTCTTCAAGCAGAACACCATACAATGCCAGAGAGATCTAAAGCGCAATACCCATTTGTAGGAATTAATGCCAGTACTAAGGGAGGCTTGTCAACACATGCAGTTGACAGATAACCAATCACTAAAATGTATCAACGCCAACATTTAGTGAATATGACAATATCCTACAGAATGCTTTTCTTTGTAACCTTAAAAGACGACACAAACATAAGTAAGGAGAACTACCTCAGTAATCTCTATTGGATTAAGGATGCTGAAAACTTTAGAAAGCACGAAGTGTGCAACATGACAGAGCTTTGGCTTTGTATTCCATTCTCGAACATATTCAAATAATAGCTTGAGCTCTTCCTTGCCAAGGGTCCGAAGGGATTTCTCTATCTGTTTTTCATTTTTTCTCTTCCTGTAGACAACTTGTATGAGTTACATGTCAAAAGTTCAAGAGAGAACCAGTACAAGGAAAAGAAAAAAACATAAATAGAAAATAAAAGAAAATCATTCCTAACCTCCAAACTTGAGAAAAACACTCATAAAGCTTATGAGGCCTGCGAAGCTCGAAGGCGACTTGGATTGCTTTAGTAAAGTCAGCATCTAATACAGCATTTTCTAGTTCTTGATTCTTTAAAACACCTTCCTCCTGAATCATAATGAAAAATCCCAAGCGTAAATAGATCTCTGTTTTTTAAAAGTGAATTTGACAAAAATTTGTTCACATGTAATATCTTAAGATTTCACCTATCAATATAACAATGGATCTTGGAACCAAAGGTAACAATAGCCTGACTTATTAATGAAATTTGGTTAATGCCAGGCATCAATTGTCTTGGATGAATTTGCTCTATTTTTAGATTTTAATATTTCGCATTCCATAAAACTGAATTACCTCTATGCACCCAAAAAAGAAAAGAAAAAAAAAAAGGCACTCACCTCTCTACGAAAAGCTTCCTCTTTATCAGAGGCAGTACAATCGTACCATAGATTGATGACAGCATCACTGCTGCCAGTTGCAAGCATTTCTGTGTTCTTTCCAACAGCCAAGGCGTAAACCTGCAGATTAAATCTTGTCAGTAAATGACACGGAGAGTAAAAATCTACTTTGGTAGGGAAGATAGGAAAAAGTTAGCTTGGCCAGCCAGGTTAAGGCTGAAAAGCATTAAAACAGTTTTCAAAGGCCAAAACCAAGATCAAGAGATCTCAGCCATGTGAGGATAGTTCCAGTACATCCAACAAAACATGAACCCAACATATTTACGTTGCCATAATTCAACCTACAGTTTGACGACTCCATGTTGATGATCACATGTTTTCACGTATATTATCAAAACCTACATGTTGATGATCATAAACCCAAAATATTTACGTTGCCATAATCTGAAGGTTCAACCTACATTTTGACAACTCCATGTTGATGATCATAAACCCAAAATATTTACGTTGCCATAATCTGAAGGTTCAACCTACATTTTGACAACTCCATGTTGATGATCACATGTTTTCAGGTATATTATCAAATCTCCTACAGAACTTTTGCTGTGTAACCAAAGGTCAATAAATCACAACATTCTATATAGGTTGCTCATTGACAGACGAGTAAATGATAGACAATAACAAACCTTCAGAGTCCTCACTTCTAACTTTTAACATACGTTAGAGCACTTCCAACCATTTGCCATGGCAAAGGGCAAGGGGAGGCAAGGGCCATTACTATTCACGTGGATAGTGGCAGCCTTCGCAAAAGGCTTGTGGTGTTTCCACCCATTGCCATGGCAACCACTATTCACGTGGAGATATGAGGAGAGGAATTTGTATAGAGTTTTGGTGTGGGAAGTGAAAAATATGACTAAGTATTTATTTTTTAAAAATTCTGAAAATTTTTAGTGTTTTTTTTTTGGGTTGCTGACGTCATTGCTGATGTCAGCAAACCCAGGGCTGGTTTTGCCTGAGGGCCAGCCCAGGCTTGTGGAGCCCACCAACAGCCCTGGCAGCATTTGTCCGCTGGAAGCCCTTTTTGGGCCTAGGCCCCCCCTTGCCCGGGCAAATGGTAGAGCGGTGGAACTGCTCTTATATTGACTAATAAATTGATACGTAAATATTTTAGTACCTTGTTCTCATGCTGATCATATGTAGCAATGCATTCATCGGATTTGACCATCCACAGCTTTAACAAACCATCAGCACCTGAAAATGATAATATAGTCAATGCATATATGGCCACACTTCCAAGAGGCGAGGACAACAAAAGTGTGAAGTGAGCCTCATTACCGCAAGAAACAAACTGGGTTCCACGAGTAAGGAATGATGCTCTTAATACACTTGTTGTATGCCCTTCAAATGTTTTCAAGCACGAACCGTCAGATATGGCCCATATCTTTATTGTTTTGTCACCAGAAGCTGTTATAACACATTGATCAACTGGAGAAAATTCTACAGACCAAACGCCCCTTTTATGACCCTTAAGTACAACTACGGGTACAAGATCTGGAAGCCTCCAGACACAAGCAGTGCGATCCTGATCAATGAGGAGAACCCAGAAAGTTAAGTAAGGCAGCGCCATAGTTTCACTAAGGTAATATGATAAATATAAAAGAATTAAAAGAAGCTGTGCCTTCAAAAACTACAAACCTGTGAACCACTACAAACTAAACTATCATTAGGTGCAACAGCTACTGAATTGATATCCTTATCATGGGCTGCTACACCAGCCTTTGCTTTCAAATTTATAGGCGCTTTCCCATTGTCTGGAAGACCATCCAAAGTCCACACCTTGAGGGTACGATCACTAGACGAAAACATAATATAGGTTATACAAAGACTAAACAGTTCCTTAACACCTTAATCAGCTAAATAGAGCTCGATAGAGGGATCCTCCTTGAGGTCACAACCCAAGTAATCATTTAACTATTGAAAGCATCACCAGTATAGGTTGCAATTGTAAACAAAATATAAGACAGAATTTGGTAAATGGATGGCCTGCAAAGTGCTCACCTACTACCACTAACGAAAAAGTCTTTACGCTTTTTTGAGAAAGCAATAGCTCCAATACTTCCCATGTGACCTATGCCAAGACCAAGGCAACATCTACTTTCTGATTCCCACAACCGAACCTACAGAGGATAGAGTCAGAAATGACAACATATATCATCTATAAACACACAGGCCACATGCAGACACAGGGAGACACAACAGACAGATTTTTAGCCTAATATAGTTCTTGCAATCTATATGAATCGAGGAGATCAAGTTTCTACCAGCACCGAAGAGGGAGAAAAACAAGCCCACAACTGCCTTATGGCAGACAGAGGAACAGAAACTTACAGTGTTGTCCTTGCTTCCGGTCACTATAAGCGTTCTTCCAGAACTTGATACACAGGTGTCAAGACATAGAACAATTCCGGTATGACCTGCCAGCACATAAGAACACGACATGGATGTGACATCATATACTCGTACCTGCATGTTTCCAGATTAAACAACATTTCAATAACCAAACCATATAACAGACATCATATTACTTTAATCACATGAACACTTGAAGGATGCACTAGCCTACATGGTATCATGACCCAATCAAGCTGTATTCGCCCAACTTAAATAGATAGTACCAGGATTACCACAGAAATGTATATTTGTAAACAATGAAAATTTTCAATTATTAATGACACTTCCAAATAAAAGACAACTGACGCTGAACAGATGGATTTTCAGCTAAATAAACACTCTAAAACCAAAAATGCGTATGTGTGCAATGTCAAACCTTGTATTTTAGAAAAACCAGATTCAGATTCACAAGTTTTGAATCCCCATCAGTGAAGCAAGGATTTTCACGAACATACGTTGATGCATGGTACAAGAATGAAAATGGTGCATAGGAAGCAATGAAAACAAGGAAGCAATGAAAGGTTAACAAAGAACTGAGTTCAAAGACATTTAAGAAAACAAGGAAGCAATGAAAAGTTAAAATGTGATATTTTCATTTGAGGAGAGAATTGATCTTCTCAGAGTTTTATAGCATGTACATATTTAGTTGAACCAACCAATTCTACTTGCAAGCCATCAATATGATTAATCTAAGGTAGAAAGGAATCTAGTAATTACCTGTTCAATATTTGTGGCAACAGCAAGAAATTGTTCCTCATCACCTAAAAACTTCATATCCACAATCTCATCATTGTATCCTACAAGTCTTTTGCTTAGGGCAAATTCCAACGTACCTTCAGGAACCTTAACTGGGGAATATAAAAGGAACTCCTGATCGGCAGTCACACAAAGCAGCCCTTTATCTGATGGTAGCATGACAGCGGCAGTGAAACCCCTTTTCGATTCATCCCCATCTGAGGAGGGAGTAACATCTGAGGACTTTTGCTCAAAAAGGCAAACTGCACTGTCAAAATAAATAAAGTAACAGTAAACGAACTCACCAAAATACAATCCATTGATTCCAAGGGACTCACAATCATTTAACGCATAACTAACAATTCTTTAAAACCAAGAATTACTTCAAACAAAATATTTTTAGAGCCCTCATGATTTACCCTTCAGAATTCCAAATCCGTACAACCCCGCGTTCACCAACTGTTATAAAACATATTGCAGGTAACCCAGTTTTCTTCCCACTCTTCTGCTTGCAGGAACTCAAACAGGAAGATAACAGAGGTCCAGAATGGATTGCGCACACAGCTTCAAGGACCTCATATGTTGTTACAGTCTTCATGCAGCTATAGTCACGAAGGTCCCACAAGATTACAACCTGAAACCATTCTGCAATCAATTTCGAGCTGACATATAAACAGCAATGAAAACTAAAGAGCATGACAAATAATACTCAATATACATCCCAGTGAGGCAAAATAAGAAGGATTTTGAAAAAATATGTCAAGAAGATAGACATTCTAGAATTCATAACAAATAAATATAGACAATCTAATTAAGGTTCACCTCTCCACTACCCATGATCTACTTGTTCTTGACCTCAAATCACCCAAATCATAATTAAATTGGCACACTAGGATCAGATTTAGCTGCCCCTATTGCAAAGTCAAGACTTAGAACAATTAAAGAGATTAGCAGATGGATACTGAATGAAAACATACAAGCAAGAACTTGATGCACACAGATGCATAGACATATCACTTAAAATAGAGGTACGAAGTATAAAGCAAACCCAAGATAAGGTCCAGCCTCACCTTATCTCTTCCAGCTGTGAGCAACGTCCTCCCATCTTCAGATAATGCCATAGAAGTGACTGTCGAGTGATGCCCATTAAGCGTTGCAACACACTTCTTGGCTAATAGGTCCCAAACATGCACAGTTGTATCATCACTTGCGGAGAAAAGCTAATTTAAAAAATGAGACCAATAATCAGCGTAATGAGTTATAAACCCAAAATGCAAATTGTGTATAAGTTTGGGGACCGTTTGAGTTAAAAAGCCAATAAATAAAATAACTAGATTCAACCCAAGACGAAAACGAGAGGTAAGAGCTATGTGGACATGGAGCTTACAAGTGATTTAGTAGGATCGGGATGGAAGAGAACACTAGAAACAACTCCTTTGTGACCTTTAAAGTAATGAGTGCAGAAGCTACCATCAACATCCCAAACAAGAACCTTCCTATCAGCTCCTGCAGTCGCAAGCAATCCCCCAGATGGGTGACAAGCCATTCCCATCACAGGCCCATCATGACCCTATTTTCAAACCAAAAATGCCAGTCACTTGCATTTCTCTTAGTAATATAAGAGATAACCAAATAGAACAAATTCAATTAGGCATTTAATTACCTTCCAAGAACGCACACACTTGAAGGTGGCGAGGTCCCAAATCCTAATTTGGCGACTGTGGCCAGAGGAGAAGAGCAACTTGTCGTCGGGGCTAAGGGCCAAAGCTGTGACGTCCTCAGAGTCGCCTTCAATGGTCGACCGAATTGAGGCGTTGGAGGTGTCCACGATCTTAATGGAGTCGCCGCACTTGCAGGCGATGAAGGAGCCGTCGGATGAGACCATGAAGGGCCCGCCGGAGTAGAACTGTTGCAGAGAGGGCACGCAACGGTAGTTCTTCTTCAGAGGTAGAGACGCCATGAGAGAATTGGTGAAGCTCCGGTCTCCCAGAGATAGAGAGATATTATAGTGTTGCAAGAGACTAAAGGGTTCTTCTAAAACCGCAACTGTGCGGGAGGTGAATTTAGGGTTTAAGGACGTTGCCAAAAAAATAAAACAAAAGGAAGAAAGATATAATAGGGTTTAAGGAAGGAGAGAAAAAAAAGGGTCAAGCGAGAGAGAGGAGAGGAAGATGTAGACATTGTAGATGACAGCGACGGAGGCAGCCCAAGAAATTGGGCCTAACAGGAGGTGGGTTGGACTTCAGTTTTCTACTGATGGGCTTCAAGTGCGCTTATTGACGTTTTCCCTTGACGTTATTTAGTTTTGTTTAATTTCACTAACGCTGGAAGATCCAATCAACTAATTACTAACGTGCTTTGTTTCCTCTTAACTAAAAAAAAAATACACGCACGCTGCACGCACATGTGTGATTGAGAAGAGAAGTGGAGCTAGAGCTATTCTAGGACGAATTTTCAACTGGCAGCTCTTGCTGCAGTAGAAGGCGGCTGATCCAGCCAAATATGTCGAGAAGGAATCTGATGACCAATAGCCGCCAACGCATCCGCTACGAAATTTGCATCACAGAAAATCAAAATATGGTTGAAGGTAATGGCTTGGAAGCAAGGATAATCTCCAAGGAATTAATGGCTTCAATGATAATTTTAGAGTCACCCGTTCACAAAGTGAGTTTACTTAATATTAATATAAGTATATAGATGAAACATTTAGTTTGTAATGAAGGAAACGAAAAACTTTGATATTGTATTATATATCAGTTAGGTTTTTTTTCCTTTTATTCTTGAGACCCTACCGTTAGAGTTGGATATGGGAATGTAACAATAAACAATTATGAAGTTGCACCATTCAAATACCGTATGATTTTATGAATATCATGCAGGTCATCAAAGATGATTAACAAATAAGTACAGTTATGATGCATGCGTTGTTGTTAAAACAAATAAATTTATATTTATATTTATTGAGGGACACCATTTAGGGTCCTTTATGAAATTGTTTTCAACGATCCAAACATATATTTTTTAATTTTACATTCATAGATCATCATTACAAAAAATTAAACAAATCGGAAACCGTTTCGACATCCAATTTTGTGTCCTACAAAATCGATGAATACGGTGCTTTAAGAAAGTACTAAAATTTCAATAATCATTTGAGTGGTCAAACGATATCGGATTCAAGTAATTTTTTGTAGAGATGATCTTTAAATGAGTATATACAAAATAGACGATTTGAATTAGTGAAATACAATAAGGAGTAAGCCCTACAAAGGTGTCCCTCAAATAAGCTTATGCACAAACTACGAAGAGAAACGTTGAAACATAAGGCAGTATGTAACTCAAGATAAGATACTATTAGAATGGTTTTCAAAAATATAAGATGAAGAAAGAAGCAATGGAGATATCCAAGTGGCGGTGGATTGATTGACCTTAAGATAGAGAATAAATAGATCATCATTTCATGTCAAGCAGATCCATAGTTTAAAATATCGATAATATCAACGAAATATCAAAGATATTATCGTTTTTTAGAGTCACGGGATATTTCAGAACGTATCCATACACATATCGTATAAATATCGATAATATCAAAAAATATAGATGTTAAAAATTTCGCTCACACTTCAGCAATATTTTGTCAAAATATCGCTATAATATCGAAAATATCGATGTAATGGAAAAAAGGTAATTAAAAAAACACAAAGCACATAAGCAAAGAGGATTCAAACCCTTGCCATTTCACTCCTCCAACGCCTTAACCACCATGTTGCTTATGTTTTTGTGATAATATACTAAAATATGTATATTTTTATTGTTTTGTTTTGAACTTTTTTTGCAAAAATCAGATTTTCACATGAAAATGTGAGTCTTTGACCTTTCCATTTCGAGATGGAATTGAGCAGCTCATGGAAAGAATCCGATACCCAATCTTCAAATGATTTTGCTTATGGACAACGTCAACCAATCTCAGATTTATATGGGTGGCATGTTAACAATTACATGCAAAATTATTTTGGGGATTTATTATTTGATGACTACTCTTCACAATACACTTATTTTACACGTAAAAATGATGAAGGTAGTGAAAAATTTGAACCTCATAGGAACTCTATGTGGTACTAAGTCACTTATATATCTTACTATGTAATGTATAAAGTGTAAAATATCATAGTAAATTAATCATTATATATAAATGATTATGGTGTGTTTAATCTTCTTTCATTAATTACTACATATTTTCTACACTCATAGTATTTGTTAGCTCGCTATATAATCAACTTAAATCAGTTAAACCCATCATGCAATGCATTTTCTCCCAATTTTTTGTGATAAACTAATATATAATTGACTAAACAAACATCCTCCAAAGTTTCAATAAAACTTTCCAAGTGTTTCTTACAATTACCGTGGGTTTTAATCAATTTTTATTGATATCGATAATATTCTGATATTTCCATTGAATTTCCGTGTTTTTCAACTACCGATATTTCCAATATCATTGAATCAAATGTTCATTAACATACCTGCAAAATAGTAACTCCTCCTCCTCTCTCTCTCTCTCTCTCACATAGATCAAATGGTTGTTTATTTCGTTAGAATATATTGATATGTGCATTTGCAACTCGTTTTCAATGCGTAGTAGTAGTGTGTTTTTATGTAAAATTAAATTAAAATACGAGGAGTCTGGTCTACTTGTCTCCGTATCATTGGCTGGGCCTACAAACAAGATGAGTATTAGTAGTTGTGGGGTTTTGCTGAATAATTAGTTGGAGAAGTGATAGGATGGGAAGGCAGCGACGCAGCGTGGTCATATCTTTATTTTTCAACTTTGCATTGTTTTTTTAGGGCTTTTTTAAAATTTGGTAGAGAGAGAGAGTAATTATAAAAAGAGGGAGAGGGAGAGGGCTAACAGCCCAAGATACATATGATATGGAGATAGGAAGGAAGGAAGGCTTGGTTTAATTGAATTTGAAGGTGAGGTAAGGCATGTGGGTTCTCCCTCTACCCGTTTTTCCCTCTAACCCCAACACAAACTCAACTCCATCTGCCAAATCTACCCCTCTATCTCTCTCACCCACACACCCAAACACACACGCACGCATAACAGCACCCTTGTTCATACCTACCCTCCCTCCTGTATATTTATTACTTGCCACTTTCTCCACTTCCCTCATCAACACCACACCCCAGTCACGCACATACCCTCCTCCTCCTCCTCTCTCTCTCTCTATCTCTCTTTCTCATCATCATCATCATTTGTCCTAGCTAGCTTTTGCTTCGGGAGGAAGAGGGAAAAGGCAAGATTAAGACACCATGATATCCGTTGCCTCTAATAATTCTGTCGAAACCCAAAAGCCTGCTGAAATCTCTTCCCCCAATCTCATTTCTGACATTCATCCTACCTCTTCACAACAAAACCAAGTCCCTGATAATATTAATTCCCCAACAACAACCGCAGCCACTACCACCACCAACCATGTCTTCAAGTCAAAATTACCAGACATACCCATCCCCAACCACCTCCCTCTCCACACCTACTGCTTTCAAAAACTCTCCGAATTCTCCGACAGACCATGCTTGATCGTCAGCTCCACCGGAAAATCCTACTCTTTCTCCGATACCTACCTCATTTCTCAGAAGACCGGAGCCGGCCTCTCCAACCTCGGCATCAAGAAAGGCGATGTCATCATGATCCTTCTCCAAAACTGCGCCGAGTTCGTCTTCGCCTTCATGGGCGCTTCCATGATCGGCGCCGTCACCACCACTGCCAACCCCTTCTACACCGCCGCCGAGATTTTCAAGCAGTTCAAGGCTTCCAATGCCAAGCTCATCATCACTCATTCCCAGTTCGTCGACAAGCTTCGAGAAGCTCCTGCCGACGGCGCCGCCCCCGACCAAAATAACTACCTGAAACTTGGCGAACACTTTAAGGTTGTCACAGTGGACGATCCTCCAGAGAATTGTTTGCATTTCTCGGTGATCTCGGAGGCCAACGAGAAGGAGCTTCCTGAGGTGGTGATCGATCCGGAGGACCCAGTAGCGTTACCATTTTCGTCGGGGACGACGGGGCTGCCCAAGGGTGTGATTCTAACGCACAAGAGCTTGATCACCAGCGTGGCCCAGCAGGTGGACGGGGAGAATCCAAACCTGTACTTGAAGGAAGACGACGTGGTATTGTGCGTGCTGCCACTGTTTCACATATACTCGCTGAACAGCGTGATGCTGTGCTCGCTGAGAGCAGGGGCGGCAGTGCTGGTGATGCACAAGTTTGAGATCGGGACACTGCTGGAGCTGATACAGCGGTACCGGGTGTCGGTGGCGGCGGTGGTGCCACCGCTGGTGATAGCACTGGCGAAGAATCCAATGGTGGCGCAGTTCGACCTGAGCTCGATTAGAGTGGTGTTGTCGGGAGCGGCGCCGCTGGGAAAGGAATTGGAGGAGGCGCTCAGGAGCCGAGTCCCTGGGGCAGTCTTGGGTCAGGTACGCAAACAATCAATAAACAATTTGCATATATATCCCTTGATTGCCATTTTCTTTTCCTAAGTGACTTGTCATTCATTCGTTCTTGGGAGGGAAAATAAATATCAATAGATCAAAATAGATTAAAAGCTCATTGGTAACACGAAAGGGTTTCTATATAGACACAGTATTAGTATAGATTATCTCTAACCGATATGTAAAAAGTGCCACATAGACATTTAACAGTTAGAAATAATATCTCACACACTCCAACCGATGTGTCAAAACTGATGTGGAAAGAAGGTTGAAGATTGAGATGTTATTTTTGATATCCCAAAAGCAATATGTCAAATGAATATTTTATTATTTTTTCTTTTCTATTCTTTTTAATTAAAAATAAATCAACACTAAAATATAATAAAATAATAACCGCTGTGTAAGATGTCAAATTGCCACATCAGCCATCAAATTTAAATTTAATGTTTAGTATTTGACATCTCCTTTAGAGATGCTCTAAGCATAATTAATTGAGTTGCATTTCTATTAGTCTGATTTTAGATGTGAATTATCATATGGAAATACCAATACGCAATTAATACGTACATACGAGTCGCCCAGTCAATTGTGTGGTTTAAGTGTGTGTTGAGAAACAAACTTACGTGGTCATATTCATTTTTTAAAATCCAACTGCCACCTCTGCTCTCTTTTGTGCATCCCACAATTTGGCCGTTATATAGCCTCAAAGTTCGGTTGCTGTCCTTTTAAAATTGCCTCAAACTTAAAACTGACACCAAAGAAAAATATTATCATATTATCATAAAACTCATCATTTATTCCTAACTGAGGTGCACTTAATGCACTCTCGTTGCTAAGTCCTCATGCGGCAACCAATATAATACTCCCTCCATCTCTATCCCTAGTATTTGAATATAAAAAAGTCCTCATGCAAGTGGGTACGTCATGCAAGTGGGTACGTGTCTAATGGTCTTCGTTTTTACTCTACCAACCAAACCAAACAGATGCCACGTGATAGGTCCTAGTCCTAGAAAAAACGTTCACGTGTCATCATATATACCATCTTCTCATTATTCACTGCGATCCATCCATTTGAACATATATTAAATGTTATAATTATTGATTGGACAATGAGGTATTGGAGCCTAAAACAGCGATGATGAATGGAATTTTATAATTATTGCTTGTTAATTTGTTGGATAAAAAATGTGACGATAAATAACTAATGTTTATTCAAATACTTCGAATTTGGTTATCAATTATCTTAATTTACATATATATATATATATATATATTTGATTAATTAACTAATTAAGGAATTATTTTGTAGGGATATGGGATGACTGAAGCAGGGCCGGTGCTATCGATGTGCTTGGCATTCGCAAAGGAACCGTTGCCAAGCAAGTCAGGGTCATGCGGGACGGTGGTTAGAAATGCAGAGCTCAAGGTCGTTGACTCTGAAACTGGTTGCTCCCTTGGCTACAACCAAGCCGGCGAGATTTGCATCCGCGGCTCTCAAATCATGAAAGGTACCTACTTACTTACTTCAATATTATATAAGTGTCTGTTAATTATTGAACCATATATATGTATGTATAATGTGTTACACTACTGCTAGGGTATTTGAATGATGCGGAGGCAACGGAAAACACGGTGGATAAGGAGGGGTGGCTTCACACCGGTGACGTGGGTTATGTAGATGATGATGATGAGGTTTTTATTGTGGACAGAGTGAAGGAGCTCATCAAATTCAAAGGCTTTCAAGTATGTTATATATAATTAATACTTGATCTAAATTCGAAATTTAATTATATAATAAGTTAACAACCTCTTGCTCTTGGTGAATGATGCCAGGTGCCACCAGCTGAGCTGGAGTCCCTACTTGTGAGCCACCCATCCATTGCAGATGCAGCCGTTGTTCCGTAAGTACATATGTACTTAAAGACGCATGCAGATGCAGATGCAGTAATGAATCAATTAATTAATTATGTAATTAAGCTAATTAATATTACAACAACATGCAGGCAAAAAGATGAGGCTGCTGGTGAAGTTCCTGTTGCATTTGTGGTTCGATCGAATGGTCTTCATCTTACTGAAGAGGCTGTAAAAGAATTTATAGCAAAACAGGTATATATATACCTCTCTCTCTCTCTCTCTTACGTAGTTTTAGATTAGAATATTGTTTGTTTGTGTGCAAAAGCAAAATGAATGAATGAAACTTTGAAACAGGTGGTGTTTTACAAGAGACTGCACAAGGTATACTTCATCCATGCCATTCCAAAGTCTCCCTCTGGAAAGATATTGAGAAAAGACCTGAGAGCCAAGCTAGCCACACCAACCCCATTGGCCTAATGGCCTTTCTATAATTAAGCAGAGCAGACGTCGTATACGTTTTTGTATATCAACCAACTCATGAATCGGTGCTTCTTTCTTTAAATTAAATCAAATTGCTTCTTTCTAATAATGCAAACAGCTCCAAGTCGCGTGCACGCAGTTCCTTAATTTCCTTAGTTGTAACAATTAATTCATCTTGTGGTCGTCTTTGTCTTTATTTTATTACTTCATTTAATTATATTATAGGTTGTGCTCCTCTTCGCGCCTTCAATGTCTCTCTCTCTCTCTCTCTCTCTCTCTCTCTCTCTCTCTCTCACAGTCAAATCCAGTAGCTCTCCCTCCCACCTCATCGTATACGTAGACCGTAGCGTAGACCTGAGATTATTGTTGGCCAATCGAAAGTTTATTTGTAACCAACCAACCAAACGTTCGTAAGTTCGTATCATTCTATAATTGAGGAAGATATATGTTAACATCAAATCGAATTAACTGGATTGGACCAAAAAACTATCAACCTCTCGCACGAGTTGAAAGGTTGGTAGTTTGGACTTTTGGGTGTAGTCACAAGTCTAAATAGAGGTGGTTCCGTTGACTAAAAAAAACAGAGTAAAAACAACTTATTAAAAAATTTAAAAAAAAATTCATGCATCAGGCCAATTAATGCCCCAACCCACCATGATACAAGAGCAGCAAATTATTGTATCTTTTTTTTTTGTCTGGAATTCATGTTGTTTTTAATAAACTCCAAAACAGGGAATAGATACAAACAGAAGGCTAAAGCCACGAGGAGCCAACAGAAAGCAAGAAACAAATAACAAAATAGGGTTAGACATGGCTAGATTCCATCGGAGCCTAGAACAACAGTCCCTGCCCAGCAAACTAGCTACTAAGAGATAATAAAACTAAATAGCAGATGCATCATGAGGTGGACAAGGCAAACCATCAGGAGTTAGAACCCCAACGAGAGACAATGGTGGTCTGTCGACCCAACTTGGCAGTTCCATAGCTCTGTTACCTATCGACGCCACTGCATGAGCTACACGATTTGCACTCCTAGGCACCCAAGACCAGGTCACCTCTTCAAAGCTCGAAACCACATCATGGATTTCGTCAGGAAGAGGAAGGATAGCCCAGGAGTTGTTACCATGATTACCAGGAATGCAGTCTATTAACACCTTGCAATCTGCCTCCATGATGACTCTCAAATAACCCCTGTTTTTGGCAAGGTGTAAAGCACATAGAGCAGCAGCCGCTTCTGCACTAAGTGATGAGACACATAAAAGTGGGGAAGCAAGACCTCCACACCATTCACCAAAGGAATTGCGAGACATTTGCCAATGCTGCCCTTTATCGTGCCAGGATACCAAGAACCATCCAAGTTGAATTTTACATAATTTCGGATTGGCTTAGACCAACAGGTTCTTTGGACATGAGGGACAAGAGAGAGTTTCCCTCTTGCATCAATCTTGGAGACAATCGCTAAGTATTCAGAGCAAGCATCTCTAGCTTGGATGATCACGCGCCTCCGATCAAGGCGAGACCCATTGAAAATGTATTTGCACCTTGCTTTCCAGATTTCCCAACATAAGAAGCTGAGTAGCGATAATAGAAATTTGCATTCAATTCTTGAGGTGCCAGGAATTGCGATAATGCCTTCAATCCATCTGTCAAAAGTCGAGATCTTCTGGGGTCAACTTTGTAGGAAAGGTTAGAGCCAAACCACACAAGTTGAGTCCACGGGCAAAGAAAGAGAATGTGGTCCACGGATTCTTCAAAACATTCGCAAATTGGGCATGTGGGATCAATTGCAATTTTTCTTTTAAAAAGGGCAAGTCTGGTTGAGATGGATCTAGAGAGAGCTCTCAAAAGGAAATGTTTAATTTTTGGGAGAGTCTCCACCTTCCATATGGTCTTCCAAACCCTTTTCGAGACAAAATGAGAGGAATGATTATGGCTTGCAATGTCAGTGCCTGTGTCTAGCATGAAAGCGGTGGTACCCCGACTTGACAGTATACGAGCCACTTGAATTCCATGGCTAAACAAGGTGATTAGGTCTGGATGAGTGACCAATGGGGATGCATATGATTTTCTGCAGAATGTCATTGTTGATGAAGGTGGAGATACTATCCACCCTCCAAGTGTGGTTCTGTTTGTCCATTAACTCCTGGACCAATTGAGGGGCTTAAGGAGGGATCGGCAACACAGTTTGCACAGGACCTGGCTCTTGTGAAGGGATCTAGCAGTCGTTCCAGGATATTCGTGTTAGCTCCGCTGAAAATTTGGAAGCGTGCTTCTTTCATCATAGCATTTCTTCCCTCAAGAAGGCTAACCCGAGCCCATGAAGGGTGAGAGCCCTTTGTTGCATTTAGAAAATCAGTCGTAGGGAAATAACGCACTTTCAAGATCTTAACCCAAGCAGCTTCAGGATTCAAAATAATTCTCCAACTTTGCTTGGCAAGAAGAGCTAAATTGAAATTGGACAAGTCACGAAAACCCAAAAGATGAGACAGACAACAATATAGCAAAAGATGATAAAAAACATTATGTTGAAAGTGAAAGATATGGAAATTTGATTCCATTGTTTTTATTTGATAATAAAATAAATTTACACCTTAGCTTAGCTAGCACCTAAACTAAAACCAACACCTAGTTCACTCAAGACCACAATAGATTTAAGGCTTAATATCACAAAATGTTCTTAAGATTTACGATACTATCATATTGCATCCTTTTTTTTTTGGTCTCATTCGTGGTCCTTAAGATTAGTATGTGTGCTCACAAATGGTCCATGTCGTCAGGTTCCTTCAAAAAATTTGTTAGTTTGCTGACGTGACATATATATATATATATATATATATATATATATATATATATATATATATATCACAAAACATCCCTGAGGTTCACACACCTGTCACAAATGGTCTTTGTGAATTTTTTTGATTTTTGTCATTTAAAATTCATAACATTTTTGGTTTTCTTTTTAAAATTTTATGAAATTTCAATTATTTACAAATATATATTATATTTTAAATACACATGACACTATATTATTGGAGATGTGAGATCCACATGTATGCCACATCAACAAACTAATGGAGTTTTTTAAAAATAATTTAAAAATGAAAAAACTAACATTTTATGAATTTTAAAAATATTTTATATTTTAAATACATGTGACACTATATTATTGGAGTTGTGAGCTCCACATACATGCTACATGAGCAAACTAAGGGAGTTTTTTAAATTTAGAAATGATAAACCAAAATCTTAAATGAAAAAAACCAAAATTTTATGCACCAAGGTTTTTAAATTTTTTAATTTTATGAAGGCTTTATATCACTAAACCCTAAACCCTTGGTTTTTTCATTTAAAATGCATACAAAATTTATTTTTTAAATTTTTTAAATTTTATGAATTCAAATGAAAAAATCGAAATTTTAGCAGGGTCCATTTGTGAGCACACCTATTAGCCTTGAGGACCATGAATGACACAAAAAAAAAACAAAAAAAAAGGACGCAATCTGATAGTTTTGTGAACCTCATGGACATTTTGTGATATAAAGTTTTTATGAATTTTAAAATATATATATATGCCACGTCAGCAACTAACGAAGTTTTTGATAGAACCTTATGACAAGGACCCTTTGTGAGCATACATACAAACCTTGAGAACCACAAATAACCCAAAAAATACAATAAGGATGCAATATGATAGTTTCGTAAAATTTCAGGACGTTTTGTGATATTAAGACATTGGGCCAATCCATAATCCAAGTGCATGAAAGAGGCATAACCCCAAGTTGTGTTCACTATTTATCCACACATCAACATCATTAATAAAAAAAGTCAGTTTTTGTCTATGTATCTTATCGATTTTATTGCTAAGCTCCTTAAAATTTCAATAATTTTTCAACTCCAACCAATTCAAAGACAATACTCAATTCATGTAAAAGGACTCTAATGTGAAGGGGTGTTTTGGTCCAATCTTACAGCCCCTCCCTTACCACCCCACCGCCACCCAACAACCCCTCCTTAATGACCTTCTCCCAGCCTTCCTTCCCCTCCCAACCCAACTTCCTCCTCCTATCTCAGTTGACTATGCATTCTATACCTAATTTCATGCATTGTCCGAAAATTATCTTCATGAACCCAACGTAAGGAAATTTGAGATTTGAAAGTACATTGACCTCAATGGTAAAAGTGGTAAATTATAGGAAAATATAATGGCTTTTTGCCCAAAATTAATTCCTCTAAAGGCACCAACAATAAATACTATACTTGCTCAACTTGGTATATGGGCAATTCTTGTATTGGGAATTTGGGAAAGCTTTTTTTGTTTTTTGTTCAAGAATTTGGGAAAGCTTTGCTGTGGCTTCTCCAGCGTTTTATTTTTATTTTTTCGTTTTTAAAATTTTGCTTTTAATGGGGGCCTGGGTGTCCAAACGAGATTCCTCTTTATATTTTTTATTATTTTATTTTTATGGTATGATGGGGCCCAAAGGCCCAAAGAGAGGGTCAGCAGGGCAAGCCCAGAATATCGATCTTTATAAGCACCACTTAAAACAGCAGCCCAGTTGAGAATTAAGCCCTCCATTTTCTTCCTCCCCAGTGAGTTCCGATCCAACAGCAAAAACCGCCATACATAGATACTTATATACACCCAACACAAACCCTACAAAAACCCTGAACCCTCTTTCACACACACACTCTCTCTCTCCATCTACCGCTTTCTACGGGAAACGAGGGTTTTGGCTTTCAATGTTAAGATTTTCTTGGTCTTCAAGACACCATTTCTCCCATTAAACCTCTCTAAAACCCTCACATTTTTCCAAATCCACCCAAAAGTTAACAAGAAGCCCTCTTCCTTCCTTTCCCCTCTACACACCCACCCACCAATAAAAAATAAAAACCCAAGGGTTTTAGTCTCAGACTTCAGAGGGTTTTATTAGAAACCCGTAAAGGAATTAGAGAGGAAAAAATGGCGAAGACATATGCATTAGGGCTTATCACAGCAGTAGCTGCCTCAGCCTCCTTATCAAAGAACAATTGTGCTTACGCTGATGGCCCTTTCAGCTTCTCACCCTTCTCTACCCCTTCTTCCAATACTTCCCAACCCTCTTCTTCTTCTTCTAAGCAATCTGCGCCGTCAAATCCACCCTCCTCCTCGTCGACCGGGGATGCTGCTGAGCCGCCTCCTCCTCCTCCTCCGAAGGTTCGCAATGATCATCCGAGGACAACTTCGGCTGGGTTCGATCCTGAGCCACTGGAGCGGGGTGTTCAGGCCTTGGAAAAAATCAGCCAATCTTCTAGTGCCAAACAGGTTAGAGATTTAGGGGGTTTCTGCATCGTCTTCAAATGGGTTATGCTCGCTTGATTATTATTATTGTTACTCTTTTCTTTTAAACGGGGCCGCGAGATTTGCCTTTCTTGTGAAGTTATTAAGAATTATTTTTTGCCAGTAGTTTTTATTTTTCACTGGGATTTTGGGATTTATGTTATGCTTTTACTAGGTAGCCATGGGAATTTTAGTATTTATTTATAGCCAACACATCGGCGCCTAGTTCATAACTAAATTCAGAAGTTCGAATGTAAAGTGTACAATTTTTTTCATCTTATACTTGATCCGTATTTGTGCTTAAAGAAGTAAAAGGATGTATTAAAATTTTCATCAAGCAGCCTTTTTGTTTTAATGACTTTCCGTGAATTTGTTTAATGGTTGCTCTTTTGCAAATGCATAGGTACTTGAAGCTATAAAGAAGCAAGAAGAGACAAGGCAGGTTGAGTTGAATGCAAAGGCTGCAGAGTATAATGCACTGAAGGCCCAATTTGAAACGGTAAGAGGTTATACTTATTTCCCCATTAAGGTGCTTTTCAATTAGTGGCTCCCCTATGGGTCCGTAAATTACCCTATGTGATTTATCTGGCACCAGTTTTTTCTGAAGTCATCTACTTCATTACCTGACAGGAGAGACAAAGGGTCATCTATGACGAGCAGAAAAAGCTAGCTCAGCATCAAGCGCAAACAAAATCCCAAATGGCTCGCTATGAGGATGAATTGGCAAGGAAGAGGATGCAGGCATGTAGCCTTGAGCTTTTTGGTATTTCACACAGAAGTTTGAAAGAAAAAACAAATTCAATTCTTAATATAATTCCTTGATGGTACTGCAGGCTGAAAATGAATACCACAGATCAAGGAACCAAGAGCTTGTAAAACTGCAAGAAGAATCATCGATTAGGCAGGAGCAAGCTCGGCGTGCGACAGAAGAACAGATCCAAGCACAGCGTCGACAGACAGAGAGGGAGAAGGCTGAGATAGAGCGTGAAACAATCAGAGTGAGGGCTATTGCAGAAGCAGAAGGGAGAGCCCATGAAGCAAAACTAGCCGAAGATGTTAACAGGAGAATACTGATAGACCGTGCAAATGCTGAGAGAGAGAAATGGGTTTCTGCAATAAATGCCACATTTGATCATATTGGAGGTACTTTGTCTTGTTTTGCTATTCTGTAGTCTATGCCTTATAAGGAATAGAAAGATAAACAAACATGTCTTGTAACTTTATCTCAAGTGGAATTCTTTGTGGTTTTCCTTTTGTCCTTGAATCTACATGAATTGAAATTCAAGCTGTACGTCATTATTTGGAATATGACCTCATCTTAATGTGCATTTACGTTGATTCTTCTTCCAATTAGAAAAAAAGGCGGTTTTTTGTCTGCCATAATATACTCATTAGAAGTTAGGACTAGTGCAATTCTAAAGTAATTTTATTTCTTAACAAATGTTGATGCAGAATTAGCTATATTTTGCAGGTGGCTTGAAAGCCATTCTGACAGATCAGAATAAACTAGTTGTTGCTGTTGGGGGAGTGACAGCTCTAGCTGCAGGGGTTTACACAACAAGGTCCGTGTTGACATTTACTTGAATATTCTGCATTTTTCCTTTCCTACGTGTGGGCTTTCTTTTGAAAGCTAGGAATCTATTTGTTGCTTTCTATAGTCTTGGTTCATCTTCTCTTATTTATTTAGTAGTTTTTGTTTGTTTTCCCTGAGGAGAAAGAAAAAGGACTGCCGTAGAAAATGCCTAGAACTGTTAAGTTCTAGTATTTAGTTTGTTTTTATGGTCTCATATTTGGTTCACAGAGGAAGACTTGCATTCAAAGTCGTAGCAGGTTGTGGGCTACCTTTGTGAATTAACTTGTTTTGGACTATTCATTACCTTGCCATTTGCTCTCCACAATGCCGTAGCTTATGCAGGTCTCATTTTTACAATGCAGAGAAGGTGCAAAGGTGATATGGAGCTACGTGGACAGAATATTGGGACAACCATCACTGATCAGAGAGTCCTCTAAAGGGAAGTACCCTTGGTCAGGATTATTCTCACGTTCTATTGGCACCCTGTCTCGTGGTGGAAACAAGGGTCATACAAAAGATGGGAAGGCTTTTGGTGATGTTATTTTACACCCTTCTCTTCAGAGAAGGATAGAACACTTGGCTAATGCAACCACAAATACAAAATCTCATCAGGCGCCTTTCAGAAACATGCTCTTCTATGGTCCTCCAGGAACAGGGAAGACAATGGCTGCTAGAGAGATGGCTCGTAAATCGGTATGAGGCATTTTCTTATTATACTCAGACGATATTTGATCTGGTAGTTTTTGCTTTATTGTCATCCTTCAGCCTTCACATAATCTTCGTTCTCATTTTTTTCCCATGTTTGATTCCTAATGCCTTTAGGGATTGGATTATGCATTGATGACGGGAGGGGATGTTGCTCCACTTGGACCACAGGCTGTTACCAAGATACACGAGTTATTTGATTGGGCGAAAAAGTCACGGCAGGGTCTGTTGCTTTTCATCGATGAAGCTGATGCATTCTTGTGCGAGTAAGTCATACAATTAACAGGCATGAAAATGATGTAATTTAGTTGTAGTGTAGAAGAGAACTTCTTTCACTCTCTGTATGATTCATTGACAACTCAGCTGAGAGATGTTGAATGTGTCAAATAAATTTTCAGGAGAAACAAAACCTATATGAGTGAAGCTCAAAGAAGTGCACTCAATGCTCTCCTATTCCGGACTGGTGACCAGTCCAAGGACATAGTCCTTGCCCTTGCCACAAACCGTCCTGGGGATCTTGATTCAGCTGTGGCAGATCGTATTGATGAAGTGCTTGAATTCCCTTTGCCTGGGGAAGAGGAGCGCTTTAAGCTGCTAAAGTTGTATCTGGACAAGTACATTGCTCAGTCTGAAACAAGAAAACCTGGTTGGTTCCGTAATTTGTTCAAGAGACAACCGCAGAAGATAGAGATGAAGGGGTTGACTGATGATATGCTCAAAGAAGCAGCAGCAAAGACTGACGGATTTTCTGGGAGAGAAATAGCAAAACTGATGGCAAGTGTCCAAGCTGCGGTTTATGGGAGTGAGAATTGTGTGCTTGATCCAAGCCTATTTCGTGAAGTTGTAGACTACAAGGTCGCTGAGCATCAACAGAGAAGGAAACTGGCAGCCGGAGATAAAGGTAGCGTATAGCGTAATGGGTGTCCAATAAGTTATATCATTAATTGTCGGGCAGTTTTCTTTCTGTTTAAGTAGTAAAGTGGTGGCTTAGAGAGGCTGATGTTCACTTTTTACCTGGAGAGAGAGAGAGATAAAGATGTTGGGCATGACCACATAACATATGATGTTATTCATTATTTGCCCCCTATCACTGGCGGGTTTTTGGTATTTCCATTTCTTTATATAAATTTAATGCTGATGGTGATTCACAAGTATTCATTTCGTACCTCATAGGCGTATTCCATAGATTTGCTTATTGTTCTGTCCCCGGAATATTCAATGCTGAACTGATGACAGTTATTCTAATTGCTAAAGTGGTATTCAGAATAATTTCCATAAGATTAAAATGAAAAAAAGTAGTAACCATGTGAAATGGGAAAATATGCCAGCAGGGCAGAGAAAACTAGCTAGAAGAGAGAGACGAGTTGGCCAGTGGCCGGACGTAACCATGCTCTTCTTCCATCCTACACGGATGTTGGGGTTCTTGGTGCTGGGAAATAGAGTAGCCATATACTTTTACAGTTGACAAAATTAGAAGGGGGCTCTCATCAACATCCAAACGCAATTAAACACTAATATGAAGACTCAAGAAAGCATCTTTACAAGAGCCGCATAACTCATCACAACATGTAAATAGACAACAATAATGATGGCGCCAAAAAGGGGTGCATATATGCGTTCGTGCCTAAAGATCACGACTGGCATGCCAAATCCTTATTTTACTAAATTCGGAAACACACGAGTATTCTTTTGATAAACAAACAGATAAGTAGTATTGTCATTACAAATTCAACTTGCTAATGAAATGGCTTCATTGAAGGTATGATAACAGGGATGAAACTTGCCCGTGCATTATCACTTCCAGATTTCTAGTGGTGGTGATGATCTTGAACATAGCGAAGACCACAATACTTGCAGATAGCTGGCTCATCCAGGTCAAGGCATATGAACTCAATTGGGTGCCCAAGTGCGGGATCAATGTCTGCAACCAATAACAGTTTTACCCAAGTAGATTTTACTTCTAAAGAAAGTTTATTGAGTTGATCTTGCAGTATAATCCAAAAGTAGCTTTGCTCGAGATAAATGTAAAAGATACAAGGAAAAGCATCATAAAACCTAACCTCCTTCACATGCAACGATCCTGCCCTCAACCTTGATGGGTGGAACTTCATTGATCAACTCCATGGGAGATTTCTTGCTTGTATCCTATTAATAAGAATAATAAGAATAATAATAAAAGATCATTAACTTACATCTTCTAATCCATACATGACATGGTAACCAACTGGGTCTCTAATGTTGGAAATAGACACCAAGAAAGAGTAAGACACTTAATGTGCTTGGGAAAACACTGACGCAAAAGCTTGTGGAAAGGGCACACAAACAAACATTAGATTCTCTAACATAGAACACGGTCATTGCTCTAAAAAAAAGCTGACAATACGAATACCATTGAATTGCTCTGAAACTAAGCTGACAACATGAATACCATTGAAAAGCGAAACAAGGTCTTCGTTGAGTACAAAATGCTGAGAACTTCATCAATGTTTTCATTGAAATGCAGGAAGGATATACACACTGTTACAGTTATTCCCAGTGTACTAAAGTTGGCATATGCACCTGGTTATCTGTGTTCAATTACTGCTAAACTTTATTGCAATGATAGTAAACAAGGTCATGGGAATAATGGGGACTGGACGCTCTATACGCACCAGCATTCAGTTTTTGCTTTAAAGCTTTTCGGCATTGGTAGAGGAAACTAGACATATCTATTATAGCGTCCAAGAGTTAGTTCAGCAATCTTATTCTATGGTACAAAGGAAAAAGGATAGCAGAAATTCTGATAAAAAGCCATCTTAAGCATTTGAGAAAAAGGGCAACCATTCTATGCAAGTAAAACATATTTTGCACAGAGTTTTGAATTAAGAACACACAAAAACTACACAATACTGAACAAAATCAGTATCTTTATTATCTATTGACACGTCCTCGCCGATAAGCTATGATGTTAATTTTTTAATTTTTTTTATCAAACACAATTCTTTCTTCCTTTCTTTACTGAAAGAGTAGATTTGAAAAGAGAAAAATAGATTCCCACTGCAGATGAAAGGAAATTATCGTAACAATCAAGAGAATACTGAGTAAGATCATGTTAACGTCAATCAATTGGGTAAACTTAGAAGGGAACCTGCATCCATTTGGCGGTGTGGTTGCTGATTTGACTCCTGAAGAGGCTGAAATTTCTGGTCCCCGCTGATCCCAATTTGGACGATCTGATTAGGGTTCTAAATAGACTGGACGCCATTGCCGGGTGCTGATTGCTCACCCTCGCGCTGAGAGAGCCGAGAAAATGGTAGAGAAGGAGCTACAGGTAAAGAATCAGTTTGATTTGAAGGCCCATATATTCAAAGACACTGGCCCATGTTATATATGTGGGTCTTGACTTCAAAACACAGTACATAAGGTGAATGTCGTTTATTAAGTGCGTCATGTCGCATACTCTCAATTTCTCATTCCACAGCGCCGCTCTCTCTCTGCTTTTTTTGGTTGATGATGCATGCAATTTCCAACCCAATAATGCAATAAGATTCACACACACATGACCTCATTACAACGCTTCATGATTCGGAGTTGCAGAATTCAAGGACCCAACAACAGCGCCATTTCATTTGCAGACCATCTTCTCAACCGAAGCTTCTTCACTACAAGTATTGTAAATTTGAATGCCCAATTCAATCTCCAAGCTTCAACAACTAGCCAAGACGACCCAGCAAAAATAATTGCAACCCAGTTGTCAAATTGCACTACCTTACAAGAATTGAATCAAATTTATGCACATGTTATTAGAACCCACTTGTTACAGCTTTACCCCGCCCCATTTCACTGGAACAACATTATAAGGTCATACACTCGACGAGATGCTCCAACCAAGGCACTCTTTGTTTACCTTGCTATGTCTCGTTCTGGTGTTTTGCCTGATTGCTACACCCTCCCCATTATTTTGAAAGCCCTCTGTCAAATTTTTGCTGTAGAGGTTGGTAGGCAGCTTCATTCCGTCGCTCTAAGGCTGGGCCTTGACTCCAATGAGTACTGTGAGAGCGGGTTTATAAACTTGTACTCTAAGGCGGGAGAATTTGAAAATGCACGCAACATGTTTGAGCAAAACCCCGAGAGAAAGTTGGGTTCTTGGAATGCCATCATTGGAGGCCTTTCACAAGGTGGGCGTGCAAAGGAGGCGATAGACACCTTCATGGAGCTCAGGAAATGTGGGTTCTTGCCGGACGATGTGACCATGGTTAGTATCACATCAGCTTGCGGTAGTTTAAGTGACTTAGGCTTGGCTCTTCAATTGCATAAATGTGTTTACCAAGCTAAAAACGTGGATAAATCGGATGCGTTGATGTTAAATTCGCTTATAGACATGTATGGGAAATGTGGGAGAATGGACTTGGCTTATAGGGTGTTTTCAAGGATGGAGCAACAAAACGTATCGTCGTGGACATCTATGATCGTGGGTTACGCGATGCATGGGCATGTGAATGAAGCACTTGAATGCTTTCGGTGCATGAGAGAGGCAAGAG
Organism: Prunus fruticosa; assembly: GCA_018703695.1. Classification (NCBI taxonomy): domain Eukaryota; kingdom Viridiplantae; phylum Streptophyta; class Magnoliopsida; order Rosales; family Rosaceae; genus Prunus; species Prunus fruticosa. The sequence goes on along the minus strand of CM031918.1, from coordinate 59,316,857 downwards.
TGAGACCTAATCATGTGACCTTCGTTGGGGTACTCAGTGCATGTGTTCATGGTGGGACTGTGCAAGAGGGGGAATTTTACTTCGACATGATGAAGAGTACGTACGGGATAAAGCCCCACTTGCAGCATTATGGATGCATGGTGGATCTTCTTGGCAGAGCGGGATTGCTCGAGGAGGCGAGAAAAATGGTTGAGGAGATGCCAATGAAGGCAAACTCGGTAGTCTGGGGCTGCCTGATGGGTGCCTGTGAGAAACATGGGAACGTTAAGATGGGGGAGTGGGTGGCTAAGCATTTGCAAGAATTAGAGCCTTGGAATGATGGGGCTTATGTTGTTTTGTCTAATATATATGCCAGTAGAGGTTTATGGAAAGAGGTTGAGCGGGTACGATTGATTATGTATCAGAGAAAACTCGCTAAGGCTCCTGGTTATAGCTTGTCAACAAGTGCAGATTGACATTCGTGTATCATAAATGTGCCTGGCATTTTACAAGAATGAGCTGACATAAATGCAATTCTTTTTACGCATCTGCAGTGGCTGCACGACATTCCCAAAGAGCTGTTGAAGGAGCAATTTTTTTTTTTGGGTCCCGGAACCGGAGTTGTTCATCAGTTATTCAAGTGTAGAAAGAAATAAAATTATTCCAAATGTAGAAAGAACACAAGTTTTAATGTTTAAGAAGAGCTTAATAATCTTGAATTAATTTAATGATCCCAGATTTATGCCATGGTACAGAAAATCCTGTGACTGGCAAAGTGGGGAAAATTTTCTCGTGAAAGAAAACCATCTACAACTTCCTATAACCATGTACAACAAAATTGTTGTTTATTCAACATCCAAAGAAAATAATGCTGTACATGTTCCCTAATTGACCTAGCTGCTACAATATCTTGAATAATTATGGTTTGTCAAGATAACCACAAGGTGAAATGTCCTAATGAACATGAACTTTTGTACGGTCTACAAAATGAAGCTATAAAGTTAGTACAAAAGAACTAACAAGGTTGTGATCTATTCTTCATAGTCTTGACCATTTCCTGAAATCAGTTACCTCCATATATTAAGGATACCAAGTAATGTTGCTCAACTAATGTTAGACTTCCATATCCATTGACCATGATTCAAGCCAGCAGAAACAGTCTCCATGTGTCAGACTATGACCCGCCGAGCCTCTAACCATTGAGCATAAGCATTTCATGTTCGACAGATTTGTTCAGTCACTAATTTCAAGTCAAAAATCAGCCGACGAGCTTTTTCCCACTCAATCAATGGAAGACTGCAACAAGTCTCGACCCACCATCCTGTTATGCCAGTATGCAACCTCGTAATGTTTTTTGATCATTGGTCTTGAAGATATGTATTCAGCATCCCTCACAAATTCAATAATTGGTACACCCGAGATATGTTCGTCACTGGCAATACAATTACTAGGGATCACCCTATCCCTCTGTCATCAGTATTCAGTACATAACATCCCATAACTAAATCGGTTCTGAAATGGGGCTTTTAGCTTTTAGCTTGGATCCAACTTGCAGGCTCTCCAGAAATGAAATACCCAAATTACTCATGGAATGCAAAATATTTTCAGCTTCTAGTTCCTTTCCCACAGATTTATAAAAATGCACCGCTGCGCTCAAAATAAACCTGTCTGCCTCTACAGACTCACTTATCTGTTCAAAAAACTTGATGCCTTCTTCCACATGTCCATAGTCCATGTAACCTCTCAGCATAGTCTGATAACATGCCATGTCAGGGTTTAAACCAGCTCCAAGTAGTTTCTCATAAATTCTTTCCGCTTCCCCTATCAATCCCATTTTGGAGAAAACCGAGAGTAAAAGGTTAAAATGAGCACAGGAACGATAGACACCATTTTCCGGCATAGAATTAATGGTTTCCTCTGCTTCTGTGTATTTCAGACTCTCTGTGTACGCTCGAACTAGGGATAGGAAGGTGAAGGAGTCAGGTGAGCAACCATCTCGCTGCATGGCTTTGAATAATTCCTCTGCTTCCTTATAAAGCCCCCCAGCAGCATATACATTGATCATTATATTATAACTGACCTGATTTTCACATAAAAGACAAGGGATTACACTTATATACACACTTCCGAAGCACATACCACATAATGGTGAAAATCAATTCATAAGAAATGTAATCTTTTTCAACCACCAGGTTGCTCGGGATAAGCCATACTGTTGCACCAAGGTGTATCCTCATGATTTCTTTATTGAGCAATTTGTCAAAATAACTCTTTATTTATCTCTTTAAGTTTTAACATAACCTCACTTATGCATACCATCCCAGGTTTTATCCCTTGTTCCCTCATTTTGGTAAATAGCATGGATGCTTCCTGCCTTTTTCCTACAAAACAGACGCATTGAAGTTAGGGAGATTTACAAATTACAAGCAACGAAGAAATCCGATAGCTGAAGATGCTACAAGATATCCACGAGAAAGTAAAGAAGTTACCTTCCATATATAGTTATAAATGCAAATTAAATACATTAACTGCTGAATAGAGCATTTAATATTATATAACATTCCATTAGCACCAATGAACTGTATAAACTGTCACGAGTGGCCAAATATAAGATACAGAAATGTTTCAAAAATTCATGGATGTTCTTTGTCACCATGAACTAAGCCAACATAGCAAAACTGTGGAACATCATTCAAAAATTTTGTGTGACAATATTTAGATTTGTTTTACTAAATGGAGGGGGATTTAGAACAATACCAGCTTTCCCACAGTAGCTAATGAGATTCATATATGCCTTCTCATCCAGAGACAAACCCAAGCTGCAAGCAGTATTGAACATCTCTACAGCCCTTTCCAGCTTTCGACCTCGAACCGTAAACACTGCACCCATAGTTCGTCAATACGAACAGCATTCAATATATCTTTTTCACTTATTTCACAAACAGAGAGAAGTATACCAAGCTCTTACCTGATCATGGTGCTGTATGTCTGAATTGAGGGAACAACCCCCGCAGAAAGCATGCACTCATAGATACTGGATGCAAAACGCAATCTACCTGCAGCATGAAATGTACCAAGTTATTGCAAGCTTTCTTCTACTCATTTATATTCACTAATCATTGGAATGGCCCATATGAACCTGCTTCCAGCATAGCCTTAATGAAAGTATTGTATGCCACAGTATCTAGCTCCACGTGGTGTTCCAGGCTTTTGCGGATGACATTCTCTGCTTCTCTATGTTCTCCTGGAGATGAATTCTTATTAATTAACATTGGTGCAAGGAAAGTTATTTGACAAACTTAAAGAAATGATTGGTATGGTGGCTTTGTGAGTGCAGCTGAGATGTGGTGTCTTATTGCATTCTGAATAGCACAAAATTATTTGGGACGTTGAAAAGCTTGGTGAAGTATGATATAAGGTGGCGAAAATGAAAATTGGTGGCTCTATTATCTGATAATCTATAATCTTTGCTAGTCTAATTAAGGTTTCCAAACTGATACCACTGTTAGTCAAAACATTGACAACTATGCTGATGGCAACAGCATCCAGATCATGCCCTTCCTCTGAAAGTTGTTTGTAAAGTGAGTATGCCTCCTGTGGTTTACCACATTTGGCATAAGCATCAAGCATTGAGTTGCATAGTAACTTTTTAGCCAAAGGAGAATCTGCAAATGCTGTAAATATTTCCAAGGCCTTTTTCAGGTTGTGTTTCTTTCCATATAAACTAATCAAAGAACCAATTGTGGCATCATCCACTCTGCAGCCAAGCTTGACCAAATGATTGATATGAGTTTCTGCTTTAAATGCATCACCTGCACGGAAATCAATGTCAAAACTGTTCCATTTCTTCAGAGGCATGGTTTAAGAATATCAAGAAAAAATTTACTCAGAGGTGAGTTGCATAAATAAGTATAATGTTTTACTGACAAATCGATAGCATGTACGTTTCTTGCCTTCTCTAATAAAGTTCTTAATGAGCTGACTCGCAATTGATAAGCCACTAGAAGCCTCAAGTATCGATGCTAGAACTTTTTCTGTCTCACTGATATTGCCATCTGCCAGATAGAGACTGAGCACCAGTCCAAGGGCCACAGTGTCATGCTGGTCAAAGGTCACAAATTTCCCTTCCTTATGTTCACACATAGCCCAAGAAATTGTCTGGATGAATCTACTATCCTTGTATAACCCATTTGCACCCAGCTCTTCTACAAACTTTTCGGCATCTCTAAGCATTCCCTCCTTGCAATATACTCTCATAACTGTCCTGCAAAGCTCCTCGTCCAAATCTACCCGGTCTCTTCTTATCTGGGCAATAAAATCCTTAGCCTTTTCGATTAAGTCCAGTCTTATATACAAATTGAGCATATCATTACAAGAGCCTGCATCAGGGAGTCCAGTCTTGGATAGAGCCTGAAATGTTACTTCAGCAGAACTCAGATCTTCCTTCATAACATAACACTGCAATAAGACAATATAAGCAAATCTTGAGAGCCAAATGTTTTTTCTAGACTTCATTAGTTCAATAACTTCTAAAGCTTTCTCGCAATTCCCTGAATTGAGATGGACTTGTGTCATTGCTAAATATGTTTTCTGATCACTAAGTAGACCCAGCTGCTCCATCTCGGTAAATGCTGTCTGAGCGTCCTCATAGAGACCAAGTTTTCCATATATTCTAATGAGCAAACCATAGATGACCTCATCAGCTGCAATTTTCTTCCTTTCCATTTCTGAAAAAAGAGAAAGGGCTTTGGAATAATCCTCTGTCTTGTAATACAATGTCAGAAGTGAAGCACAGGTGTAGTTGCTCGGGACTATTCCTAGAGACCTCATGTCTTCATGTAGTCTTAGTGCTTCGTTATATTTGCCACTTTTGGTGCTTAAACTGATGAGCAAACTATAAGTTGCCTCCTCAGGAACAAATCCAGCATTCTTCAACTCAATGAAATTCTTCAGAGCCTCGTCATGGAGGCCTTCCTTGATGAGTGAGCAAATTACTACTGTATAAGTAAATTTATTAGGTACCACTCCTATGTCCACCATCTGCCTCCAAATTTCTATGACCTTTCCGTGGAGTGATTTCTTCTGCAAGGAGGACAACATGAAATTATAAACAGCAACAGAAAGCAGAATCTCCCTTTCCTGCACAGCTGAATAAAACGCCAGCATAGCCTTGTGACGTCCCCATCTGGCATATGTACAGAGCATGGTGCCACAAGCAACTTCATCAGGTTCACATCCAGATTCAAGCATCTCCAAGAAGGTTTGCTCAGCCAGCTTGATCTTCCCAACTTGGCCATATACGCGCAAAACGATTGTGTAGACAATAACACTTGGGCGGTAGCTTAACTGTTGAAGCACAAGGTCGTCTATCAATCATCACACATAGTATACACAGTAACGTATTAATCTCACATACTATAACTATACTTAGGAGTAAGGAAGAAGAAAAGCAGAGCAACACGAAAATTCAGAGTCTGTCGACTCTTTACCGTGAAAAGCACATATTTTTATTTATTTCTCTATTGAAAAATTCACAAAAATCCACATGAAGTTGGAAAATTGATAACAAAAAGAAATGAGTAAACGTAGTAGTAATTAAATAAAATTAAAAAAGAATGAAATGAAATGAGAGAGAGAGAGAGAGAGAGAGAGAGAGAGAGATGAGAAAAGCAGGAAACCTGCAATTTCATCCAAGAAAATAAGTCCCTGACTTGCCTCCAGCCCTTTTGCTCCTTGAGCACCACACACATTTCTCTAAAGCTGAGCTTCCCAACAAAGGAGGCCATGACGGTGCGCATGTCGTACTGTCCCTCGGCCTTCTCGGACAGCGCCCTGACGTGCTTGATGGCGGCCACCACGTGGCGACCGTAGAGATGGCCGTTCATGTCGTCCTGCAAGTAGCTGACCATCTGCTCGGGGGTCCTCTTAATCCATTTGGGGGTGTGGGCTTGTGGGCCCTGGTTCCTGCGGAGGGCGCTGAGGTAGTTGGCCTTGGCCTTGATGATGCGGCGGGCGTTGTCATCGGAGAGGGGCTTCTTGGGGTTCTTGGACTTGGGTTTCGGGCGGTCCGGGTGGTTACCGTCGCTGAGAGACCAGGGGTCTGGCCTCACTGACGAGGAGGACGGCTTTATTATGATATTCATATTGACATTGGTGGTCGTTTTAGGTTTCGTCGAGGTCGAGGTTAAGGATTTTAAGGCGGTGGTATTGGATTGGGAACAGTGGGAAGAGAGCAGTGGATTAGTAGTGCACAGGAAGGACGAGGAGTACGTTAGTGACTCCATTTCCGCGGGAAAAGCAGCACAAGAACCAACCGCTGCGACTCTACTCTCTGAATAGAGAGAGAGACGGTAGACGGAGAGGGGATAATATTAGTTTTTTAATTAATTAATATCAGCCCGTACTTAATCCGAAATCGTAATCGTAAGTTTAATATCGCATCGCATGAATATGTATGTATAAAAAATATCAGTACAGTATTTGCGTCGTCTGTTCACTTGAACTTCATTCTTCAGACAGAGGTAGACTCCTAACAGAAAGAGAGAGAAAGCGTAACGTCGTATGTTTATCATTCTAACTAAACTGTTTGTTTGTTTGTTTGTTTTTTTTTTAAGTTCAAGAATTGGTTTTGGCTGAAAAAAGAAAAACGTAAACAAAAAACCGGCAGGACGCCCATCGTTAGTCGTCATCTGGAAACCACCATATCATATGAGTGATGGGTGGGGCGGGGGTAACTCTCAAACCAAAACCAGAAAACAATCAAACTCTGGAAGTGGAAGACAATAGTGACTGACTGACAGAAAATATGCAATAATTGGCATAAATGCAAGACGCCGTACAGAAGAAACTGTCGAATTGATTGTATGATTCTATTTGTAGTTGGACAATTCTCTTCACACTACATAATCCACTTTGATTTCTACTACAACGGAGGCCCCTAAAAACCGTAAAATCAAAAAAAGAATTGGATGAAAATTACAATAGCACATACTGGACATGCACAGCAAAACATTTGTCATAGCCGACCTCCTCCCCCCAAGTATCAAAGCAACCAACAAGACTCATCTGCTTATAACCTAAACTACATCCAACTTGCGACAATATCTAATGACGGACGGTAAGCTTCCGGCAAACTACTCTCCACAATATACACATGCTAACATTATTGTCCATGGTGTTCATGCTTCACACGTGCTTTTAGTATTCCGGGAATAGGCGGCGAGGTGGGAGGCCTAACTGGTGTGTTTAACATTGAAGGAAGAGGGATCTGTGGCTGATACATGCCTGACATGCTACAACCTTCTCCTCCATCTGCAGTTAAATTTTGTGTCCCGTCATCAGCCTGTGGCCTTTCACAAAATTTCATTGCCTTCAAAACATAATTGTCATCATGGAGCTCAAATGGGGTGCTGCAAGCAAAATCAAAAGATCAGAAAAAGGTTGAAACCAATTTTTTTTTTTTCTTCTTAAGTTTTGGAGAAATTATGATAAAAAAATTGCTTATTGAGCTATCACACAGAGTTGATCACATTAACAGCACTTTGGACTCAAGTACTGTACTACTGGTGGCTACTATCTCTACTTGTGTCCCCAGCAGACAATGGTGTAAAGATGTTACTACCAACTATCATGTCGCTCAACATAAGAATGAAAGTTACCTATTGAAGTCAAAATGCACCAGCTGCATATCTTCTGATATTTCCACCTCAACAGTTGCATGAGGGCGAGTCTATGGTATCCACATGTCAGGAACAACAGAGGTAACAAAGAATCAGATAACAATAAACTTGCCAAAAGGAACTCTGAAAGAAAACTAATCATGTAAAGCTGATCATATGCTTCTTGTTATATAGAAAGGGGTTGAAAGATGGCTGTTAGTTGCTATACAATGCAGTAGTAACTTATATCTTGTATCCAGCAGAAGGTCTACATGTCTCATATCAGAAATCATACATAATTTATTTCTCGAGTCAAGCTGAATAACAAGTGTCCCCAGCACCAACCAAATCATACCAACCCTTCAAATACAAACTGTTTTACTTTCATGCATCGTAACTTTAAAGAGTACTGTATTCTAATCTGTTTCTCAGAATGCACAGATGCAAGGGAAACATTGAGAAGAAAATGTACCTGCACAAGAATGAAAGGTAAAGCCACACCCCCGCTGAGCGCATCTCCAGAGTGGTATAATTGCTCATTCCGTTGTATCAGGTTTTGAAGGCCTACGTACTGATAAAAGAGAAAATAAGTTAATGTGTGCAGACACTGATCATGAGCATGGCATCATGTTCAGACATATTTTCCCTGAACTATACTAGATTATTAATAATTAATAATGGGTACTGATTTTCCCACTCCCTTTTTATCCACTTACACTCCATTTTTCTAAACAAAAAGGAGTGTAGGTGGATAAAAGAGTGGGAAAATCATTTACTCATGCAAAAACCTAAACCGTGCCAAAGTTATGAAGCATGGATTAATAGACAATAGCTATTCATACTTGTTCCTCCAGCTCTTGCAGATATGAAGCTTTCTTTTCAATCCTATTCCTCAGCCCCAGGCGCTCAGTCTGCATTTAATACATGTATAACTAGTTGTATAAGCTCAAAACTGGTCCAGGAATTCACTTAATATACAACACATAAAATATGAACTGTAATCAGACCTTCAGTTCTTCAATATCATTCAGGCTTGTACGAGGCAAACCCTTCCATTGTATTTCTTTTTTATCTTTGGATATAATATCCATTGCCATAAGAACATTCAGGGCATCATATACTCTTCGCCTGATATTTTTCTCGTCATATTGTTGCTGCCAAATAAAATTCAACACAAAGAAAAAGGATTTTATTAGCAAGTTTCATTCCAATTTTTCCCAGAAGACTGCAGATATATCAGCCTAGTTATCAAACCTGATCAGGGGATGTAACACCATTGCTAGGGTCAGCGAACTCTGCTACAAGTTCATCCGCAACCTGGATAGTACTTTAAACTCTTAGGTTTACGACTATACCTAAAATTGGTTGGTGGACCATGAAGAATGAAATATGATAAACACTTCAACGAGAAAATAGTGATAAAAAAGGGCCAAAAGAACAGCTGTTTACATGCAGATCTTGAGAAACGCTATTTTCTGATCTGTTACATTTAAACCACATCACAACACTCTTATAATGCTAACACACTGCCTAATGAGTCCCCTTGCTCCAACTTTATCACCATTAATCCGAAACAAGCATTTGATAAATTACTCCCACAAAAAAACAACATGGCTTTTAAATGATGTTGAAAATTAAGGTGACCTCTGAGATTATACCATCCTCGGTAGCAATAAGGTCATGCATTTGAACCAAGGACTTCACAAAAATGAGATTATACCATCCTCGGTAGCAATAAGGTCATGCATTTGAACCAAGGACTTCACAAAAATTAGAACTTGGAATAAGAACAAGAAATACAAACAATAAAAGTGACTTCAAGAAACCACCTAACCTCATTATAGGTGGTTCTTCCCTTGCTCTCCACTTTCTCGCACACTGAGCACAAGCAACAAAGAATCAACATATAATCAGAGGAGCAAGTATAGGGGCATGAACAGAACAAATAACGGTGTCCATCCAAGAGAGCACACGCCAAAATTCATTATAAAGAATACAATGCTCACTAAAAACAATTCATAGGTTGCAAAAATAAACCACCTTTTTGGAATAAAAAAATACAATGTAAATGGAAATAAGGTAAGATTAGACAGCGTTCAATACAAAACCTTTCATGCTAAATTGGCGTAGTCCTCTTCCACTCTTATCGCCTGCTACAGCCCGTTGACCTCTCTTTTTCTTCTTGCTACTGTTTAAAGCAATAATCATTTAGGGAGATTGAAGAATTTAAAGAAGTGCTGTGAAAGAATAAGGGCGAAATTCTTGTCCGCTAGAATCAACCTCCATTGTCAAACAAAAGTTGTATAAAAATGATGTGCACCATTATGATTAAAAAAGGGCAGTTAAACCATAACTTAGCAACATAAAGTAGAGTGCTTGTTAACTCAATCTATTGGTGATGAATAAGCCGAAATCAGAACGTTGAAACTAAACAATGTGGATGAATTACGTGCACATAGATAAATGTATGTAGATATGCATATAAACAGAGGGCTCAAATAAAACTATGAAATATACAACCCAAATAAAAGGCGTGACAAATTTCGTGCCCTAGGGTCTGAATCAGAAAGCGAGAAGCAAAATCAGGAAAATAGGAAGGTAAAGAAAACAAGGGGTGGGGGGTTGATTAGGGAGGAGATGAGTGACTAACCCAACGGCGCCTTGGGAGCCAGCATCGTCGCCGTGAACATCGGGATGGTTCAATCTGAGAAAATTGGTGTCGCCGGCGGGTGTGGCCATGGTCTGCTCACTGCGGCTGGAGGGAGAGCCCACGCTGCCGCTCATGGACACCGACTGACCCGCCATGTCGTCGTCGACGTCTGCTCGCTCTCGGCTCGGTTGCTGGGACCTTGTCCCCATCCTAATTACTACCGCACCGCAATCTGTAACAATCTGTCTTAACCTGTATTGTGTAGGGGAGCAAATCAATATTTTTGCTTCAAATTGATTCTTGGAGTTGATTGAATTCAGCTCCACTGAGAGTCTTTGCAGTTTTTGCCTGTTTCTCCTGATCCTTGTTTAAACCTCTTTACAAGTTTACAACAAGAAGAAGAAGGAAGAAGAAAGTGAATTCTTCAATCAGTCCCAGTCCAAAGATACCCCTAAAGCTCGCCAAACCACATGCCCAACTAAACTCTACTATATGTAATTTTTTTTTTCTTTTTTTAATAACAATTATTCTCTATTAAAACTTAAAAAGAAAAAGTTCGATGCTAAATTTTTCTGTATTTTTAGTTTTTCACTCACTAATCAGTAAAATAATAATAACAAAATTTTAGTCGATAAGACGCTTTATTTCCAAAATTAAAAAAGAAAAGAAAAGAAAAAAAAAAAGAGTAACCGAATCCATCTGTTGTGCTGATTCTCTCTGCCAACACCAAAACGTTAACATCTTAATTCGAATAAACGTTTACAGAGGCAGGTGATTAATTGTTAATTCCCGCGTGCCAAGTGCATTAAGACATTAATTAACAAAGTAGCGTAGGTCGAGTTCCCTTAGCCAAAAATAACGAGCGTAGTTCAGCCCCGGCCGCCAAAACGACAGCGTAAAAAGGAACTACTGAAAACTCCTTATCTCGATGGCTGGGTCCACCTCGACCGGCGGGAGCGTCCCGTCAAATCCTCCCAAAATCCTACTAGCAAAGCCGGGACTGGTGACGGGGGCTCCGGTGGCGGGTAAATTCGGCCGCGGCGGTACTGGGGATGAGTATACGACGTCGCTTCGGTCCCGTCTCCCTTCTTCTATCGGATCCCTCAACCTCCTCTCTGATTCCTGGGACTTCCACATAGACCGCTTCCTCCCGGTAACAATGAAACCAATTTCACATTCTCATAAAAAAATAAAAACTCGACTCTTTGTTCATTATATATTATTGGTATTTATGAATTTACAGCGAGTTGTGACTGAAATTGCAGTTTTTGACTGAGAACACGGAGTTTACGGTGGTGGGGGTGATTGGTCCCCCTGGGGTGGGCAAGTCCACGATTATGAACGAGCTTTATGGCTTCGATGCGACCTCACCTGGTCACTCGTCACTCTCCTTCTATTTCCTAATGTCTTTGCTTTTGGTGCTCTGCTTTGTGTATGTTTTTTTCTTTCTCTGAAACTGCATTTTGATGTTGATAAAAGAAATTGAATTGCAGGAATGTTACCCCCATTTGCTATAGAGACGGAAGAGGGTAAAGCCATGGCAAGGCATTGTAGCATGGGCATTGAACCCAGGGTTTCTGCTGAACGCCTTATACTTCTTGATACCCAGGTTCTTCCTCTTTTTATACCTAGCCTGTTCTAGTCTAGAATTCAATCTGAAATATCGTATTCATGTCAATGAGTTACTGAGTATGATCAAGTCTCCTCTTTTCACTGCCAGCCTGTTTTTAGTCCTTCTGTTTTAGCTGAGATGATGAGACCGGATGGCTCGTCCACCGTTCCTGTTCTAACTACTGCTGAATCTTTATCTGCTGAGTTAGCTCATGAACTTATGGGTATTCAGGTAACTACAAACACAAAATAATTGAGATCTTATGTATTTATTCGTTATAGGATGGACGTTTAATCAACTTATCCTTTTATTTTCTGGGTGCTGCAAGCAATTCTTCTAGCTTGGTGTTCTTCTGACCTCCATCTGTCACATTTTGCTGGTTATATCAGAGGGAGTTCATGATCATAGTACGTGGCGTTTGATGTCCACGGTATTTTCTCTCATCTTCATTATGACTAGTTACATTTCAATCTGTTTTTTAATACAATTATTTCCAAGCAAGTTGTTTCTGTTAGATCCACCTTTTAATTTTCTTCACTCACTTCCTAATTGTCATTTGAAACATTCTGATACTCCAATATTTATTTCACTGTAAAGAAATCCGTCCTCCTGTATTAATTGAATGTAATCTGCATGCGGAAGCTTTGAAACCACGTTCCCTAAAAGTTCTAAGTTGTCATGTTGGTTTCTTCAGTTTTTTCTCTTTCAATTACAAGAAATTGAATAAAATCCGTGCATGACATTTTCTGAGCCCTGGGATTATGTTTTCTGACTGCAGGTTGACCTATTGAAACATGGCATACCTGATCCATCTTCACCAACCCTTTCCAATTCTCTAAGCTCTAATATAGGGCCTGAAAAAGATAGCAGAGATAAAGCTCATGAAGGTGGAGAATATATGGCTACGCCAGTTTTTGTGCACACAAAGTGAGTAGACTTTAAATACTGTTCCTCTTTAATTAAAGTGACAATGTAAATAATACAAGATTGTGTTCTTACTGTTAATAGACTACGGGACCATGATCTTAGTCCACATAATATTGTGCAACTGAGGAAGGCACTTGCACAATATGTCAGCACCTCTTCTTTCATGAGACCAGAAAATGGAAATATGTCCAAAAGTCGTGATCCAGATTCTATGGCTCCTGGTACTCAAAGTCGCCATCCAGATTCTTTAGTGCCAAGTTTGTTTGTAATCCCAACAAAGAATAAAGATGACTCCCCAGGAGATCAGTATGAAAGTTATACCTCTATGCTATGGAAATTGCGGGATAAGGTCTCTCTCTCTCTCTCTCTCTCTCTCCCTGGAAATTTAGATGCGTTCCATAACACCAGCTGTAAGAATATTTCCTCTCTTTATTCAGGTTTTATCCATGAATTCTCCTCCTTTTGGAAGGACTGTGAGTGAACGTGAATGGTTGAAGAATTCTGCCAAGATATGGGAATTGGTGAAGAACTCTCCTATCATTGCAGAATACAGCAGAACACTTCAAAGTTGTGGAATGTTTAGGAGATAGACAGCTCCAATGGCTTTGCTTGCCTCTCTCAATTCTCAAGGACATTCAATGTTTGGTTTGGTCGATTAATTAGTCATTTATCTCCTTTAGCACTAGTGTCTGGTTTAGTCCTTGTGAAGGAAATTGATACTAAGAATTATTTGATGTTTTTTTTTCAATGGCACAGATTCGATGATGATTTAGTACTCCCGTTTTCCTTTTCTTGCTTGGTGGTTTGTGCTTTTGTATATTTATTCATGGTAAAGCAAGGCCAAAAATGAATATGGAATAACAAGAATTGCATTGAAACAAAGGATTAAATTGCGCCAAAAATAAATAAAATCCATTCCAATTTGGTGAACATTAACTTTTAACTAGTGGAATTAACCCCTCAACAAAAAGAAAATTGGGGGATGATAGGGCATAATGATTTTATACTTGAAATGAAAAGTGCAGCACCCAGATGACAAATTTCCGTCAAAAACTCTGATTTCCGAATAATTATAAAAAATAAAAATAAAAACAGATCATGGGTACAGTGTTTGCAAGTTATCTCATCAGCTAGACAACAAAACGGGCTACTCTAGCATTGCATTTGCATCCAGTGAAGCTTCAGCAGTAGCAGCAGGCTTTGAAGAAGATTTGCCTTTGTTCCTACCTGTCCATTGAGAAAAAAAGAAGTTAGAAATGAACTTGACATTTAAAGCCAACAACATATGATATGAACTAAACTGAGTGGTAAGGTAAGGTACCTTTGCGCTTTAGTTGTTTAAGCTTGAGGCCCTTCTTCATGGGAAACTTTGAACAAGTTTTCTTGGTGTCTGTAGATTCTTCTCCACCTACAAAACAAACAAACAAACTTACATCAGCTTCAAATTGAAATGCAGACAACCTTTGTTTGTTTAAATTTAAAAGAAACAAGTCACAAAAATTATTGAAACAAATCGGAGGTACCATCAGCAGCAGCCATTTCGACGTCTTGCATAGTTATTAGGCCCTTTTGCACCGCCTCGTTCTGATCCTGAAATCAAATTATTAATCACACAATTCAACAAATATAAATATGGTAATTCAGACTGATTTTGATACCAAATACAAGTTATAAAAGTGTTTATTCACTGAAAACAAACGTACTCTACGCCTTTTTTTTAAGAGCTTGCGCTTGCGCTTGCCGGAGATAGAGAGGGGCTGGGGCTTGTTCTTCAGCTTCCCAGTCGATGGGTCTCCGTGAACTGCTCTCTTCCTCTCTGCTTTCTGCGCTCTCTTCCTCTTCTGCACCTCGTTGAACTTGGCCATCTCTTCTCTTCTGTTTTCTTTCTCTCCTTCCTTCCTTCCTTCCTGCCTACTAAAACCCTAGCAATCCTCCTCCTCCTTTCCAAATTCCAATTAAATTAAACACTTCCTTCCTTCCTTGCCCAAGGTTCTGCCACGGCTCATCTGGATTGGGCCTACCCAGCCCAACATAAAAAAACAGACGAAGGGAATTTCCGGAGCCGAAGGCCCATACAAGTTTGGGCCCAAGAATTATTGAACACCAACCACACCCAACACTTGAAAAATTACCGACTTTCCAATTTTAAATAAATAATTTTGTACTTTTTAAATAAGACGAAGCGAATTATTTAAAACAAACTGTTAGTTGCTGAATGTTGTAGAGTTTGAGACAATTTGAGGTGATATGTTATGTTACCAAATGTTGAAAAGCATTGCTTTAGATTAGATGAATGCATTCAGACCAAAAAAAAAGATTAGATGAATGCATGATCTCAAGATAACACAGCAGCATGCCAGCAGCCATAATGAAAATGGGGAAAAAATCAAATAAATTCCCCTATCATCGTCATTATATATAATACATTTAAAAGAATATTCGTTCATAAATGTGACGTCATATTTCGGTGAAGTATAATATATATATACATGAATGCTGTTATGTCAACTCTATATTAGGACTTAAGCTCATGAGGGACTAATAATGTTTGGTTACAATACCAGAACAGTAGAACGGTATATTCCGATTCGCTCCCCCTCCTCCCCTCCATATCAGAAAATGGCGGGGAGGGGATTATATATGAACCACATTTCTAGCTAAACCCATCTCTGGTAGGGAAGGGAATAGGAGGACAAAACCAACCCTAAAGGCACTTGGCCTCAATTTCCTCAAGTGTAAGCCCCTTTGTCTCTGGGACAATGAAGAAAATGAACACAAGAGATGCCACAGCTATTGCTCCAAATACATAAAACAATATTCCAGCTCCCAGCCATACCTGTAAGTAATCACAAATCAAATCATATTACAATCTCTCTCTGTCTTAATCAAACAAATTATTGACAGGGCTAATCCATCGGTAAGTAAAACATACAAGCCACAGCAAATGGAAGAAAATGCAATGCAAACATGGCTCAAAATCTTAAGCACCTTGAGAGGGGAAAATGCAAATGTCACCAGCGCATTTGCAGCAAAATTCACAAGCACTGCTATACTGAGTCCTCGCCCTCTTAATCGTAAGGGGAAAATTTCTGATATCATTAGCCAACCAATGGGACCAAATGATAACTGCAAATTTAATTTCATGGGTTACACATTTTTGTGGTCCAACACTAAAACCTCCAAAATAAGAAAACAAAAACTTGTATACTACAAATATACGAGCTTCTTACAGAAAAAAAAGAAATGCAATTAGTTTATATATACACACACAGTTGGTATATATGTGAGTGTATTCTCTAATAAAAAAAGCATCATTATATAAACTGCAGATTATACTATGATACTATGATGCTATGATGTGGGTTTATGTCAAGAAAGAAGAGATTACCTGATAACACCCAACATACAACAGCAGTGCAACTACAGCGGCAATTGGGGCATTATCAAAGAAAAGGTAATATGATCCCAAAAGGAATAAAGAGACGACCTGTCACATGAACAAGACTGAATCCGATAGAATATATAGTCTCTTGCATTTGATAAACAAGTTGAATGTTGTCTCTGCAGATCCCAAGATAGTAACAGAAAAACAAAGAAACATAGAAACGTCAACCCAAGAGGGGACTTACCATCCCCGAAACACCTCCAAGTAGTAGAGGTCTCCTCCCAAGTCTATCAACAACAAGAACAGCGGCTCCAGTCATTATCAACTACAACAAGAAAATAGCAAGTCGGACAAATCTGTTTAGGTGGTCAATTTCTTCAATAGAAAATAGGCACACTTTTTTAGCACAGAAAAATAAGAAGAAAAGAAAAGTATAGGGAAATAATGTGATCAATAATGGAGACATGCATCTAACTGGGGCAAAATGCTTTTTGATAACAATAATAATTGAAAAAACTAATAATTTAGAAAATATACCTTGAAAACACCAAGTAAAATTGAGACCCGTGTTGCATCAGATGCTTCAGAGAATCCTGCACTCTATTTAAATTATATGGGTAAGGAAGAGAGACATTTTCCTATGAAACCCCTGTTAGTGATAACCTCTTCAATAATGTCCAATATCTAAGTTAGCAGGGTACCTGAAAAATCGATGCAGCATAATACAGCACACTTGGTTGCCCTGTAATCTGTCATAGTATAGATGCCATGTATAAGCCAAAGTTGGCAACTGATCACAACATATCATATTAACCAATTGAAACTACCTGTTGGAACAACACTAATCCTGCACCAATCACAAGGGCTTTCAAACATTTTCCATGAAACATCTCGCCTAATGAAGCTTCTTTCTCTTCACCAACATAAGAAAGCTCAGCCAGCATCTCATCCACTTGTGCAGGAGCTGAATCACCAATAGCTGTACCCCTAAGCCGGCACAAGCAAGAGATTGCAGTCTCTTTTAACTCATGCATATTTCCTCTTCCCTGTATGGCACGCAGAAGGATCCATCTAGGTGATGCTGGTAACCACCACATTCCAATTCCCATAATTACTGCCAAAGGGATAGCCGCTGCGTACATATAGCGCCAACCAGCAACTGTGTCAACTAAAAGGCTACCAATTCCGTACCCTCCCTGCAAAACATTGAGGGTGGTTACGATTTTCCGGCCTGCATGCAGGTAATATATATATATACCAATTAAATAGATAGAACTTTCGAAGAATAAGCTACAAACAAGAAAAAAGGAGAAAGATTGCAAATCAGCTTTGAGTTGGCTTGGTTGCATGTCACAACAGTAAAAAAATTCAAATTCTCAGATGTCATGTTGAAGCACTTACAACCATCCCAAGTACTATAAAGAACTCTTTAAGAGATATCAGTCGACCACGTATCTCACTTGGAGCTGTCTCAGCAATATACATCGGAGCAGCATGCATTGCCTAAAAGAAAACAGACTGAAAATTTATACATCTTCTTTTTTTTTTTTTTGAAAAAAAAAGAGCCAAGTATTGTTTTGTGTTGACAAAAGCACTGTATACTTACCAGTCCAATTCCTATACCAAATACAAGGCGCCCAATCACCATAACAGGCAAGTCAGGTGCTAATGCGGTTACTAGAGCTCCAAGAAGATACAATATAGCAGCCGAAATCAACTCCCTCCTTCTTCCTTTATAAAGATTCATCATTCAAACCTCATCAATAATGGAGGATATTTTTAAGTTTATTTGTATAACTTGGAATGTATTAGAAAAACCAACCTAAGAAGTCAGCAACATTAAAGGCCAGCAAAGATCCAATCAAGGCACCATATAATGAGCCACTAGTCTGGAAAAGGAAACATACACAAATTTAATGACACAGCGTTTGGGTGCCAAAGAAACATTTAAGAGGAGCAGGCAGAACAAAAAATAAAAAGATACACCCACGGAGATTTCAGTAATTGCAAGTAAGTTGTGTTGTTAACTTACTATGAGACCAATTTCCACAGACGACAAGTTGTACCATGATATTCCACTTGATGTGGGCGACTGCATTGAGTGAATGAAAGCAAGAAGGCAATTAGTTGGATTATCAAGTCTAACTAGACCAAAATTTCCACATAAGAGTCAGTCACTATAATGAAACAAATATATATCAAAATATGTTTTAACTGAATTATCAGTTAAGTTGTCACTCAATGAGTAACCATGCATACCTCTACGGAGATTGTGGCACAACTGGTGGCACCAATATCATAACCGTATAGTAGTCCTCCAAGAGCTGGGAATAGAAACCTGAAATCATTAAGGAAATCTGTAAAGCATGAATAACATGATTTATGTACAAAGTTTTCAGTTAGATACAATACCAATTACAACATCAGTTAATCCTACACTAGCAAACTATTGATACAAGTCAAGATAAAGCCAAGCAAAATAATTTATGCAGAGGTGTATCAAATTGGCCAAACGCTTCTTCTCTCGGTTGGCCAAATGATAAATGAAACAGAAAAAACAGGGCAAGGAACGGAAACTTTCAGATATGAATTCATTTCAATCATATAGAACTGTTTTGTATTATTTATACTTATTCAACACCGTGCAGAGAAATTGTGTGATAGGAACCAAAGATATATTGACTGCCACTGCCTCCCACGGATAGGTAGGGATTACCCCCACAGACAAGAGGCATGACAATCTTTAGAAGCACACCTTGTGATAAATCAGAACAGATTAACTGAAAAATAATACTCACGGTAGTATTGCAGCAAGAACAGAATAGTTTTCTGAATTGTGAACCTCATTAAGAAGAGGCTCCTGTGCATCGCCAAGCTCACCTGAAGAACCCCCCTGAAAAATGGCAATGCACTTCAACAACTTCGAACGCGGACATCTAAAACAAACAATCACACTCGAGGCGTTTACAGAGAAAACAGTGGAGAAGGAACAATCGGATAGAATATATGTAAATATGTGTGTGTGTTGTTATGGTACTCTCGGTCAGCTCTCAAACGAGCCAAACCAAATAATTTCATTTGTACTCCATAGACGCCCTTTTCGTTCTCATGCGACAAAAATTATTACTTCTGATTCTCAACGCAACCAAACAGAACATAAAAGTCAAAAATGAAAAGAATCAATAGGTAGCATCGAATACAAATGACAATAAAAAAATCGAAATCCTTGTCACATACATGTGGTTTTTCTTTTAATCTCTCAGTTCATTTTCCTACACTTTGTCAGGCATCAAACGTAAATTGAACTAACCAGATACGAGACACCAAGTCAAGATACCAAAACCCCAACTTAACCCTGTTTGGTGTTCGAGAAAAGACGAGAGAACAAAAACAAATTTGTAAAATTTTTGAATTTGATCACTCTAAAGTATTGTACTTGCCGCAAAATGAAACAATATAAAGTGCAAAACTTCATGTTGTTTTGGTTCAATTCAACGTTTTTCAATTTGTAATGACCCTTCTCAGTGAGCAAACAGACACAACGTAAGCACCAGAAGAAAAAAAAGAAGAAGCAAAATTGTATTGAATTGAGAGTAGAAAATGAAACCTTTTGGAGAGAAGAAAGCCGGGGCTGCTCAGGATCGGACGCCATGGGTACAGCTACGAAACAGCGTCAGAAATGATTGTAAAGAGGGAAAGCAAAGCGAAGCTGAGCGAAACTGAGTAATGAAGAGCGCGGTGATTGGAAATAAAAAGATGGCAAGTGGGAGGAATTCTAAATTGAATGGAGGTGAAGGGTAGTTTCACGCCGTTAATGCCAACAACGAAGAGTTGAGTTTTTGTGTCTGTCTGCTGTTGGTCAAGGACTCTTTCAGTTTCAAGGTTTCGACCTATGAATGACTTGTGAAATTTACAAGTTTTGCGATGTTGTGTTTTTCCTTTTTCACGTGGGAATTGATTGAGAAAGTTACTGAAACAAGAGGAGGTGATAATAAAAAGTCATATGTTGATGTTGGTAGCTGGGTGAACAAATGCAGGTGCAGATGAAGTGATCAAAGAACGGGGGTTGGACTGCGCATCAGCAACGTACTAACCCATTATTGTTGGTTGGGCTCTTTGTCTTACACAATTTGTGTCTACCATTATTAAAGGGGCTTGATAACTCAAATAGTTAAAGAATAATTACTTCTGCAAATGAGGTCTTGTGTCTAAAATCTCGTATTCACTTACATTTATGGTTTTTTTTATTATTAAAAAAAACCCCCTTTAATCATTGTCATCTATTCGAATTTGTCTTGATGAAAAACAATTTGCACATCAAATTCAAAGTTGTAAACCAGACCAACAGTGTTCTCTTTGTTTTATTTTTTTGGGCACAATGTTTCATAGTCATTTTCATTGCAAGTAATCGTGTCTGGAATATTAGAGAAGCATGGCGCGAAGACCAGGAGGCCCCCCTCCTCACCTCGATGTCAAATTGTCTATACATAAGTCACGGTGCTCTGATAATGATGGGATGGAATGGAAGTGACTAGAAGAAAGTTTTGTGTTGGTGGTGAAGGACTCATGTCTTGGCTCATTATTAATTTTACACGTATTCAGTCAAACTCAACAAACAAAATCATGTCCCGACTTGTAAGCTTCTCCTTCACTAGCTTATTAGGCCAACTCGCGGTGAGTGTTTGTGAGCTCTCAAATCAAATCCATTCCACACATGATTTGTCCAGATGGCCACATAGTCAACCACGCATTGTGTGACAAGGGATAGAACTCATATTTGCCCAACGAATCACAAAATAACAAAGAGCATTCATTCATTGAACTATCAAGTTTAACAGTGTCATATCCATACAGCGGCAAACATTACAAAAGATTCACAGCTAACACAAAGTACAAGCCATTTTATTAATCGAATACAGACTAGATAATTGCAAGATTTCTTTCAAGTTTGATCACGAATGTGCCGTGATAATAACTCAAGGCTTGGTTGGTTGCAACTCAAGGCTTGGTTGGTTGCCACGGTTGGTACCTGGTCCAGTCTCTCTGGCCCGGATTCAGGCTGTGCCCTTTGGAATGGTATATAAACTCATCACCCTCACCAGTGAAATTTTCTTTGTGTTCAATGCCATACCTCTTTGGTCGTAGCATCAGAAGCTGCAACCAGTTCACTTACTTGTTAGCTACATGCAACATGTTTTTCACAGCATAAGTCATCAAATAATATGGAAGCAGGACTTGCCTCATCCCCTGTACGATCAGTTATGTAGTGCAGCCAACCATGCCATTCTGGTGGTACTTGAGAAGCGTTGTAGCGACCCTTCTCTGCATATTCAACCCACCTGTGTCTTCCTGTAAAATCCCTCAACTGAATCAGTAAGCTCTGAGCATGCATATACCACAATAACCTTGAAGCAATGGAAAACTTTGAAGAACTTCCTAGTGCATCAAAGAGGAAAAAATGGGCCGTTTACTAAACCACTCATTCTCTCTAATCCAAACACATGTGGATGTGGTGAACTCTGATGTACCAAGGCATGTAAGCATCCGACTAAGAAGTGTTCAATTGCATGGACAACCCTTTCTTGTAACAAATAAATATGGGACCTTTGTTAATATTGGTTCGGCAAACAAGACAGTCAAACCACTTTCATTGATGGACAGAGAAAATTTGCCCACTTCCCAGGAAAATAAAAGTATCTCTTCACTCTTTTTAAAGAGAGGAATAAGGATTTGACAAGATCCATAAGATCAAATCTACCAAGGATTGTTTCACGATTTGACTATGGCCTGTGCTTGGAAATGCTAATGGATGACAATGTCACAAATCCAATGCAATGCGGTAAAGAACCAATATTCTTATTGCTATAGTAAGAATAGCATCAGAAGGGGGGAAATGAAGAAACACTGACCATATTGAGTGTCAAGCTTCTCATAATATTTATTGCCAATTTTATCAACACCTACAAGCCTTGCCCCAATGTTGTGGATTTTAGTTTGCCTAAAGCAATCAAACAAAAATTTGTTAGGTACGCTAAAGATAAATACTGATGTTATATACATATAATACCTTTGAAAATAAAATATAAAGAAACCGCTCAGGTCAAGGCAGCAACAGATGAACCCCTCACTTTGTACTCTTGTCCAACAATTTCATAGAATGGTGTTCTTAATAAATCCTAAAAGCTTTTCTTTTACAAAATTAAAATAAACCCTGAAAGTTTTAGTCAAGGTCCTTTCACTTCACTTGCACTTCTACAGACTCCGAACATTACGTCCCAATAAATAGCCAATGAGAACGTCGAACCACCCTCAAAGACACAAATATGACTAAACTATTCCAACACACAAGGAAGCAAAAGTAATCCCTCATTCCAATGTAAATTGGGATGGCCTTCCTTAGATGGGAGAAATCCTTTTGGGGCTTCCAAGTTCCAACTAGCCTACCAGCGACAATTCAATGTTTTATGGTCTCCTTTGAATAACATGCCGTATAATTCTCTGTAGAATTTCAATGAAAGGTTAAACTTTAACAAGCATGGGATAGTTTGTTGAATAGGCACAGAACCTGGGATAGTTTCACAAACACTTTCTCAAAACCTTTTTGAAAAGAACTAAAATCTAAATATCAGGTAAAAATAAACTTATGCTTCTTTGTTAAACATACTAAGTAACAAAATTTCAAGTAAAGGGGAAATAATATGACTTACAGAAGGTTTCCATCGAAAATGCATTTTCTGCAAGATTTGGAACAGTATAAACAGTCAACACAGTATAGAGATATAGTCCCAAAGAAAAATAACAATTTAAGAGCCATTCAAACAACTACAAAAAGTCATCTTAGGGAAGCCATATATCAGAAAATGCTCCAGAATCCAACCATGCCAGCAATAATTGAAACAAAAGGTATCATCCCTGAGTGCCAAACAGTAAGCTTTATGAAAAAAGTTTTAGCCTTTAAGTTGTTTTCTTTCCTACATTTTCCTAATCCTACAAAGCCAACAGATTTACATCAGATAACAGACCAAATAATCAGAACCCGCTTAACTCTTTGACCGTGCTTTCCAAAAATATTGTTTTGCAGATATTTCTTTCGCCAATAGTAAGCTAAATTCATAATTTTCCCACTATTTTGACTATTTTCCTAAGAATTCTCGGAAACCAAACAAAAATAAAATTAACCTTCTAAGAAACAATTTGTACATTTGGTCTGCGTTTGGTCGCAAAGAGAAATGTAGAAAGGAAAAAAAAAACCAAAAGTCGAATTCAAAGTCTCATCACTGCCATCCCACTTTGATTTGTCTTCCATTTCTCAGGTATCAAAGAGGATAAATCGGATTCAGGCATACTAGTTACGATAAGAAAAGCAGAAGAAGAAAAGAAAAAAAAGTTATTGGCATCCAAACACATACAGCCAAGAAGCAAAAATTAGATCTTTGACATCCCAAAAGCATTGCATTAACAAAAGAAAAATCAATTAAAAAGGAAATATAGAGAGAGAGATATAACATACGCGTAGCCATCTTCCTTTAGCTCCTTCAAGAAGGTGCGGAGACCTCTCTCTCTGATCGCCTTCACAACGCTCTTTACCACCGTCGCCATATCGCTCGTTCTCTCTCTCTCTCTCTCTTGCTCTCTCTGTATTTCTCTCTCTTATTTTCAGCAGATAGGGCCACAACAAGCCCACGACACGAGATGGGAAAGCTGGGCCAAGCTTTTAATATCGTCTCAGTCTCAGCCCGTATCATGAACAAGTTTGATAGGCTTGGATTTATCTTTGTTGGGTCGGCATAAACTGCGGTCGGGTATTTGGACTTTCCTTACACGTGGAACTTTGTCATTGGGTAGAGCTACATCATTTTTGTTTTCTTTTTCTTATTGGTCTCTCAGAAAATAAGAGAAACCTAAGCCAGGAGGGAGGGGGGAGAGGAAGGAACGGAGAGCCCGAAATTTCAACAGAGCGAGCTTCTCAGAGGTACTCAGTTGTTTCAAATTTTATGACTTTCCATTCGTTTAGATGAAAATATTATTCACTTCGGAAAATTCGATTTCAATTTCTGATTTTGATGTTTGCTTATGGCTCATCTCATTAGGATCTTTCTTTTCTTTTGCTTCCTTAGGATAAATGATTTCATTTTTTTCAGTGACTAAAACTCTTGGTTCTTCGGGAGTCTGTTTGACTGCTGAGAAACTGAATGAGAAGAGAGAAGCTTTATAATTTTGGGTTTTATTTATTTATTGTTTTATTTGAATTCTAGGTCTCGAGTCGATGGCATTATTAACATTCTTAAATCTATATCTTTTTGGAAACCGGATGAGAAGCTTATCAATTGTTGTGGTGTAACAGCACGTTGAGGAAAATGATGAGGATGCAAACCTATGCGGGGATTAGCTTGGTAGCAACTCTAGCGATTATTTATCATGGATTTAGCAGTAGAGGCCAGTTTTACCCGGCCATGGTTTATTTATCAACCTCCAAGATCAGTTTGGTGCTGCTTCTCAACATGGGTCTGGTCATTATGTGTACTGTGTGGCAATTAACTAAAAAGCTCTTCCTTGGATCACTCCGAGAAGCCGAGGTGGAGAGGCTTAATGAGCAGTCATGGAGGGAAGTCATGGAGATCCTCTTTGCTATTACTATTTTCAGGCAGGACTTCTCAGTCTCCTTTCTTGCTATGGTCACAGCTCTGCTGTTGATCAAGGCTTTGCATTGGTTGGCTCAGAAGAGGGTTGAATACATTGAGACTACCCCATCCGTGCCCATTCTGTCTCATGTTCGGATTGTCTCCTTTTTGGGATTCTTGCTTGTTGTAGATAGTCTCTTTTTGTACAGTTCAATTAGCAATTTGATAAAGACACAAAAGGCTTCGGTTTCCCTCTTCTTTTCATTTGAGTAAGTGATCCATCGTAATGCTTCTTATTTCTGATTCTTTTTGTTCACGTTTAGAACACGCAAGTCATTATTTGATTTAATTGAAATCATTAGGCATCTTTTTATGTAATAGTTAATACTGCATTTGACTTCAGTATATTGGAAATGGCTGGAGCAACTCTACTATGTAAGGGTATTAGTTTCTTCTTATGCTTACAGTTTTAACTTAGGCTTGGAAGTAGCCAGTAATCTCGTTGCATAAAGTGGTTGGTAGGGTGACTGATATGAGGGTGGGTTGAACAAAGTATGTATGTCCCAGGAACGATGGGCAGTAGGGGAGAATTAAGAGTTATGATTGGATTACAGGGAAAGCCTTGGATATTAACATTCGTGTACTGTTGACTTGTCTCATTCATGATTTATTTCCATTGCAAATCATGTGGATAAGTAATTGTATATTAGTTATTGAAAAAGATTTGGATATAGTTATCAATTTATGCATTCTTCAGTGTTTCCCATTTTAAAATGTCTATCCTTTTGTATCTCAGGTACATGATACTAGCGACAACGACAGTGTCAACATTTGTGAAATATGTTTTCTATGTTAGTGACATGCTTATGGAGGGACAATGGGAGAAGAAGCCTGTCTACACATTTTACTTGGAACTTATTCGGGACTTGCTCCACTTATCCATGTATCTGTGCTTCTTTCTTGTGATTTTCATGTGAGCATCTTGGTTATCTTGATTTTTACATAAGTCGCTTATGTACACAATTTTTTTGCTAAATATAAGACACATAAGTCCCTTATGCACCCTCTTGAGGACAAAAGTGATATTGGCCCACTTCATGATAGCTTAAACTTTTGAGAACGTGTTTGGCTCAATCTATGTTGAATTCATCATGTTTGGTTCCCTAGTCGTGGAGAGAGACCCACATGTGAGATGAAATGTTATAATATGAGACAATAGTGGGCCCACATCCTACCCGATTTAAGTTTTAAGCTTGTCGGAATTGTGGTAATCAACATATTTTCTTGTTGACTTGCATAAGTTGAAGTTGTTCTATCTTTATTGACATCGAGTTTTATCTCATCCCAGGTACTATGGTGTGCCATTGCACTTAATACGTGAGCTCTATGAAACATTTAGGAACTTTAAGATTCGCCTTGCTGATTTCATTCGTTATCGAAAGCTCACTTCGAACATGAATGATCGATTCCCAGATGCTACGCCTGAAGAGCTTAATGCGTAAGTGTAAAGTCTCTTATTAGCTTCAAGTGTTTGATTTTATGATAACTTCTAATTCTGCATGTTAGAGTCTTAGTTCTTTATGATGGATATGCAGAAGTGATGCAACTTGCATCATTTGCCGTGAAGAGATGACAACAGCCAAGAAACTATTATGTGGACATCTTTTTCATGTGCCTTGCCTGCGATCATGGTTAGAGCGACAGCATACCTGTCCTACTTGCAGAGCCCTAGTTGCACCTCCTGAAAATGGGGCAGGTACAGCTGGAGGACATAGGGGATCACGGTCCGATGCTCATCAACAGGGTAAACTTCTGAGGTTTGCAGTTTGTGTGTAGCTTTTAGTTGCTGTGTGACAACCATAAGGTCTGATATTTGGTGTTAGGGGATCTTTCAGAACTTTGTAGCTTTTAAACATACACTTCCTTTTTCTTCATACATGAAGGATCATTACTAAAGGAAGAGAAAAATGAAGGCACCAATAAACTGCCAGTTGGATGTAGAATTTGTGGCTTTAGTAGTTTTTAGTACTGGTGGTTTCATGTTTCATGTTTCATGGTCGCTCTTTTGTTTTCAAAAGGACTTTTAGTAAGACATGGTTCATTCATTATAAAATTTTGGTGAGGTGATTATGATTTTAATTGGGAACAGGCACAGGCACAACAGCTCAAGGTGGTGGTGATAATCTCAGTCAACATGAAGCCAGACTCCGAGCTGCTGCTGCTGCTGCATCGATATATGAGAAGTCTCATGTATATCCATCTGCAAACAGACTAGTATGGTACGGCACCTTTATCTTAGTGAACTGTTTGCTTTTTTTTATTGTTGAATGCTCATATTGTCCCTTCGGCATTTTAGTTTGTTCCTAGGTTTTAGGTATTTGCATGCCTGTTAGAGTGTGCATGTGTATATACTTTGGATAGGGAGCACTGCATACAATGCGACAAAGCAGAGCCTTACAGAATATCCTGTTGTATGCAGGTCTCCTGGATATGTGGCCCTTCCTCAGGTTCAAAGACAAATGGCCGACTCCGCTAACACTGGATCTAGTGGAGTATCGCACCCACAGCTTGCAACCCCTGGTGGACCTTCAAACTTGTCCTCCCCTCAATTTCCACATTACATGTTTGTCCCATTTGAGGTTCCTGGAGCCAATGTGGCCTACGAGGAGAGGTTGGGCGGTGATCCGAATATAACAGCTTCTCAACTGGAGGCCCAGAAAAAATTTCTCCAACACCAGATCGAGGTACTATTGATTGTTTGTTGCGAAACATAATTTGAAGGAAGATAATCACTTATGCTGTGATCTTGTGGTCGCTGCCTGCCATTTTATTGTGCTTTGCTTCTGAATAACTACTTTTCTTCTACAGATCCTGCAGAATCAGCTCCAAACTTTACAGAAGCCAAAACCGAAGGAAAGCATGGGCATGGGGTCATCAGCATCTTCGGATGGCAAAGGAAAGAATGTACAATCTTCGTCCTCATCTGTTTCAGATTGTGGACGTCATGTGGAGCTTGAAGAGATTGATTCGTAGGCATAACTTAATGTATATTATTAAGAAGCAATATGTTATATGTGGATACAAGGAATGAGAAAAATAGGTAGGGATAATAACTGGAGTTTGAGCGATATTGTATAAGTTACTCTTTCTTCTTCTATTTTTTCTATGTGAACATTAACAATGCTAAAATTTGATTATGCAAAGCGATGCACTGATTCAACTCGAGAGGGCCTGTCTAATTTCTAATCTAAACAGAGCAGACGGAGGAACATCTTTCTAGTGAGTCAGTGACAAACCAATGACCGTTGAATGCAACTGTGTGTTAGAAATAGGTGTGTTCTAAAACACTGAAAAGAGAACCGTAAATCAGACTAATATATAGTTTCCATATATATGTCATACGTGTGACGGTCACCCAATCATGTTGTGTTACTAATTTACACATATTATAATACGTGTGACAGTTAAATTATGTTGTGTTGTGAATTCACACATATAAGATCAAGATGTAAGAGCCGCGGCGGCCACCTCAGGTGGGAAGTGAGTTCCTTTGACCTTATTGTGTAAGATGTTGATATCGCAGCCATTGGACCAAAGTAGTTGGGTGGTGTGTGTTTTGGTTGATTACCTAACCCAATAACCCGCAACACTGTGTTGTTGTTTGTCTTTGAGGGATCCCAAATTCAGAAGAATTCATTGGACCAGAGCTTTATCATTATCTTATCGCATGTGATGTGATTGTCGTGATTGGAGGCGTCACCTTTTGTTTAATACATATTTTTTCTGATTTACCACACATTTCTTTCTTTCTTTCTTTCTTCCAGGGAGAGGATGGTAAAAAGATTCACATGCGATTAATAATATTATAGAGAGGCTAAAACCAAACGGTATGGTTTTGGTTGTTGCTCAAATTTCGTTATCAGGTACTAGTACTAGGATATTTTGTTTTATCCATTACGCACCAGAAATAGAAAAGTAGAAGCAAAGAAAATCGTGCAATGTGATGGTAGTAGGATAAATAAATGTATTGATTGTTAAATACAGTTAACATTAATTAATTATTTAATTAATATTTAGAGCAAAGTAAATGAAGAGGAACACCAAAACGTACCACTTGTCCAGGATCTTGGAATTGTGCTACCGTTGATCAGATACTTTGTTTATATAGTGGTCTTTCCACTTTCTTAATTATGTTGGATTAGGTATCCCTATATTTTTATTTGCAAAATACTATTTATTATTCCTCTGGCTGACTCTGGGCCGTTGGATGGGGGAATGAATTCAATACATATATATAGAATGCTGCAGCCTGCAGGCATATATTCATATTTGAGCTGGAAAATGTCAAAAAACCTACTCTAGTCTCGCTTATTAATTGATGATGATTATAATCTAAGATTAATTAGTTGTTATAATATCCAAGATTAATTGATTATCAGTGGAAAATTCATTCATCTATGACTGGAATGAATGAGAATATATAAGAAGGAAAGTTAGGGAGTGAGAAAGGAAAAGCGAGAAGTAACATTCATTGAATATGGTAGCTAGGTAAGTTAACTCTCACTGAACATGTTAATACCAATAAAGAAGCTAGCCAAGAGAAAAATAGCTTAGTTTTTAATTCTATTCAAAGCGAAATTGTGCAAGTTACAACTTGCAGTGACTGAAACGCTTTAGGGTGCCTTCACCAGCAAATTTTCGATTACGTCTAATTGTTTGTTGCCTCGCGTGTGTTTATTTCTCTCTCTCTCTCTCCTCTCTCTCTGTATATATATATATGCCTCCTGAACTCATCTGAACTGCATCAGCTAGCTGTAGCTCGCCAGTAATATAAAAAAGATCAAGTACTGTCATCACTAGTTAGAAGAGAAAGAATCATGTTGGCCATGAAGATTTTAATTAGCTTGCAACTTTTAGGCTTGACGTTGTTGTGTGTTGGCATCTTCCACTGCCAAGCTTGGCCTCGTTACACTTTTGTGGTAATTAGTATAGTATTATATCATCTGAATTACTAATTGATTAATTTTCTCCTCGGATATTTTATATTGGTGAGTGTGTGTGTGTGTGTGTGTGTGTGTGAATTGCATGCATGCATGGTTATGTATATATGATCATGTTGATTGATTCAGAGCTTGAAATAAACAAAACTAACGAAGGATATCTTCTGGTTGGATATCTTTGTAAACATTGTAGGTGGAAGAAACTCCATACAGAAGACTGTGTAGCACGAAGAGCATATTGACTGTAAACGGTCAGTTTCCTGGACCAACACTGTATGTTCGCAAGGGAGATACTATCATCGTCGATGTCTATAACAAGGGCAATCGTAACATTACTATCCACTGGTAATATTCTTTTTTTTTATTAATTTAAATTTATTATTTTTATGTAATTGTGACTTGTGATATAATTAAAGGATTTCAATATTTCAGGCATGGAGTTAAGCAACCAAGGAATCCATGGTCGGACGGTCCTGATTATATCACGCAGTGCCCAATCCAACCAGGAGGCAGCTTTACCCAAACTATCATATTTTCCTCTGAGGAAGGCACCCTCTGGTGGCATGCTCACAGCGAGTGGGATCGAGCCACCGTCCACGGCGCTATAGTCATCTACCCCAACAAAGGAGCCGCTTACCCTTTCCCCAAGCCTCATGCAGAATTTCCAATCATCTTAGGTACGTAATGCAAAATTAATTCGACGATAATATAATGTTATTGATATATACATGTTCAACGAATTGACTTGAAAATTGTAGGGGAGTGGTGGAAGGAAGATATAGGACAGCTTTATAATGAAACTATTCAAAGTGGAGGGGACCCTAACATTTCCAATGCTTTCCTCATCAATGGTCAACCTGGCGATTTTTATCCTTGCTCAAAACCAGACACATTCAAGCTGATGGTTGATTATGGGAAGACCTACCTGCTAAGGCTAATCAATTCAGCTGTGCAAGAGATTCTGTTTTTCTCGATTGCCAATCACAAGGTCACGGTTGTGGGCTCAGATGCTAGCTACACCAAGCCATTTTCATCAGATTATGTCACAATATCACCCGGCCAAACCATTGACCTCTTGTTCACTGCTGACCAGACCCCCAACCACTACTACATTGCTGCTAAAGCCTACGTTGGTGGGGCTGGGATTGCTTATGACAACACAACCACCACCGCCATACTACAATACAATGGAAATTATACCTCAACTTCAACCCCTTCCTTGCCTAATCTTCCTTCCCATAACGACACCAAAGCATCGGTTCATTTTACTGGTAGTCTCAGAAGTCTAGCTGATCAAAACCACCCCGTCGACGTGCCGCTCAAGATAACAACTCCATTGTTTTACACACTTTCTATCAACACACTACCATGCCTAAAAAATTCATGTGCAGGGCCTAATGGGACACGTCTGGCCGCTAGCGTCAACAACATTAGCTTTGTCGACCCCAGCATTGACATATTGCAGGCTTACTATTACCATATCAATGGGGCATTTGGAACTCGATTTCCGAATTTCCCGCCCTTGCTGTTTAATTTTACGGCTCAGGACTTGCCATTGTACTTAGAGACCCCGAAGCAGGGGACGGAAGTGAAGATACTGAAGTACAACGCGACCGTGGAGATTGTGTTTCAGGGGACAAATTTGGTTGCAGGGGATGACCACCCAATGCATCTCCATGGATTCAGTTTCTATGTTGTTGGATGGGGACTTGGGAATTTTGACGAGGATAAGGACCCTTTGACATATAATCTTGTTGACCCTCCTCTTCAAAACACCATCGCTGTCCCTGTAAATGGCTGGACTACCATTAGATTCAAGGCAGACAATCCTGGTAAGACTCTCCTCTGGTTTGGTTAACTTCCGAATTAATCAAGTTATAATGAATGATGCTGATCATGTGATGTCAATGATTTTTTTGTTGAGCACAGGAGTTTGGTTTATGCACTGCCATCTGGATCGGCATATGTCATGGGGCATGGACGTGACGTTCATTGTGAAAAATGGAAAGGGTCTAGGAGCCAAAATTTTACCTCCGCCACCAGGAATGCCTCAATGCTAATTGCTACAAAGCTCTGGCTGTATGTTCAATGCAATAAATTGGGAACGTGGTCCTTGCTTGAATTTGCTATAATTGTACTACTCTTTGGACTGGGCAGGATATAAACGTAATAAAAATTTACATGGTCGGTCTTGTATTATAATTTACATGTTCCAAAGTAAGTGAGATTCTTATTTGCTGGCTAGACCTGCAAATGTCTGAAAAATCAATTATTTTGAAAGATTGGTCCCAATGGGTTGAACTGTATATCAACGAACATACTTTTTT
Organism: Prunus fruticosa; assembly: GCA_018703695.1. NCBI lineage: Eukaryota > Viridiplantae > Streptophyta > Magnoliopsida > Rosales > Rosaceae > Prunus > Prunus fruticosa. The sequence goes on along the minus strand of CM031918.1, from coordinate 59,284,698 downwards.
TTTTTTTTTGTTGGTGGACTGGGGGGTGGAAACCCCCCAGCAAGATAACGACATAAAATCAATACAAACAAGACAGGACGAGACACCCCGATCAAGTCTCAACGAACATACTTTGTCCATGAAAAGAAAGAAAGGTGCCATGCCAACCACTTAGGGCACTATTTATTGTTGGACAGAGTTTTTGGCAAGCTAATCCCCTTGAACCTCTAAAAAACATAAAAGTTACACACCCCCCACCACCCACCCCCCCCCCCCCCCAACAAAAAAATCATCTGTCCAAATCCATGCTTGATATAATCCTCAAAGAGATATTTAGTCATATATCAATTCTTAGCACTAAAACTATAAATAAACCCTGTACCATTTAATTTCTATAAACACTTTCAAAAAATGATAGCTGACCCTATTGAATTTAATTTTGATTATTAAATTAATTTGATGCCCTATTGAGTGTTTTGAGCTTTTTTTATGAGATTTTGGGTTGGGTTTGTTTTAAGTAATCAATGGCAATTTTGTAATTTAAAAGAAGTTAAAAGCCTTTTTGCTATGTTGTAAATGGTATTTGGGTGTGTTTTTAAAGTCCATTTCATATAGGGTTTTTTTTAATAATTTAGGCTCCTATATTGGGTATAATCAAATTTATGTATTTGTGATGTAGACATTGATAGAGTTAAGTTGTTTTCCAGTTGTAGAAAGTGAACTTCCAGAAGGGCTGCAGCTACATCTTATCTTGAAGTTTCAGAATTTGCGTGAAATTTCACAACCTGAGGAATAAGATGTTGTTGTGTAAGAGAAAAGAAACAGCTTAACATTCGTATAAAGGAAAAGTGACTATCTACTATATTCAGTTCTCAAAGAATGGACAAACTGGATTTCAATCACTGCAGCTCAGTTAAAATGTTAGACTCATTGCTTCTTTGTCTTGTAATTGCTGTAGTTGCTTTTGGAATGCAGCCTCTTCTCTTGTTGTTCACTGTTGAAGAAAGAAACAGAGGTTACATAGTAATCGGGTGAGAAAATCAAAACCAAATTCTAAAGGTATGGACTCATAACAGGTAACAGGCATAGAAAATCCAAGAGTCTAAAAATACACTAAATTGATTGCTCGAGAAATCCAAGAATCTTCTGAAAAACTCCTGCTGGAATTAAACCAAAAGTCTTTTAGAAAAATCCAAAAAATATAAAAAGTCTGTGATGGACAACTCTATACAATGAACAGCAGCTAATCCAGCCACAAATACATGAGCCTTCATGAGTCTGAGCCTGAGCCTTCATGAGGCTTGCGCAATGAACATGGTGATGCATAAGATCTAAAGCTTATGGTTGGTTTGCTAGATATTACTAAATCAATAATCCTCAAAACTACCTATCTGTATAATATCCTGGAGATGGGGAGCACCCTTTGATATATGTTGCATGGTTGGAAAAGAAAACCACTTATTTAAGGATATCTTGCAGGTATTCCTTAAACAGGCATCTTCCTCCATCATCCACCATACTTACCCCAATTTTAGAACTTTTCTTTGTCGTCTGGACACCCTAAATTTTCTTAGTTTCCAATACAACCTCAACTCTTCTTTACACTGTTGTAGTTGTTTCCTTCCATATTATTTGTCTACTTCTGGTTTCTATCATGCTACCTCTTAATGTCCTGTATTTCCTGGTCTTCCCATTATTATTCCATATCAGTTTTAATTCTCAACAAATGAATCCATCTCAACAATGAATACCACTCCTGGATATGTATATCTATTAGCAATGGAAACCTCTTCACTGATACACGTTATGTCATATTTGTGTCCCTCTTTCCAAAAAGAGTTTTATGTCAATGAAATTGAATTGTATATTCCAAAAAGGAGGCCTATGACTTGGGGCTGAAGCACTGCCCCAATTCTATACCGCTCTGGCTTTCTCTTGCTAATCTTGAAGAGAATTTGAATGGGGTGACTAGTGCTCGTGCAGTCCTCACACTAGCCAGGAACAAAAATCCTCATAACCCTCAACTGTGGCTTGCTGCAACTCGAACTGAATTGAGGCATGGTAATAACAAGGAAGCTGATATTTTGATGGCGAGGGCTCTGCACGAGTGTCCCAATAGTGGTATCTTGTGGGCAGCATATATTGAGAGTAGTATGGTACCCCTTCTCAATGGATGGCCAAGATTATGGATGCCCTCAGGAAATGTGATTACGATCCCCATGTCATTGCTGCTGTGGCCAAGTTATTCTGGCATCGCAATAAGGTTAAGAGAGCTAGGACTTGGCTCAACAGGGCCGTCACAATTGCCCCAGATATTGGGGGGGGGGCTTTGTACTTCAAATTTGAACTTCAGCATGGGACTGATGAGAACCAGAAGGATGTTTTGCGAAGATGCATTGCTTCAAGACCAAAGCATGGTGAAAAATGGCAACCTATTTCCAAGGCCCTGCACAACTCTCACCAACCAACTGAAGCTATCTTGCATCAAGTGGTGGCTGTACTCGGCAAGGAAGAGAGCTCGCAGCGGGCAAGGCAGGCACCCCAAACTGATAGACTCTAGTCGTCCGTTCTCCTGGCTTCTCCTTTTTCCAGGTTATATTTCTTCTAAAATGTTCTCCAAAGTTGGACCTTTACCAGTAGTTTCACTTGAGGGCATCCTATTTATATGTTACTCTATTTACTTATGAGCTTTTCTCAATTTCATTTTTTATTGCCAATTGTCTTTGGATGGTTCGGTGATGAGGCTTGGCTTGACTTAATAATTACTTCTTGTTCCTATATATATGTCATTTTATACATATTCAGTTTTGAGCTGGGTGTTATTATGTGTTTTCCTTTATCTCTTTGTATTTCCGATACTCCCCCGTCTATATTCGCTCCCCTTTTGATATCGTAATATCTGTCTAATTCCTTCCTCATTGCCTGTGCTTTTCAACTCTGAGAGGAAACTTGAATTCCTCGCCGGAGATTAGCTGAAGCAGGTAGTCTGAGACATCACAGTAAGAGGGTAGGATTTTGGAAAATCATTGTTGTCCATAGGCAGCATTCCTTACACTAATGCAAGACGCAATGGAAAGGTCAGTTGTTTTCATTGTTTTCAATACAAATCTAGCCATCTCTAGCTCCTTGGCTGTGAAAATTGTTGTGCCTCCTCTCCATGTGAAGCAATTTGCTACTCTAACAATAACCCTCCATTTTTCTGGAAGAACTTGGATTTTAGCTTAATAAACTTATGCTTCTTCACACTGAAATAAATTCCGGAGATCACAAACAAAAGACATGAGAAACAAGAGCCGAGACCTGCAAGGTTACATTTCATTAAATGTAAATGTTGAAGGGAGCATAGCACTTATCAATTATATTCTAGAGCAGAGGACTTACTTACCTAGGTGAGCTGTGCAGGGCCCGAAAAGACTTTGATATGTTGTGGGATGTAACCTCCTCACCCACTTCTCCTTTTTCCTGTGGTAATTATATTCCTGGGTTATCTTTGAAATTTCATAATGATGAGTGTCAAAAGATAGATAGATAGACTGACTTTCATAATATGTCCGATAGATAGATAGATAGATAGATAGATATACGATTGTGTGTCAAGAGAAACCTTACCAATTTTGATTTTTATATGGTATTCCAGTTTTGTACTTGTGTGGATTCTGGGAGTACTTGGATTGGATATAGTTTAGGCAAATAGAGACAATTCTTTTGTAGGAATAGAAATTAGAATTGTGGAAACTTGATGAGCACGTCCTGCCCTGTCGCGTGCTGCTGATATCTCCTACCATCAACATAGGAAAGATCAGCCTGTACCTGGTTGGCCCATGATAAACCCCAAAGTTATGTTTCCTAGAATCCCTGCCTCAAGCACAACAGACTCATTAATGGCTTTGGGAGTGTAAAAATTGCAACAGCCACTACCACCAGAAGACCACCTATGATGATGAGTCATAGTGGTCATCATGTTACATACCTTAACCCATTCACTGTGCACCTTAGTTGACCCTCTCATAAAACCAAAGTAGTCACTCACAACAACTCATGTGTATGAGTAAGACTGTGAACTTGTTTGCAGTGTCAGAGATTGTCTCATAGTACTCAAATTCGTTGCAGCAATATGAGGAGCTGTAGCCAGTAGGACTAAAGTACAACAACATTAATAATATTCTTCCTATTTTAATGATATTGCAGCTATAAGCAACTGAGTTATTTACTTGTACCTAGGATGGAGAAAGCTGCCCCACCTCAATAATATTACTTTTTCCTGAGAATGACTTTGGCGGGATATAGGAGCTGATGCAGTTTATTATGTCAAACCAATACACTCCCATGGAACATTATCCTTTCCCAATACCAAATGGGGTAGGGTGCTGTGAGATTCCAGCACATTCTTTTTGGCAGGGGGGCTTGGAGTTGTTGACTTCGGATAGTGCTGCCAACAAAAACTATGAAGCTAAGGTCAACCAAGAGGGTTTGTGGAAGAGATGGCCTAGTATGAGAAGCAACATCCTTTCCATTTTATCCTTCCTTCCTTCAACATGTAAGTGAAATTTTGGTTTAGAGGCTCAATGATGTATTGAAGAAAAGGATTTACGTCAGCTCCTTCCGCATTTCTTCCTTTCATGCGGCGTTGAATCGCAACTCTAGTTTTCTTATTGCGAGGTCAAGGGTTAGGCTCAGTACATGACCAAATGCACTTGCTCCCTCCTTGTTTCTTCCTTGAAGCAGTCGCTTAGAAGAACCTATGGTCTACTGTTAAATGCTTAATTTCACATTTTTTCAACACCGTTTTACATATATGCATGTCTTGATTTTTTGTTAATGCCTCAGGAGAAATTGGAACATACCCAAGAAGGAAAACGTAGTTTCCAGTTAAGTTATCAATGTTTCTTGACCTTAGCAGTAATAGGTAAGGTTGCTACAGCTTCAAGATGTATCGAAAATGCCCACAGAACCTATTACAATAGATCACAGCTTCAATCAGATGTGAGTAAAAAGTAACAGCATCATACAAACTGACGTGAGTAAAAAAAAACTGGCTGCAAGCTTCCTTTCCAAACAACTGGCAGTCCAAGAAGACGTTCCTTTGCTTAACTTCAGAATTAATCAGGTTATAATGAATTATGCTGATCATGTGATGTCAATTACTTTTTGGTTGATCATGGGGGTTTGGTTTATACAGTGCCATCTGGATCGGCATATGTCATGGGGCATGGACGTGATGTTCATTGTGAAAAATGGAAAGGGTCTAGGAGCCCAAATTTTACTTCCGCCACCAGGAATGCCTCCAGGTAATTGCTACAAAGCTCTGGCTGTATGTTCACGGCAATACATTGGGGCATGCAGTCCTTCCTTGCCTACCATTATACTACACTTTGGAATGCCCAGGATATATAGATACATATGCCTTAAAAATTTATTAGCTAGAAGTGAGTGTTATTTATTAGCTAGACCTGCAACTGTCTAAAAAATCAAATATTTTCAAATACTGGTCCCTATGGGTTAAACCATCAGAATACTTTGTCCGAAAGAAAGCTCCCAACCACATAAGCTAATGGATAATTAAAAACAACACCTAATTTGAGAAGCAAACCATATACAACAAAGGAAGAAAATAAGGGGAAAAACTCAAAGTAGCTGTCACACATCCTTTCTATTGCCATGTTTGTCTCTGTTCTGCATTTGCCTAACATGCCAACAAAGAACCATATCACAAGATCATCAGCCTCCCGGCATGCAACAATTCTGACTTTTACGCACGGTTTGGATCCACACTGGGTACAGCTCTAGAAAACCTTTCACTTTCAGTGTCATGGCTGTCAACTTTAACTCTAGGATACGTGTTGGACAGCCTATGTAGATCCCTGGCCACTTGTTCCATTGTTGGCCTTTCTGCTCTACTCAACTTGAGGCAGCTCTTAGCAAGGTCCGCAACTGCTCTGACTTGTTCTCTGCTTCCCTCATTTACAAGTTGTGGCGCAACAATCTGAAAGAGGCCACATTGTTCTACAGACAAAAGGAAATAGGACGTTATAACTCTTTGATTTTCTGGTCTATCAAAGGATACGGGCATCTCCCCAGTTAAAAGTTCTAACAAAACGACTCCAAAGCTATAAACGTCGCTCTTGTCTGTCAGCTGGCCTGTATGGAGATACTCCAGATCTAGATAACCAATTGTCCCTTGAACCAATGTGCTTATCTGGGATTCAGTACTAGGGACAACCCTTGAAGGTCCAAAACCGGAGATTTTGGCCATGAAACAATCAGTTAAAAGAATGTTGGAAGACTTTACATTTCCATGAATGATCATTTGTTTTGATGAGTCTGCCGCAGAATGAAGATAAGCAAGAGCAACTGCAGATTCTGTGACTATCTTCAAAAGGATATCCCAAGGCAATGAACTTTTCTCATTGGTATGATGAATGTAGTCGAACAGGTCCCGTTGCAGGCGAGTTCATAGACCAATACTGGAGCTTCAGTCTCTAAACAGCAGCCCAAGAACTTCACCACGTTTTGATGGTTTACTTTAGTAAGAGTGAGAATTTCACTTATAAAACGCTCAATTTGGCCCTCCGCCACTACTTTTTCTGGCGAAAGTCCTTTTTGAGACGTTCCAGTTCCACTATCTCCTGAACCAAAAATGTGAGTCTTCTTATAACAGTCAGCAGTCATATCTAGCTCCTCTATATAAAGCAATGTGCTGCTCTAACAGTAACCCTCCATTTCTCTGGAAGAATTTGGATTTTAGCTTAATAATAAACTTATGTTTCTTCACACTGAAATAAATTCCATATAACACAAATGAAGGACATGCGAAACAAAAGCCGAGACCTGCGAGGTTACATTTTAATTATATGTTAAAGGGAACATAGCACTTGTCAATTTGTACACTAGAGCAGAGGGCTTGCTTACCTAGAGTGAGCTTTGCCGGGCCTGGAAAGACTTAGATATGTTGTGGGATGTAACCTCGAACACGTCTGCTTTTCCTGAGGTAATTATATTTCCGGGTCATAGTCTGGAATGTGCCCAATAGATGTGTGTCCAAAGAACCTATGCCAATTTTTATGTGGTATTCCAGTTTCGTACGTGTGTGGATTCTGGGAGTAGTTGGATATATTTTAGGACAACTAGAGACAATTCTGTTGTAGGAATAGAATGATGGAAACATGATGAGCGCGTCTTGTCGTGTGCTGTTCATGTCTCCTACCATCAACATAGGAAAGATGAGCCTGTACCTGGTTCGTTTGCTGCGGCTACTCATGATAAGCCAGAAACTAATGTTTCCCATACTCTCTGTCTCTGCCTCAGACACAAGAGACTTATTAATGGCTTTGGGAGTGGAAGAATTGCATTGGCGGATCCACGTAAGGCCAATGGGGGTCAATTGACTCCTGCAAGCCCAGAATCCGCCATAGGAAGCCAAGAACTTGACCCCTGCAAATGCCCAGAAGGTGTTTGATAAAATGCCCCAAAGAGGGAGCAGCCATAGCCAAGAGCAAGCAAGACCCGTGCTTCAATTTTTTTATTTTTTTTTTCCTGACGTCAAAACGACTTTGTTCCACTTAAGTGGTTTTTTTTTTTTAAAAAGACCTGGCCAAACGACGTCATTTTTGCTTAAGTTAAAAAAATAAATAAATAAAAACGCACAGGCAGTACAGCAACTCGATAAAACAGATTGGGGAATGGGTTTTTAACTCATTCCTCTCATTCAAACCCTAAATCCCCAACCCCAACCCTTAATTCTACCTAACCTTCACTCAACTGACGGCCTCCCCACGTGAATCACCCTTCGGCACCGGCGACCTCCTCATTCAATGGCGGCAGCAAACCCCAAATTTAATTTGGTTTGAAATTTGCTCTCAAAATTGAAAGTATGTTATCCTATTTCCTAATTTTTTATGCTTTGATGAGATTGATTAATATGTTGATGAGATTGATTAATATGTTAATTTTTTTTATTTTATACTTTTCCAGAGTTATTACCCATATAAAGAATTTAGCATTTTCCCATTTAATATTCGTATTATACACGTACATATGTATTTTTCAATAATACTTTCGTTTTGTCACTTAGAAGAACATATCGTGTATTTTTAAATGCTTCACTTTATATATTTCAACATCGTTGTGTGTCTTGATTTATACACATTACATAAATTGATATACTTTAAAATTGGGAACCAAAGAGAATTCCAGATTTTTGATGATCAAGAGGAGCTAGGGTGCAAATTCAAGTGAAGGGCTCGTGACCATGAAGGCGGCAAGGCACATATTGAATACAAAACAAAAGGTTAAACACATAAAATGTGAGTGTGGGTGATTGGTTGGTATTTATTATAATCCTGCTTTCCTTTTTTCTTTTCCTCCAGATTGATTCCAAAACAGGTATGATAGACGATGCAGATGCATTAGATAGTTCTGGAAAATGTGGAAGCACTGACTGTCCCACCAGATCACCGTAAACTATTAATCATGATAATGTTGCTGCTCTATACAAATTACAATATTAATGCATGTATGGAGAAAATCCCATGACAAGGATGACAGCGGTCAGCTTTGGTTCTACATCCTCAATTATGTATCCATTGCTTTTGTGTTAGTGGAAATTACACATCCAAAATGATCCACTTCAAGCAGGAAGCTTAAGCTCCTCGTGTTTCTTCCAGCTGAAGAAAAATCAGAGTAGCTTGTTGTCAGTAGGAAATAGCAGCATTCAAGGTTCATTATCAAAATTGGTTTCACGTATTGGTGCCAATTTCCAGCAGCAAACAATCATGTTCCTAGAAGCTATATCAGATATGCTGGTTTTTAACAATGCGCATGGAAACATGTTTGCAAAGCCCTTGCTAGGTATTCCAACATGTTTCTGGCTTCCACGCACACACGGAAATGAAACAAACTATTCTTAGGGGAACAATTAAAGACAAAAGAGTAGAATAATGAAGTTACCTCTTAATATAGTAGTAGAAAAAGTCAGCAGAAAGAGCAGTCTGAACAAGGCCTGAAACCCAAGCTGTTTTGGGCATTTGACAACAAGTTATAATTCGTTGTATCATTTTTTAGCTAAAATGGAGAACTTACGTATCCAGAGAACTCTGTGAAGCTCTGTGAAGAAACGATAAATCCAATTGAGAAGATATAGGGCTCGGTAAGCACTGCACAGAGACAGAGTTACCAAACAAATATAACACTACAGATAATAAATTAAATCCGAAAAGTATAAACAAGGTAGTAGAAGTGAATCTATGATCCTAGCTAGTTGTAATTAGTTGCATTGCAGGTAAGAAAGTGGATAGTACAAAAGCAAATTCATTTTTATGCCTCATGGGAAGTGGAAAATACCCAAGACAAGAAGGAAAACGTAGTTTCCAGTTAAGTTATCAATGTTTCTTGACCTTTGCAGTAAAACCAATTGTGGTACGATTGCTACGGCTTCAAGATATATCGAAAATGCCCACAGAACCTATTACAACAGAATAGATCAAAGCTTCTATCAGATGAGAGTAAAAGGTAACAGCATCATACAAACTGATGGAGGTTAAAAAAGAAAACTGGATGCAAGCTTTCTTTCCAAACAAGTGGCAGTGGCAGGTGATTCATTTAAAGGAATAATAAGCTGATCAATAAGGGCATAAGAAAGAGGAGGATAAATGCCTCGTACCTCAATTACTGTAAAAGAACGCGGAATCAGAAGAGCCAGCCCCAAGCATAAAAGGATGAGGTAGTAATGTCTGAAAGTATCTTGATCTTTGTTGTAGGTTTGCTTCACTACTTTATGGTAACTCATGTGCCAGACCGTGGCAAGAGAAGTTCCAATAAAGATGAGCTTCCCTAAAGTGTTATACAAGGAGTGATACTTGATAACCAAGTCAATGTATCGAGTAAGAAAGACCAACCCGTAGAGTTCTTGAGTTTTGAGTGAAATTCCTGGTTAAATGCAATAGTTGAACAAGTTTTCAACTCTGAATTTGGGGAATTTAGTCAAAATAATTGAACAAAAACGACCATTCTTTATTTTCAGATGCATATGAGAATAAGGGCATATCTCTGCATACTTCAAGAATATGAAATCTGCAAACCTAGCAAGGAATTTACAAAACCAAAAACCCAAAAGCTTTCTTCTACAGATCCTGCAGAATCAGCTCCAAACTTTACAGAAGCCAAAACCGAAGGAAAGCATGGACACGGGGCCATCAGCATCTTCGGATGGCAAAGGAAAGAATGTCGAATCTTCGTCCTCATTTGTTTCAGATTGTGGACGTCGTGTGGAGCTTGAAGAGATTGATTCGTAGGCATAACTTAATGTATATTATTAAGACGCAATATGTTATATGTGGATACAAGGGATGAGAAAAATAGGTAGGGATAATAACTGGAGTTTGAGCGATATTGTATAAGTTACTCTTTCTTCTTTTCTTCTTTTTTCTATGTGAACATTAACAATGCTAAAATTTGATTATGCAAAGCGATGCACTGATTCAACTCGGGAGGGCCTGTATAATTTCTAATCTAAACAGAGCAGACGGAGGAACATCTTTCTAGTGAGTCAGTGACAAACCAATGACCGTTGAATGCAATTGTGTGTTAGGAAATAGGTGTCTTCTAAAACACTGAAAAAAGAACCGTAAATCAGACTAATATATAGTTCCCGTATATATGTCATACGTGTGACGGTCACCCAATCATGTTGTGTTACTAATTTACACATATTATAATACGTGTGAAAGTTAAATTATGTTGTGTTACTAATTCACACATACAAGACCAAGAATTATGTTGGAAATCAAATCTTGTAATTGAATAATTGTAAATATTGTAATTGTCTTTCCTATGTTATTAGACCCCAAGATTTATGGGCCAAACCTAGATTGTAGCCTTAATTAGGAATTATGCTAGAATAGGAGATTGTAAACCTATTATATAAAGGATAGTATTATGTACAGCAGAATATCAATAACAGAACCTATTATTCCATTTCTTTTATTTTTTACATGGTATCAGCACCGATTACCGGTGGCTGGCTCGTGATTTACATCTTTATTTTCTTTTGAAACTTTAGAGGGTTTCACTCCCTTGTCTTCACCATGGGCAATTCCAATGTCCTTGCAGGGAATCATCCACAACAGCCACGTGATAGCAATACCAATACATGCTCCAATTTTTCAGCACATAAGGTCAACACATGTCTTCCAGCAGCCCTTTCTCAAACAGCCCCTTCCTCTCATTTGGGGCCCATCCTCAACGTCCTTGCTGGCCTCTCAGAGGAGCAATGCAAACAACTCGCTGCCGCCATGGTAAATTTGTCCCAACTTCCATCTGGAAACCCAAATTCCTTTTATAATGCAGCAAGTCGATTTCACACTTCCCACACTCTGTCTGTTAATTCTATTTTTTCTAACTCTTGGATTCTTGATAGTGGAGCTACGGATCACATCACATCCGACTCTTCTCTTTTTATTCATAGCAAATCCTCTTCTATACCTTCCGTCAATTTACCCAGTGATTCATCTATTCCTATTGATTCCACAGGCACAATTCTTTTTAATAAAGACATCACCCTAGAACATGTTCTTCATGTCCCTACTTTTCGTTTAAATTTAATGTCTGCTAGCAAACTCACCAAATCTCTTCATTGTTGTATAATTCTCTTTCCTGATTTTTGTGTTATTCAGGACTTGGCTACGAGGAAGATGATTGGTTGGGGTAAGCAAAATGGGGGCCTATATTATATGTCGCGTTGACCAAAGCACCTGTCTCTTGTCATGTCACTCACACATCCACCATATGGCATCATCGTCTTGGACATCCTTCCTCTGCTCGCCTTCAGTTGTTATCTAAATCTTTTCATTTATATCTTCTTCATTTGATCATTCTTGCATTGTTTGTCCTATGGCCGTTTGAATTGGTTTGTCCCTTTTCCTTAAGTAGAACATCAACTTCTTCACCGTTTGAATTGTTACATTGTGATATTTGGGGTCCACACCGTGTTCACTCACATACTGGTGCACGTTACTTTCTTACCATTGTGGATGATTTTACTCGATGCACTTGAGTGTTTTTATGTCACTTAAATCTGAAACACAGACTTTGCTTAAATCTTTTTTTGCCTTGGTCAAAAATCAATTTAATGCCACTATCAAAACCCTTCGTAATCCTGATAATGGTTCTGAATTTCTTTTTTTGAAGGATTTTTTTATCTCCCAGGGGTTGAATTTCAACGCTAGCTCCTGTGTTTATACACCACAATAAAATGATGTAGCACCAGCACATCCTTAACTTTGCCCGTGCTTTGCGCTTTCAATCGCATATTCCCTTGTCTTTTTGGTGTGATTGTGTTTTGACTGCTATGTATTTAATCAATCGTTTACCCACACCCTTATTGTCTGATAAATCCCCATTTGAATTGCTTTATCACAAATTACCACATCTTGATCACCTTCTTGTTTTTGGCTGCTTGTGTTACGCCACCAACGTCCATCCCACATCTTGACACCAAATATTTTTTTGTGAGTCGGGATGTCAAATTTTTTGAAAATATTTTTCCTTTTCAATCCCATGAACACACCCCACCCAGCTCTCTCGCCCAACCAGTTTTACCTGTACCATATCCAGATGATACATTTTTCCCCCCACCTAGTCCACTCGATCACCTACACCTGCACAAATCCATCTACCCGATCCCACTCCACTTCTACAAACCCACCTTTCCGGACCCACTTCACCACTCGGTTCTCCCATTCCAACCTCTAGTCTCCCTACTTTGGATCCTGGCCCCGGTGTCTAGCCCACTGTCCCCCAGCCCATGCTTGGCCTCCTTCTCATCACAACCCTCCTGTGCCCACAGATGCAGTCCCCCCATTTATTGCTGACCCAATTCCTCCTTCTTCGCTTGATGCCCCGGAGCCAGCCACCTTTATGACACTCCACTCGTTCGACGCACCCACCGAGTTGGCACAATGATTATTTTATGGGCTTCTCTTCTACCTCCCCTGACTTGTCATCCTCCTCGGGGCCAACCCCTTCTTTAGGTACTCGTCATCCTTTATCAAATTTTATTTCCTATCATCGTCTTTCTCCTTCGCATCGTGCTTTTCTTGCTAACGTTTCAGGTACCTGTGAGCTTACTAATTATGCTCAAGCTGCTTCTGATCCCCATTGGCAACTTTCCATGAAAGTCGAGTTGGATGCATTGCAACTCAATCGTACTTGGACACTTGTTCCTTTACCACCTGGTCACAAACCCATTGGCTGCAAATGGGTTTATAAAATTAAATACAATTCAGATGGTTCCATCGAGCGCTACAAGGCTCGTCTCGTCGCCAAAGGCTACACCCAAATTGAGGGTGTTAATTCCAGTGAGACTTTCTCCCCTCCTGCCAAGATTACTACTCTCCGCTGCCTTTTTATCTGTTGCTACTACTCGTAATTGGTTTATTCACCAACTTGATGTTCAGAATGCCTTTCTCCATGGTGACTTGCAAGAGGAGGTCTATATGGTCCCTCCTCTCGGTCTTTTGCCGCAGGAGGGAGAATCTAGTGTGTCGGCTAAATAAGTCTTTTTATGGGCTTAAACATGCATCCTGTAATTGGTTCTTGAAATTTTCCCATGCTATTAAGAAAGCGGGCTTTCAACAATCTATGGCTGACTATTCTCTTTTTACCAGGGTTAATGGAGATTCTTGTACAGGTGTGCTCATATATGTTGATGATATTCTCATTACAGGCAATAATCTTCAAGAAATGGAACGTCTTAAATCTTTCCTTCTCAAACGTTTCGCATCAAGGATCTTGGTGACTTGAAGTATTTTTTGGGCATTGAATTTTCCCGATCTAAGAAAGGTCTTTTTATGTTACAAAGGAAATATTCCTTAGACATCTTACAAGATGCAAGCCTCGCAGGTGAACAACCAGAAAAATTCCCAATGGAGCAAAATGTGAAATTGAAACCCACTGATGATGGTGATCTTCTCAACGATCCGATGAGATATAGGAGGTTGGTAGGAAGATTAATTTATCTTACCTCACAAGGCCATACATTGTTTATTCAGTTTAGATTTTGAGTTCAGTTCATGCACCAACCCAGAAAACCATACATGGAGGCCGCACTTCGTGTTTTAAGATTCATTACAAGCACACCTGGAAATCAACAACAGGTTATTGTGTTTTTCTAGGAAATTCTCTTGTCTCATGGAAATCAAAGAAACAATCAACTTGTTGCTCGATCATCTGCAGAAGCAGAGTCCAGGGCCAAGGCGGTCACATGTCTTGAAATTACATGGTTGCGCTATATATTGCGAGACTTAAGAGTTACACATAAGGGTCCTGCACTTTTGCATTGCGACAATCAAGCTGCACTACATATAGCTGCAAATCCTATTTTCCACGAAAGAACGAAGCACATTGAAATTGATTGTCACATTGTGAGAGAGAAACTACAAACTGGTGTAATTTCTCCTTCCTATATTTCTTCACAAGATCAGTTGGTAGATATATTTACGAAGGCCTTAGGAGGAGATGCCTTCAATTACTTAAGTTGCAAGTTGAGACTTCACAACATTCACTCTCCAACTTGAGGGGGAGTGTTGGAAATCAAATCTTGTAATTGAAGGATTGTAAATATTGTAATTGTCTTTCCTATATTATTAGACCCCAAGATTTATGGGTCAAACATAGATTGTAACCTTAATTAAGAATTATGCTAGAATAGGAGATTGTAAACCTAGTATATAAATGATAGTATTATGTACAGCAGAATATCAAATTCAGAAGAATTCATTGGACTTTATCATTATCTTATCACATGTGATGTGATGGTCGTGAATGGAGGCGTCACCTTCTGTTTAATACGTATTTTTTCTGATTTACCACACATTTCTTTCTTTCTTTCTTCCGGGGAGAGGGTGGTAAAAAGATTCACATGCTATTAATAATATTATACAGAGGCTAAAACCAAACGGTATGGTTTTGGTTGTTGCTCAAATTTCGGTATCAGGTACTAGTACTAGGATATATATTTTATTTTATCCCATTAAGCACCAGAAATAGAAAAGTAGAAGCAGAGTACTGGGATAAATAAATGTATTGATTGTTACTGGTTTCCTCAACTCAGGCATTAAAATACAGTTAACATTAATTAATTATTTAATTAATATTTAGAGTAAAGTAAATGAAGAGGAACACCAAAACGTACCACTTGTCCAGGATCTTGGAATTGTGCTGGTGAGGTATGAATTAACTGCTACCGTTGATCAGATACTTTGTTTATATAGTGGTCTTTCCACTTTCTTAATTATGTTGGATTAGGTATCCCTGTATTTTTATTTCTGGCTGACTCTGGGCCGTTGGATGGGGGACTGAATTCAATATATATATATAGAATGGCTGCAGCCTGCAGGCATATATTCATATTTGAGCTGGTAAATGTCAAAAGGGAAGTACATTTCTGTAAATACTTGGGATTCTTTGGGCTAACATTTTCGGTTTAGGCGGTGAAAGAAAGTTTGGGAGGAGGTTAGGATGAAAAAAGGGTGAATGGAAATTCGCCCCTTCTTTTTTGATGGTTTAGGCCAGATTCAGTGTACTCAGCAGCGGAAAAGGAAGAATCTTTGTACAATTTAATGCAGTTGAATTAGAATTTAATTTCCATCTGTCAGAAAAAGATTATGAAAAAAGAAAAAAAAAAAAAAGCGGGTCAATATTTGCCGCCTCCATTTTTATCATTGAAATAAACTCATTCAGAGGACCACATTTTAAAACCATATGAGTGTGTTATTATGACTAATTGCTAATTGCTAATTAGATTTGGTTTAGTTTCACCAATGTGGTTCTTTTATCATGAGTGATGGAGACCATTTTGGTTTTCCCACTGATTTGTATATGTTTGTTTTCTTTTTTCTGTGTGTTGATGTTTTGTGCTTGTTTTTTTATCTAACGGCAATTCACGTGATGGTAATGTCAATGTTGTGTGCTTGTTTTTTAGTCTCGCTTATTAATTGATGATGATTATAATCCAAGATTAATTAGTTGTTATAATATCCAAGATTAATTGATGATCAATGGAAAATTCATTTATCTGTGACTGGAATAAATGAGAATATATAAGAAGGAAAGTTAGGGAGTGAGAAAGGAAAAGCGATAAGTAACATTCATTGAATATGGTAGCTAGGTAAGTTAACTCTCACTGAACATGTCAATACCCATAAAGAAGCTAGTCAAGAGCAAAATAGTTCAAAGCGAAATTGTGCAAGTTAAACTTGCATTGACTGAAATGCTTTAGGGTGCCTTCACCAGCAAATTTTCGATTACGTCTAATTGTTTGTGCCTCGCGTGTGTTTATTTCTCTCTCTCTCTCTCTCTCTCTCTCTCTCTCTCTCTCTCCTCTCTCTGTATATATATATAAGTGGCATATGCCTCCTGAACTCATCTGAACTGCATCAGCTAGCTGTAGCTCGCCAGTCATGGAAAAAAGATCAAGTACTGTCATCACTAGCTAGAAGAGAAAGAATCATGTTGGCCATGAAGATTTTAATTAGCTTGCAACTTTCAGGCTTGACGTTGTTGTGTGTTGGCATCTTCCACTGCCAAGCTTGGCCTCGTTACACTTTTGTGGTAATTAGTATAGTATTATATCATCTGAATTACTAATTGATTAATTTACTCCTCGGATATTTTATATTGGTGAGTGTGTGTGTGTGTGTGAATTGCATGCATGCATGGTTATGTATATATGATCATGTTGATTGATTCAGAGCTTGAAATAAACAAAACTAACGAAGGATATCTTCTGGTTGGATATCTTTGTAAACATTGTAGGTGGAAGAAACTCCATACAGAAGACTGTGTAGCACAAAGAACATATTGACTGTAAACGGTCAGTTTCCTGGACCAACACTGTATGTTCGCAAGGGAGATACTATCATCGTCGATGTCTATAACAAGGGCAATCGTAACATTACTATCCACTGGTAATATTCTTTTTTTTTATTAATTTAAATTTATTATTTTTATGTAATTGTGACTTGTGATATAATTAAAGGATTTCAATATTTCAGGCATGGAGTTAAGCAACCAAGGAATCCATGGTCGGACGGTCCTGATTATATCACGCAGTGCCCAATCCAACCAGGAGGCAGCTTTACCCAAACTATCATATTTTCCTCTGAGGAAGGCACCCTCTGGTGGCATGCTCACAGCGAGTGGGATCGAGCCACCGTCCACGGCGCTATAGTCATCTACCCCAACAAAGGAGCCGCTTACCCTTTCCCCAAGCCTCGTGCAGAATTTCCAATCATCTTAGGTACGTAATGCAAAATTAATTCGACAATAATATAATGTTATTGATATATACATGTTCAACAACTTGACTTGAAAATTGTAGGGGAGTGGTGGAAGGAAGATATAGGACAGCTTTATAGTGAAACTATTCAAAGTGGAGGGGACGCTAACATTTCCAATGCTTTCCTCATCAATGGTCAACCTGGCGATCTTTATCCTTGCTCAAAACCAGACACATTCCAACTGATGGTTGATTATGGGAAGACCTACCTGCTAAGGCTAATCAATTCAGCTGTGCAAGATATTCTGTTTTTCTCGATTGCCAATCACAAGGTCACGGTTGTGGGCTCAGATGCTAGCTACACCAAGCCATTTTCATCAGATTATGTCACAATATCACCCGGCCAAACCATTGACCTCTTGTTCACTGCTGACCAGACCCCCAACCACTACTACATTGCTGCTAAAGCCTACGTTGGTGGGGCTGGGATTGTTTATGACAACACAACCACCACCGCCATACTACAATACAATGGAAAGTATACCTCAACTTCAACCCCATCCTTGCCTAATCTTCCTTCCCATAACGACACCAAAGCATCGGTTCATTTTACTGGTAGTCTCAGAAGTCTAGCTGATCAAAACCACCCCGTTGACGTGCCGCTCAAGATAACAACTCCATTGTTTTACACACTTTCTATCAACACACTACCATGCCTAAAAAATTCATGTGCAGGGCCTAATGGGACACGTCTGGCCGCTAGCGTCAACAACATTAGCTTTGTCGACCCCAGCATTGACATATTGCAGGCTTACTATTACCATATCAATGGGGCATTTGGAACTCGATTTCCGAATTTCCCGCCCTTGCTGTTTAATTTTACGGCTCAGGACTTGCCATTGTACTTAGAGACCCCGAAGCAGGGGACGGAAGTGAAGATACTGAAGTACAACGCGACCGTGGAGATTGTGTTTCAGGGGACAAATTTGGTTGCAGGGGATGAACACCCAATGCATCTCCATGGATTCAGTTTCTATGTTGTTGGATGGGGACTTGGGAATTTTGACGAGGATAAGGACCCTTTGACATATAATCTTGTTGACCCTCCTCTTCAAAACACCATCGCTGTCCCTGTAAATGGCTGGACTACCATTAGATTCAAGGCAGACAATCCTGGTAAGACTCTCCTCTGGTTTGGTTAACTTCCGAATTAATCAAGTTATAATGAATGATGCTGATCATGTGATGTCAATGATTTTTTTGTTGAGCACAGGAGTTTGGTTTATGCACTGCCATCTGGATCGGCATATGTCATGGGGCATGGACGTGACGTTCATTGTGAAAAATGGAAAGGGTCTAGGAGCCAAAATTTTACCTCCGCCACCAGGAATGCCTCAATGCTAATTGCTACAAAGCTCTGGCTGTATGTTCAATGCAATAAATTGGGAACGTAGTCCTTGCTTTAATTTGCTATAATTGTACTACTCTTTGGACTGGGCAGGGTACATATGTTATAAAAATTTACCTGGTCGGTCTTGTATTATAATTTACATGTTCCAAAATAAGTGAGATTATTATTTGCTGGCTAGACCTGCAAATGTCTGAAAAATCAATTATTTTGAAAGATTCGTCCCAATGGGTTGAACGGTATATCAACGAACGTACTTTTTTTTTTGGGAGATTCACTATTATACCCAATATAAGAGCCCAAATTATAAATAAATAAATAAAAATCGTATATGAAATGGACTTGAGAAATAAACCCAAAGCCCATTTACAACATAACAAAAAGGCTTTTAACTTCTTTTAAATTACAAAATTGATATTGATTTCTTAGAACAAACCAAAATTTAAAAGGAGATAGATTTGGAAGGATTTAATTAAGTGTTGGAGTTTGGAGAATTTGTAGGGTTTAGATATAAATAATAAAAGCCAACATAAGTCCAACCTCCACCCCAAAGATTTCATATGACATGTTTTTTTTTTCTCTGTACGTTATAAATTTTTCCATCGTTTGGCAAACAATGCACTAAGCCATGCACTGACCTTGGGTGGTTACAAGCATCCTGTATTAAGCAAAGCTCCTCCATTAGTGATTTCTTCAAGTCAACCAGTTGGAGTTGCTGGACGAAAAGCTAGGCTAGAGATTTCTCGATCTTCGATAACTTCCCTTGGAGATCATCTTGGCGTGAAGCCAATGTCAAGGCGGCGGAAGGTTGAGATATATTTCCATCACCCATAACACTACCAGATAATTGAATTTTTGGACGAAGAGTTTGCTGTTCGTGAACAAAATCAAAGGGAAATTCATTGTTTAGGTATGAAAGTTTCCAACTCGTGGAAATTTCAAAGGGAAATTCATTGTTGTGGACGCAAGTAGAGGAAGAATTTGGAGAAAATAAAAAAGGGATGGTTGACTAGAGGCTAGGTCAAGTTAGTTTAAAGAAAATAGTGTTGGGAAGAAAGAGTGATAAAAGAAAATAGTATTGGGAAGTCTATGCAAATATATCTGAATCTATAACAAAAGTTCATACAAAAGTATGGAAGTCTATAATAAAAGCCTATACAAGTTTATTAAAAATCTGGGTAAAAGCTATAGGAGTTATATAATTCCAGGAAATCTGTCACTTAAAAAAAATCTCTCAAAATCGTATACAATCCTAATTGAATGTAGTTTTAGTGCTGAGAATGGGTATATGACTAAATATTTCCTCTTTTTTTTGGTGAACTGAAGGGAGGGGGGACAAGATAACTACATAAAGTCAATACAAACAAGACAGGGACGAGACACCCCAATCAAGTCTCAACGAACATACTTTGTCCATGAAAAGAAAGAAAGGTGCCATGCCAACCACATAGGCCACTATTTATTGGACAGAGTTTTTGGCAAGCTAATCCCCTTAAACCTCTAAGAGCAGTTCACCGAGACCCCCTTGCCTCGGGCTGGGGGAGTTTTTTGCAAAAATTGGTTTCCAGCGGTGAGCCCAAGCACAGGCTGGAGTGGGTCCCACGCAACTCGGCCCAAGGTCCAAAACGCAGGCTGGTGCTAACGTTAGGCTGGCGTCAGCCCACTTATTTGAATTTTTTTTTCTGTTGCCACGCGGCGTCATCTGAGCTCTCCGAATATTCTTTTTTTTCCTCCAATCCAACGGCAGCCAATTTTTTTGCAATAAAATAATGGAAAAAATTCGGAATTTTTTTTTTAAATACCCAAAAATTAATGATTTTTTTCTATAAATACCAGCCATTTTTTTATATAATTTATCTGAAATTTGAAATTGAAAATTTTATCCGATTATGAGATATGAATAGTATTGACACGTAGGAACCCGAAAATCTTATCCGAAAATATTATCCAAATTAATTATTGAGGTAAAAAAAGTTGTGAAAAAAATCATTAAAAAATGAATAGTAATTGCCCTTAGCCATGGCAACGGGTGGAAACACAAAATATACTATTTGCAAGGGCAACCACTATTCACGTGAATAGTGGCTGCCCTAGCTCCCCCCCCCCTTTGCCATGGCTAAGGGCAAATGGGTAGAGTTGCTCTAAGAGCAAGTCCACCCCAAAAGGCAAAGGCAAGGCAAAGGCAAGGTAAGGGCCCCACTATTCACGTGAATAGTGGCAGCCTTGCCTTTTTTGGTTCCACCCCAAAAGGCTAGGGCAAGGGCAAGAAAAAAAAAGATTATGCAACAAAATATAAACAATTTAGAAATGTAAGAAATTAAATGATTATGCAAGAAAAAAAAATTGCAAGAAAATTTAAAAAATTTAAAAATGCAAGAAAAAAAAAATGATTACAATTTACAAATATTGGAAGGAGAAGAGTTTGTATGAGGATTTGGTGTGGAAAGTGAATAAAATTGTTATGTATTTATAGGGACAACATCCATAATTTTTTGGTATTTTTTTTGAATTTTTTTCTCTCGCTAACTTCAGCGTGATATAAGCGCTGACGTCAACGCCTTCGGGCTACAACCCAAGCAAAATTTGCCCGTGGGCTTGCCAGGGTTGGTGGGACCCATGACTTACCCGGGCTCCTACTCCCGCGCTGGAAGGCTTCTGGGCTTGCAAGGGGGGCCTTTTGCCCAGTTTGCTCCAATCGGTGGACATGCTCTAAAAAACATAAAAGTTACCCCCCCCCCCCCAATAAATATTCATCAGTCCAAATCCATGCTTGATATAATCAAATTTATGTATTTGTGATGTAGATATTGATAGAGTTAAGTTGTTTTCCAGTTGTAGAAAGTGAACTTCCAGAAGGCTGCAGCTACATCTTATATTCGTACACTCTTTCCACCCTTTTCATTTTCTCATTTCGTGAGCATTTTTCTCAATGGCATTGGACCTTAACCTATTTTTTTACCCCCAAAAAGTTAAAGTCGTTTGCTACTATTTAGCAGTGTTTTTTCTTGATTAAGGCTTAGTTTGGTATCGCTTGCTTTTAAAAAACTTTCTCCTATGCTGCAAAAATAAACAGCTATAAAATGAAGCAGCTAAGTTTTTGGTAATATGTATTTGTAAAAGTGCTGTGAGTATGAAAAAACAGTGTCAAAGTGTTTGGTAAACTTTTATATGGAAATGGAAGTGCTGTGAGAGTGTATAATGACGAAAAAGGGTAATAAAAGTTTAAAGTAAAAAAAATAAAAAAAATGTATGATTTAAGTTAACTAATAAATAAATAATAAATAAAAAAAACTCAAAAGCAGCCGACATCTTTCTGTTTTCCTTTTTCTCATTTTTATTTGTTTCTTCCTCTTCACTTCCTTTCTTTATTCTTCTTCCCTTCCCAGTGTTTTCTTTTCTTCCTCTTTTCCTCTTCCTTCCCAGGGCCCTCACCTCTCGCCCTTTTTTCCTTTCCTCTTCTCCTCCTTTCTCTTTTCTTCTTCCTTCCAAGACTTCTTCCCTTCCCATGTTTTTTTTATTTCTTCCTCTTTTCTTCTACCATCGCAGGCCCCCTTCCCCCCTTTTTTTCTTCCTCTTCTCCTCCTTTCTCTTTTCTTCTTCCTTCCCAGACCTTGTTTTTTTTTTTTTAAAGTTGGTATTTGGGTTTGGCGATGACGCTTGGGACGTTGATGCTACATGCCCACCTCTCCCTCTTTGCTTTATGGATGTGAATAGTGGGATTATAATATTGGGTTTGTGTTTTGGTGGGGAAGGCAAGGAAGTTGGGGGTTTGGTTTTCTTTTGCTGAAGGAGATAATTGGTGGGTAATCTGGGTGTTGAATTTTATGTGGCTGTAGAGATGATAAACTGTGGAGCTAAGGTTGGGGTTTTTTTTAGTTGGAGGGAAAGAAGATATTCTGGGTCTGTAAAATAGGGAGGTGGGTTGGTGAGGTTTTGGGTTGAGATGGTAGCTTTGACGGATTGAGGAAGGGGAGCAAGTTGTAGAGAGAGGATGAGGCGAGCAATCCAGAAAATCAAAGAGGAACGACACTTGGGAGGTTCGAACTCGGGATGACAAGGATATAGCATGTAATTGTTTGAAACAAATAAGGGCAATATGGGCAATTTGAAAATTTCATTTCAACCTCCGCATGCTTCTCCTCGCAGCAGTTTTTAGAAGCAGGGAATGACAGCAGATTATAAAAAAAGCAGGTTGAATTGGTTTTACCAAACACTAAAATCTCCAAAACTTCTTTTCAAAGCTGCTTATTTTTTAAGTTAAGCAATACCAAACTGAGCCTAAGGCCTGAAGCTGGACTCTCTGCCCTTGAGGATACCTGAAACTGAAAGCTAGACATAAAGACTTCAAGGTAACGCACCAGTCTCTGAGAACAGAATACAATGGTTTGCTTGATATTAAATTATTATTTCTACTGTCAACAAAGAATCCGGACTGATCAAGACTGAGGAATTTGATCCTCTATTAAAAGAAGGGCTTTTCAAAATAGTGTCAAGGGACTTGACCTGGTGTGCGTTTGAGCTTAATACACAGTAAACAAAGGCATTGACCGAGCCATCAGCTATCTGCCATCTGCTGCTGTAGACGGATCAGTCTCGCAAGTATCAATTTCTTGTTCACGGCTTGCTTTAGTTTTGGATGAGTTTTGAAGATTTTTTTTTCCCTTCTTTAATGAGAGTTCTACTTATAATTTTGCAATAATTTGAAAAAGAAGGAAATTTAAGAGGATCACAAAAGTTTCATATCAGCTTCCTAAATCCCGAGAAGACATACATGCACAGAGCACAACTCAGCTTTCTCATATCAGCTTCTATTTGTAAATTGTAATATTCACCAATGTAGTTGCATCTTAAGCATCTAAATGACAAAGTTTCAGAATTGGTGTGAAATTTCACAACCTGAGGACTAAGATGTTTTTGTGTAAGAGAAAAGAAACAGCTTAACATTCGTATAAAGGAAAAGTGACTATCTACTATATTCAGTTCTCATAGAATGGACAAACTGGATTTCAATCGCTGCAGCTCAGTTAAAATGTGAGACTCATTGCTTCTTTGTCTTGTAATTGCTGTAGTTGCTTTTGGAATGCAGCCTCTTCTCTTGTTGTTCACTGTTGAAGAAAGAAACAGAGGTTACATTGTAATCGGGTGAGAAAATCAAAACCAAATTCTAAAGGTATGGACTCATAACAGGTAACAGGCATAGAAAATCCAAGAGTCTGAAAAAACACTAAATAGATTGCTCAGAAAATCCAAGAGTCTTCTGGAAAACTCCTGCTGGAATTAAACCAAAAGTCTTCTAGAAAAATCCAAAAAATATATAAAGTCTGTGATGGACAACTCTATACAATGAACAGCAGCTAATCCAGCCACAAATACATGAGGCTTCATGAGTCTGAGCCTGAGCTTCACGAGGCTTGCGCAATGAACATGGTGATGCATAAGATCTAAAGCTTATGGTTGGTTTGCTAGATATTACTAAATCAATAACCTCAAAACTACCTATCTGTATAATATCCTGGAGATGGGGAGCACCCTTTGATATATGTTGCATGATTGGAAAAGAAAACCACTTATTTAAGGATATCTTGCAGGTATTCCTTAAACAGGCATCTTCCTCCATCATCCACCATACTTGCCCCAATTTTAGAACTTTTCTTTGTCGTCTGGACACCCTAAATTTTCTTAGTTTCCAATACAACCTCAACTCTTCTTTACACTGCTGTAGTTGTTTCCTTCCATATTATTTGTCTACTTCTGGTTTCTATCATGCTACCTCTTGATGTCCCGTATTTCCTGGTCTTCCCACTATTATTCCATATCAGTTTTAATTCTCAACAAATGAATCCATCTCAACAATGAATACCACTCCTGGATATGTATATCTATTAGCAATGGAAACCTCTTCACTGATACACGTTATGTCATATTTGTGTCCCTCTTTCCAAAAAGAGTTTTGTGTCAATGAAATTGAAATTGTATATTCAAAACCATAACTACGCTATATAAGGAAAGTCTTACTTTAACATTCACTCAATTACAATGAAAGTAAAAGCAGAAAATAACTTTATGCAATTAACATTTTAATAAGTACGGCTAGGAGTTTAGGGATATCACCTCACTCTCTCCATTCATCTTCTATGTGGAGTTCCATATTGAGTCCTACCAAACTCAAGACATCTTCTTCTGGTGAAAATATGTCCCTCACTTCTTCTGCCTTTGACTGCAAATTGGTGGCATCCTTTTCACATATGTCGAGAAAAACTTCCAAAGAAGACACATGATGATGGATAGTTTTCGATACCAACAGTAGGGGAGAGCTCACCAGCGCCTCAAGCCGCAATATGAGATGGAAGAATCCATCAAGCACCTTACTTATTGCATCTACTATTGTGGTAGTTGAAAAGGTGTTCTCCATAGGACTTTCTTTTATATCTTCTTCAATTTCCGAACAGGCAAGCTTGTAGAGTCGTATCATCCTGGCAGAAACAACCATATCGTTGTTTTCTTGCCCTGAGACAGCTTCGAGCTGGTTAAAAAAGCTGACAAACCTTTCTGTGATTTGTTCATTCTTTGGGATCTCAAAAAATAAATGACAAAGGCTGCGGGAAATCAGGCGCCCCAGTCGAAGTGAGTGAAATTTGATACCCTCCATAGCAGACCAATTGCTGCTATCATTAGCATTTGTGTTCAACCAGTTAACCACACTACAATAACGTCCTGATTTCCTTTGACTGAGAGATATTGCATTGCGTAGGGCAACCACTTCTGCCTCAACCGCAGCCAGAGAAACATACTGTTTTCTCTTCTGGACAGCAACGATATCTTCATACTCCACTAGCCTGCCAATAGCCATGAGCCGAACCCATTCGATTTCTATCTCTATACTGGTGAATTTGGGATTAGATTTTTTCCATACCTGGCTGATGTCAATTTCCATTTGACCACTTGAATTCTTGATAGAATCCCTCAACAAATTTTTAACAATCCACACCTGTGCATCCAGGTTTTCCACGGCTCCCAGAATTCGTTTCTTTTTCAATCTTACACTAAAAGACACACCAGATGGCTCTGTTACTATTGCAGCAAGATCCTTGATTTCACTGAAAATTTTAGTGACAAAGCAGTCCCTTCCTAAAAACTTGTGCTTAACCTCCAATTCCTCCAATTCCTTCAATTCGAAAGCTTCTTGATTTAGAGTTTCTTGCTCTTTCATATCCTTGAATTCTTTGTAAATAATCTTTACAACATTGATGAACTTCAGTAGCAACGTATTGGAGGGAACATTTTCAGACAGCAACCCGTTCACTTGAAAACCCAAATTGACCAACTTCGGTAGTACTGATACTTCTTCATTCCGAGGGAGAACAATGAATATATCTGATAGCATGCAAGAGAGTCTGGCCAATCTTTAAAGCATCGAATTCTTGATTAGCCGATACCTGGATATCCTCCCATCCCACTTCCTCCATGGAAAGAGAGAGATATAGAGATTGAGGTTGTGAACGTCAGGCGTGGTTATGGGGTCTGAGACGGTGCGGTGGATATGGAGGTCGGTGAAGTGCGGTGGCTATGGAGGTACTTGAGCAAAAAGGGTGAAGGCTACGGAGGCGTTTTCTTTTTCTTTTTGGCGCCAGATTTTTAGCGTGAAGAAGAAGATGGACCTAATTTTATAATTTGGGAAAAAATAAAAAAATTCAAATAAACGACCGTCTGCCTGTCTCTGAAATTTTAGGTTTTACAAAGCAAAACGGCGCCGTTCGTACAAAGAATTTTTCCCAAATTATATTTTTCGGTGTCTTTTTCTCACATATATAAAATAAAATAGAAGTCGGAAAGGAAAAGAAACAATTCCTTTTCAGAAAAGGAAAAACACTAGTTGAGAGCCGCCTATAAATACACAATATATACTAAGACGAGAAGAAAAAACGGAGACACAAGAAGCACACACGCAAAAGTAAATTTTCCTGTCAGTCTTGTCTTGTTCGGTCGTCGGTGGTTTTTTAAAGAGAACGAGATAAAGATAGAGACGGTGGCTTTGTCATTGAAATTCATACTCCGATTTTGTTTCAGGTCAGGGTAATCGATCTTACTGGTAGTATGGAGGAGGTAAAAAGGGATGCGATAAAGAACGGTAGACGGTTGATGAAGAGTTTGACGGAGAGGAACCCTAAGCAGCCACTTTGTTGGATTGCATCAGCGAGGTTGGAGGAGGACGCTGGAGAAATGGAGGCAGCGAGGCAATTGATTCAGAAAGGATGTGAGGAGTGTTGTGAATTTTAGACAACCTGAAATTTTGAGATTATAAAGATTAGTCTAAACACAAATTATACTCGCAAGTGCACAAGGTCAATCGTAATATAGCATGGCAAATACGAGGTCATTCCCACGAGGATTGAGTTCAACTTCCAAATAGTCTAACCTAATTTTCTTCACAAATTACTCTAACTACTCTAATTATATAAACAAGAAATTAAACACGTAGCATACTCACGTAAACACAAAAGGGGTTTTTGAAAGAATGATTTAATTAACAACGAAATTAAAAGACAAAATAAGCAGAAAGTCACGAAACACAAGGATGAGAAATTCAAATTGATAAAAGCACTAGGACAATGAATTCACCACTAGTACTCCAATCTAGCCTCTTATTCACCTACCTATTTACTAACCATTTGATGTCGCCACTTAGTTTTCCTTTTTCATGAATTACCTATAGTATTTAGGCTAACTCGTATATTCCTATATGCAATTCGCCTATGGTATTTAGGTCAAATATCAACACATAGAAACTCATTAAGATCAGTGAAAACCTTGAACAAGCATGTAAACCCTAGGAGTATGGTATTTACCCTAGACGAATTACAAATCCTAATCACATGAAGCAAGCCTCAAATTAAGTATGGTATTTACTCTAATTTGCATCTGATTACTCAATTAAAAGTCTAGATGGTGATCAAGCATCAAGATAATCAACCAAGTTATTAAGCACAGTGATTAAGAACCCAACATCAACGGCAATCAATAGATAGGTCAATTAAGAAAACTAGATTATCATACTAGGGATACATCATGCCCTAGCAAAAGAAACTTAGTTACACATAATCATAGAATTCGACATAAACAAAAACATAAAGAAGAAACAATTAAACTTAGCCAATTGCGGTACTCTTCCGGCGTCTCCACTTTCTCCTAGTCTTTTCCGTCCTCCCCAAGGAGTTGTTTCTCATGCTTAAATAAGAAATCCCCATGTCTATTCTTACCCTAGCTGGGCTTTTACAGCAGCCCAACAATAAATAAAAACCTAATTAAAACATAAATCCAAAATGGGTAGGTACTTGACTCCTCTTCCTACTTGGACTGGGATAACATGTCAGTTATTTTGCTTGCACGTTTGGGGCTGTTCCTCCTCCAAGAAAAATAGGGAAAAATAAGTAAATTGTAGATTTTTGTCTTATCTTTCCATCAATATATCGCACGCTTTGAGGAAAAATCAGGAAAGTCTTCAAATGGTCATTCTTCCACAGCAGCACAGTTTTGACGGGATTGCATCTTATGCTGACTTAACTTCAAAGACTGCTCTCATTGGCTGCTCCGAAAATTCTAGAAAAATTCCACAATCATCTTCAAGATCTTAGCTTTTATCTCCAATTGGTCTTGTACTAAAACTCCACCAAAAAGTCGTATTTCCGTTGAAAACAAATTACTTGCTCTGAAAACTGAAAATTGAGAAAATAAAGTAATAAGTCCTTTTTAAACCAAATTCTCCTACAAAAACTAAGTATAAAGAGTACATAAATATGTAATTTTATGGACTTATCAAGGAGTGCCCAAATAGTGAGGATGTGTGGTTGGAGGCGTGTAGGATTGCGATTGCAATTGCGAATGCGAGGAGCAGCCCCAATTCCAATGAAGCAGGTAAGGCTGTGATTGCCCATGGATTGAAGTTGATACCCAATTCGGTGAAGTTGTGGATGCAGGCTGCAAATTTGGAGCATGATGACTCGAATAAGAGCAGGGTTTTGAGTAGAGGATTGCAACACATTCCTGATTCCGTTCTGCTACGGAAGGCGGTGGTTGAGCTCGCCACTGCCGCGAAAATGAGGAGGAGGAGGAGGAGGAGGAGAATGCAAATGCAAGGCAGAGCATGAACTTGTCTTGTGAACCTGAGAGAGCTAGAATGATTCTCGCCGAAGCCCGAGAAAGCGGGAAAGGCACAGAGAGAGTATGGATGAAATCAACAATTGTTGAGAGAGGATTAGGGAATGTTGAAGAGGAGAGGAAATGGCTTGATGAAGGGTTGAAGAAATTTCCTTCGTTCTTTAAATTGTGGTTGATGCTTGGACAGCTAGAGGAACAGCTTGATCGTTTGGAAAAAGCCAAGGAGGCCTATGACTTGGGGCTGAAGCACTGCCCCAATTCTATACCGCTCTGGCTTTCTCTTGCTAACCTTGAAGAGAATTTGAATGAGGTGACTAGTGCTCGTGCAGTCCTCACACTAGCCAGGAACAAAAATCCTCACAACCCTCAACTGTGGCTTGCTGCAACTCGAACTGAATTGAGGCATGGTAATAACAAGGAAGCTGATATTTTGATGGCGAGGGCTCTGCACGAGTGTCCCAATAGTGGTATCTTGTGGGCAGCATATATTGAGAGTATGGTACCCCTTTCTCAATGGATAGCCAAGATTATGAATGCCCTCAGGAAATGTGATTATGATCCCCATGTCATTGCTGCTGTGGCCAAGTTATTCTGGCATCGCAATAAGGTTAAGAGAGCTAGGACTTGGCTCAACAGGGCTGTCACAATTGCCCCAGATATTGGGGATTTCTGGGCCTTGTACTTCAAATTTGAACTTCGGCATGGGACTGATGAGAACCAGAAGGATGTTTTGCGAAGATGCATTGCTTCACAACCAAAGCATGGTGAAAAATGGCAACCTATTTCCAAGGCCCTGCACAACTCTCACCAACCAACTGAAGCTATATTGCATCAAGTGGTGGCTGTACTCGGCAAGGAAGAGAGCTCGCAGCAGGCAAGGCAGGCTCCCCAAACTGATAGACTCTAGTCGTCCGTTCTCCTGGCTTCTCCTTTTTCCAGGTTATATTACTTCTAAAATGTTCTCCAAAGTTGGACCTTTACCAGTAGTTTCACTTGAGGGCATCCTATTTATATGTTACTCTATTTACTTATGAGCTTTTCTCAATTTCATTTTTTATTGCCAATTGCCCTTGGATGGTTCGGTGATGAGGCTTGGCTTGACTTAATAATTACTTCTTGTTCCTATATATATGTCATTTTATACATATTCAGTTTTGAGCTGGGTGTTATTATGTGTTTTCCTTTATCTCTTTGTGTTTCCGATACTCCCCCGTCTATATTCGTTACCCTTTTGATATCGTAATTACTATCTAATTCCTTCCTCATGCCTGTGCTTTTCAACTCTGAGAGAAAACTTGAATTCCTCGCCGGAGATTAGCTGAAGCAGGTAGTCTGAGACATCACAGTAAGAGGGTAGGATTTTGGAAAATCATTGTTGTCCATAGGCAGCATTCCTTACACTAATGCAAGACGCATTGGAGAGGTCAGTTGTTTTCATTGTTTTCAGTACAAATCTAGCCATCTCTAGCTCCTTGGCTGTGAAAATTGTTGTGCCTCCTCTCCATGTGAAGCAATTTGCTACTCTAACAATAACCCTCCATTTTTCTGGAAGAACTTGGATTTTAGCTTAATAAACTTATGCTTCTTCACACTGAAATAAATTCCGGAGATCACAAACAAAAGACATGAGAAACAAGAGCCGAGACCTGCAAGGTTACATTTCATTAAATGTAAATGTTGAAGGGAGCATAGCACTTATCAATTATATTCTAGAGCAGAGGACTTACTTACCTAGGTGAGCTGTGCAGGGCCCGGAAAGACTTTGATATGTTGTGGGATGTAACCTCCTCAGCCACTTCTCCTTTTTCTTGTGGTAATTATATTCCTGGGTTATCTTTGAAATTTCATAATGATGAGTGTCAAAAGATAGATAGATAGACTGACTTTCATAATATGTTCGATGGATAGATAGATAGATATACGATTGTGTGTCAAGAGAACCTTTACCAATTTTGATTTTTATATCACATTGATATGGGGTAATGCTAGGCTTACCACATTTTTCATACCACATTGATACCACCTCTCTAATAGAGGTGGAGCCCACCAATACAATAGGGCCCACCTCTATTAGAGAGGTGGTACACAATGTGGTAAGCCTAACATTTTCCTTTTATATGGTATTCCAGTTTTGTACTTTTGTGGACTCTGGGAGTACTTGGATTGGATATAGTTTAGGCAAATCGAGACAATTCTTTTGTAGGAATAGAAATTAGAATTGTGGAAACTTGATGAGCACGCCCTGCCCTGTCGTGTGCTGCTGATATCTCCAACCATCAACATAGGAAAGATCAGCCTGTACCTGGTTTGCCCATGATAAACCACAAAGTTATGTTTCCCAGAATCCCTGCCTCAAGCACAACAGACTCATTAATGGCTTTGGGAGTGTAAGAATTACAGCAGCCGTTACCACCAGAAGACCACCTATGATGATGAGTCATAGTGGTCACCATGTTACATACCTTAACCCATTCACTGTGCACCTTAGTTGACCCTCTCATAAAACCAAAGTAGTCACTCACAACAACTCATGTGTATGAGTAAGACTGTGAACTTGTTTGCAGTGTCAGAGATTGTCTCATAGTACTCAAATTCGTTGCAGCAATATGAGGAGCTGTAGCCAGTTGGACTAAAGTACAACAACATTAATAATATTCTTCCTATTTTAATGGTATTGCAGCTATAAGCAACTGAGTTACTTACGTGTACCTAGGATGGAGAAAGCTGCCCCACCTCAATAATATTACTTTTTCCTGAGAATGACTTCTGGCGGGATATAGGAGCTGATGCAGTTTAGTATGTCCTTTCCCATGGAACATTATCCTTTCCCAATACCAAATGGGGTAGGGTGCTGTGAGATTCCAGCACATTCTTTTTGGCAGGGGGGCTTGGAGTTGTTGACTTCGGATAGTGCTGCCAACAAAAACTATGAAGCTAAGGTCAACCAAGAGGGTTTGTGGAAGAGATGGCCTAGTATGAGAAGCAACATCCTTTCCATTTTATCCTTCCTTCCTTCAACATGTAAGTGAAATTTTGGTTTAGAGGGCTCAATGATGTATTGAAGAAAAGGATTTACGTCTGCTCCTTCCGCGTTTCTTCCTTTCACGCGGCATTAAATCGCAACTCTAGTTTTCTTATTGCGAGGTCAAGGGTTAGGCTCAGTATATGACCAAATGCACTTGCTCCCTCCTTGTTTCTTCCTTGAAGCAGTCGCTTAGAAGAACATATGGTCTACTATTAAATGCTTAATTTCATATTTTTTCAACACCGTTTTACATATATGCATGTCTTGATTTTTTGTTAATGCCTCAAGAGAAATTGGAACATACCCAAGAAGGAAAACGTAGTTTCCAGTTCAGTTAACAATGTTTCTTGACCTTAGCAGTAATAGGTAAGGTTGCTACAGCTTCAAGATGTATCGAAAATGCCCACAGAACCTATTACAATAGATCAAAGCTTCAATCAAATGTGAGTAAAAAGTAACAGCATCATACAAACTGACGTGAGTAAAAAAAACTGGCTGCAAGCTTCCTTTCCAAACAACTGGCAGTCCAAGAAGACGTTCCTTTGCTTAACTTCAGAATTAATCAGGTTATAATGAATTATGCTGATCATGTGATGTCAATTACTTTTTGGTTGATTATGGGGGTTTGGTTTGTACAGTGCCATCTGGATCGGCATATGTCATGGGGCATGGACGTGATGTTCATTGTGAAAAATGGAAAGGGTCTAGGAGCCCAAATTTTACTTCCGCCACCAGGAATGCCTCCAGGCTAATTGCTG
Organism: Prunus fruticosa; assembly: GCA_018703695.1. NCBI lineage: Eukaryota > Viridiplantae > Streptophyta > Magnoliopsida > Rosales > Rosaceae > Prunus > Prunus fruticosa. The sequence continues at coordinate 59,252,101 of CM031918.1, read as the reverse complement.
CAAAGCTCTGGCTGTATGTTCACGGCAATACATTGGGGCATGCAGTCCTTCCTTGCCTACCATTATACTACACTTTGGAATGCCCAGGATATATAGATACATATGCCATAAAAATTTACCTGGTCTTGTGAATATTCCAAAAGAAGTGAGAATAGTATTTGCTTGCTAGACCTGCAAATGTCTGAAAAATAAATTATTTTGAAAGATTGGTTCCAATGGGTTTGAACTATCAAAAAATTCTGTATTTATGTTGTAGATATTGATATTTAGTTAAGTTGTTTTCCAGTTTCCCATATAAAATAGAAGCAGGACGAGAAGAAAAAATAGAAACATAAACGCACGCTCACACTCTCATACACAAACACAATTTTACTATCTCAATCCCCGCCTCTGTCATTTCTCATACTAGAAACCTTTTCGCATATACATATATATTTCTTCACTATATTTGTCACTCTCTCCTAAAGATAACTATTTTATGTCGATGAAATCAATATTGTATGTTTAAACGGATAACTACCTCATAAGAGCATCTCCACCCGTAAGGGCTAAGGCTAAGTCTAGGGTAAGGGCAAGCAAAGGGCTGCCACTATTCATGTGAATAGTATTAGTCTTGCCATTTGTGGTTCCACCCATGAGGGCTAAGTCTAGGGCAAGTCTAAGGCAAATACTATTTATTGTACTTTATTTCCTTCTTTTTTTTTTTAAAACTATTAATTTTGATAATCTTTTGTAATTAAGTTTTCGGATAAGATTTTTGGTTATCACGTGTCCATTATTTTTCAGAAAAGATTTTCGGATGAGAATCTCGGTTGCCACGTGTCTTATTCAGATAAAATTTTCGGATATTCATTAAAAAAATTATAATCTCATATTTCAGATAAGATTTTCACCCTCTAAAATTGTGTCACGTGTCCCATGTTAGATTAGATTTTCAGATATTTAAAAAAAAATTATAATCTCAGATTTCAGATAAGATTTTCACCCTCTAAAATTGTGCCACGTGTCCCATGTCATATAAGATTTTCATATATGTTTAAAAAATTATAATCTCATATTTCAGATAAGATTTTCACCCTCTAAATTTGTGTCACGTGTCAAATGTGAGTGAAGAGTAAAAAATATTGGAAGGAGAAGAGTTTGTATGGATAATTAGTGTGGAAAGTGAATAATGTGAGTAGAGAGTAAAACATATTGGATGGAGAAGAAATTGTATGAAGATTTGGTGTGGAAAGTAAATAATACATAATTTTTTGGTTTTTTTTATAAAAAAATTTCAGAATTTTTTCAATTTTTTTTGCAATTTTTTTAGCCCAAAAAAACGAGGACCGTCGGATTTCTGGAAAAAAACTGATCTGAGAGTCCCGGTTGGACACATGGCACATGCCCGTTGGAGGCTGTTAGGGCTAATGTCAGCGCGCGAAAGTCAAATTTTTTTTACAGTTGGCGAGTGTAATTCACGCGCCAACGGTATAAAAAAAATTGAATTGCCACATGCTGACGTCACGTGACGTCACAGCCCTCAGGCGAAACCGGGCTTGAGGCTGCAGCGCTGGAGCTGCCTTGGGCTTGGTCGGGGGGCCTTTTGCCCGGTTTTGATGCAGAGCTGGAGCTGCTCTAAAAGGACAGCCTTAACCTTCACTCAATTACATTTTAAAGTAAACACAGAAAATAACTTCATGCAAAAAGCATTTTAACGGGTACAACTAGGAGTCTAGGACTATCACCTCATTATCATTAGTCCATGCATATTATATGTGGAGATACGTTCATGAGTTGTACCTTAGATGCCATCATTCCCGCTCGACAACATAACATTTCCTTCCTTGCTTACATGTTTAACCAATCTATCAGATTGTATTCCATGCTTCACTGCAAGGACCTCCGCCCAATTGCACCAAGAAGACGTATTGTATTTTCTTTCTCGCTGAAACGATATCATGATTGTCCACCACATTGCCATTCGTGCAAATAGACATCGATCGACCCCATTCCCAAATTTCGATATATCCGCACCTTCATGATGTCCATTTGAACACTTGGATTAACATGTGAGTGCTTTGCATTCAAATGGATATCATAAAGTTGTGGGAGAAATCGAAATATGGAAATGGCTTTATTGGATGTGCAACTATTGATGCGTAAATCGAAAGGCGTCGGATGATGTCAATCTGCATTGGTGGGAAGGTGGTGGATAATGATGATATTGTTGGCGCAATTGGGGCGGAGATCCTTGCAATAAAAGGATGGAATACATGTTGGAAGCAGAAGAGCAGGGAAGTATTGCACTCGATGGATTGGTTAAACGTGCATGACCAACAAGGTGGAAATGGTATTCTGTCGATGGAATAAGAATTCATGCATTTCGACTCGGGTACAGCATCACATTAGGAAGAACAAAACGGGGGGAAATATCTCAAGGTAGTTACCACACATCCTTTCCATTACCCTGTTTGTCTCTGTTTCGTTGCATTTGCCTCACATGTGAACAAAGAATCATCCCACAAGATCACCAGCCTCACAGCTCAAGATAACCTTTCACTTTTCATCTGTGGCATGGCTCTCTTCAAGTTGCATAACATTGGGTTTATGGAGCATGGCAGTTATAATAAATTTAAAGGAAGTGTCCCTCTGCTAGTCATGTTTGTGTCTTGGCAATATAATTTATGAATCTCAGTCACCTTTTCTTTGATTGTTCTATTCGGGCTAGACTTTTGGGTAAGTCTGGCATTCACTGGTTGAGGCAACCTTGCCCAAATTTTTTTTTATGGGCTCCTTAACAATGGAAGGGAGGGAGATCCTCTGTCTACTATTGTCAAGAAGCTTCGCCTTTCCATGTACTGCTGTTAGTGACAGAAACGTTCCTCCACTACCAGGAACTGGAACGTTTCTACTCTAACAAGCCTCCTCTCATGGTTCTTAAGTCTGTCATCACCATTCACCACTGTGAGAAGTAGGCTTTGCTCTGTTTCCTTTTATCCTGCCTCTTCCAACCTTGCTGTGGCTTCTGAGTGGAGATTGCCTTAGCTCTTGGTATGGTTCAACTTCATAGTGAAAATTGAAAGGGTCTAGCAGCCCAAATTTTACTGCCACCGCCAGGAATGCCACCATGCTGATTACTGCTATAGAGCTTGCGCTGGCCGTATATTCATGTAGTCATAAAAATTTACCTGGCCTTATATGATTTGTTCCAAAGAAGTGAGAGTGTTATTTTTTAGCTAGACCTGCAAGTGTCTAAAAAATCAAATATTTTCAAATACTCGTCCCCATGGGTTAAACTATCAGGATACTTTGTCCGAAAGAAAGCTCCCAACCACATAGGCTAATGGATAATTAAAAACAACACCTAATTTGAGAAGCAAACCATGTACAACAAAGGAAGAAAACAGAGGGAAAAACTCAAAGTAGCTGTCACATATCCTTTCTATTGCCCTGTTTGTCTCTGTTCTGCATTTGCCTGCCAACAAAGAACCATCTCACCAGATCATCAGTCTCCCAGCATGCAGTTCTGACTTAGCACGGTTTGGATCCACTCTGGGTACAGCTCTAGAAAACCTCTCACTTTTAATGTCATGGCTGTCAACTTTAACTCTAGGATACATGTTGGACAGCCTATGTAGCTTCCTGGCCACTTGTTCCATTGTTGGCCTTTCTGCTCTACTCAACTTGAGGCAGCTCTTAGCAAGGTCCGCAACTGCTCTGATTTGTTCTCTGCTTCCCTCATTTACAAGTTGTGGCGCAACAATCTGAAAGAGGCCACATTGTTCTCCAGACAAAAGGAAATAGGACGTTATAACTCTTTGATTTTCTGGTCTATCAAAGGATACGGGCATCTCCCCAGTTAAAAGTTCTAATAAAACGGCTCCAAAGCTATAAACATCGCTCGTCTGTCAGCTGCCCTGTATGGAGATACTCCGGATCTAGATAACCAAGTGTCCCTTGAACCAATGTGCTTATCTAGGATTCAGTACTAGGGACCAACCTCGAGGTCCAAAACCGGAGATTTTGGCCATGAAACAATCAGTTAAAAGTATGTTGGAAGATTTGACATTTCCATGAATGATCATTGTTTTTTATGAGTCTGCCGCAGAATGAAGATAAGCAAGAGCAGCTGCAGATTCTGTGACTATCTTCAAAAGGATATCCCAAGGCAATGAACTTTAATTTTCTCATTGGTATGATGAATGTAGTCGAACAGGGTCCCGTTGCAGGCAAGTTCATGGACCAATACGGGAGCTTCAGTCTCTAAACAGCAGCCCAAGAACTTTACCAGGTCTTGATGGTTTACTTTAGTAAGAGTGACAATTTCACTTATAAAACGCTCAATTTGGCCCTCCGCCACTAATTTTTCTGGCGAAAGTCCTTTATGACCCTCATATTCTGGAATGTGTCCAATAGATGTGTCCGAAGAACCTATGCCAATTTTTATGTGGTATTCCTGTTTCGTACATGTGTGGATTCTGGGAGTAGTTGGATGTAGTTTAGGCGAACTAGAGACAATTCTGTTGTAGGAATAGAATGGTGGAAACATGATGAGCGCGTCTTGTCGTGTGCGCTCATGTCTCCTACCATCAACATAGGAAAGATGAGCCTGGACCCGGTACGTTTGCTGCTGCTACTCATGATAAGCCAGAAAGTCATGTTTCCCATACTCTCTGTCTCGGCCTCAGATACAAGACATAGGGCGTCACTTAACGAGAACATTCTGAGCGGCCGCGCTGTTGATCTGTGCACCTCAACAATTAAGATGGATGCAGAAGAGGATACAGATCTTCGACTTTGCTTCAGAATAATATCCCCACTGAAAAACTTACACAGTGCAGGTCATTAGTTGATTGGTTGTTGGTTATAAAATTATGGTGCCACATTGTAGAACTAAAATTGTATGCATGGCTTAACTCATCTCAACTCTCAAGATAACCAGAGTAACAACTGAAAAGTTCGGCCACTATGTATTTTTTATAAATATATATTAATTTTATTCAATAATATGTGAAAATTATGTGTATAATATGTGAATTTTGTATGTATTATTGAAAATTTTGTAAAAAAACACGTGTATTAAACATGAAAAATACATACGGCTATACTCTTTAAATATATAATGGGGTCCTTTTTGAAAGAAATTGTTTTCTTCCTAATTTTTCGTTTATCGATAAGAGTAGTTTAGAGCATTATCCATTACTATTTGGCCATTATCCGAGTCTCTATTGTCTGCTTTTTTTTATTTTATTCTTTTCCAGAGTTATTACCCATATAAAGAATTTAGCATTTTCCCATTTAATATTCGTATTATACACGTACGTATGTATTTTTCAATAATACTTTCGTTTTGTCACTTAGAAGAACATATCGTGTATTTTTAAATGCTTCACTTTATATATTTCAACATCGTTGTGTGTCTTGATTTATACACATTACATAAATTGATGTACTTTAAAATTGGGAACCAAAGAGAATTCCAGATTTTTGATGATCAAGAGGAGCTAGGGTGCAAATTCAAGTGAAGGGCTCGTGACCATGAAGGCGGCAAGGCACATATTGAATACAAAACAAAAGGTTAAACACATAAAATGTGAGTGTGGGTGATTGGTTGGTATTTATTATAATCCTGCTTTCCTTTTTTCTTTTCCTCCAGATTGATTCCAAAACAGGTATGATAGACGATGCAGATGCATTAGATAGTTCTGGAAAATGTGGTAGCACTGACTGTCCCACCAGATCACCGTAAACTATTAATCATGATAATGTTGCTGCTCTATACAAATTACAATATTAATGCATGTATGGAGAAAATCCCATGACAAGGATGACAGCGGTCAGCTTTGGTTCTACATCCTCAAGTATGTATCCATTGCTTTTGTGTTAGTGGAAATCACACATCCAAAATGATCCGCTTCAAGCAGGAAGCTTAAGCTCCTCGTGTTTCTTCCAGCTGAAGAAAAATCAGAGTAGCTTGTTGTCAGTAGGAAATAGCAGCACTCAAGGTTCATTATCAAAATTGGTTTCACGTATTGGTGCCAATTTCCAGCAGCAAACAATCATGTTCCTAGAAGCTATATCAGATATGCTGGTTTTTAACAATGCGCATGGAAACATGTTTGCAAAGCCCTTGCTAGGTATTCCAACATGTTTCTGGCTTCCACGCACACACGGAAATAAAACAAACTATTCTTAGGGGAACAATTAAAGACAAAAGAGTAGAATAATGAAGTTACCTCTTAATATAGTAGTAGAAAAAGTCAGCATAAAGAGCAGTCTGAACAAGGCCTGAAACCCAAGCTGTTTTGGGCATTTGACAACAAGTTATAATTCGTTGTATCACTTTAGCTAAAATGGGATACAAGAGTACCAAGTGCAAGCTATAAAGGAGAACTTACGTATCCAGAGAACTCTGTGAAGCTCTGTGAAGAAACGATAAATCCAATTGAGAAGATATAGGGCTCGGTAAGCACTGCACAGAGACAGAGTTACCAAACAAATATAACACCGCAGATAAATTAAATCCGAAAAGCATAAACAAGGTAGTAGAAGTGAATCTATGATCCTAACTAGTTGTAATCAAGTTGCATTGCAGATAAGAAAGTGGATAGTACAAAAGCAAATTCATTTTTGTGCCTCAGGGGAATCGGAACATACCCAAGAAGGAAAACGTAGTTTCCAGTTAAGTTATCAATGTTTCTTGACCTTTGCAGTAAAACCAATTGTGGTACAATTGCTACGGCTTCAAGATATATCGAAAATGCCCACAGAACCTATTACAACAGAATAAATCAAAGCTTCTATCAGATGTGAGTAAAAAGTAACAGCATCATACAAACTGATGGGGCTTAAAAAAGAAAACTGGATGCAAACAACTGGCAGTGGCAGGTGATTCATTTAAAGGCATAATAAGCTGATCAATAAGGGCATAAGAAAGAGGAGGATAAATGCCTCGTACCTCAATTACTGTAAAAGAACGCGGAATCAGAAGAGCCAGCCCCAAGCATAAAAGGATGAGGTAGTAATGTCTGAAAGTATCTTGATCTTTGTTGTAGGTTTGCCTCACTACTTTATGGTACCTCATGTGCCAGACCGTGGCAAGAGAAGTTCCAATAAAGATGAGCTTCCCTAAAGTGTTATACAAGGAGTGATACTTGATAACCAAGTCAATGTATCGAGTAAGAAAGACCAACCCGTAGAGTTCTTGAGTTTTGACTGAAATTCCTGGTTAAATGCAATAGTTGAACAAGTTGTCAACTCTGAATTTGGGGAATTGAGTCAAAATAATTCAACAAAAACGACCATTTTTATTTTCAGATGCATATGAGAATAAGGGCATATCTCTGCATACTTCAAGAATATGAAATCTGCAAACCTAACAAGGAATTTACAAAACAAAAAACCCAAAAGCTTTCAAATCGACCACCTCCACCCTTCTAACAAATACATATTCTTAACCAAACCAGAATCAATCAATTGTCGAACAGTTAAAAATGGAAAATAAAATAAAATGGGGTTTGAGAGTTTGAACATAACATCATTCAGTCCAAGCTGCCACAATAATCTCATGTCAAAGCACTAATTCTCAATTAAGCGATAAACATGCATGGCACAAAAAAGATATTGGTCAACTCATCAGGAACACATAGGAAAAACAAAAGCAACAACTGTCTAAAGGACGTAAGAGAAAGGTAAGACTGAATGAACATATTCATACCTGCACAAGATTTGGTGGTGCGGATCTTACGGAACAAGACCACTATGCTCAGCAGATGGGTTATGTCTCCTGCTAACCTAAACAGATTCATGATTTTATTACGGTTAGCTACTGCTTCGTCTCTAACTTGAAATCTTTGTTTCCTTTCGTTCCGTGGATTGTTTTGCTTCTTGCTTGCTCTTCTCTGCCTTGTTGGTTTCAGCAGAAAATGCTATCAGACTTTCAAACCCAATGTAAGTGCTTTTTTCCCCGTTGGTTTAAAGTTGACGGCTCGTATAGCACGCAGCGTGAGCATTGACTGCCGGCAGGTCTTTGACAAAAAAAGGAAAAAAACATACATGTACTTTGTCTGATCTTCCTCCCCGTATCTGCCATTCTTCGCTTTGAATGTTGACATGATCAGGGAGGGAGGAACTACTTATTTGTGAGACCAAGTTTTTCTGTTGATCAGGGTAGCTGGCCCACCAAAAATATTGGGTTGGAGTCTGGAGAGCCATGCGACGGGTCGTTATCTTTTCCTTTTGGGCTTGGGCCCCAAATTTGTTAGATTTTGTTAACAATGATGAATTTCTTTTATTCTTGGGCTACTAGTAAATAGTCACAATTCGGCTTGGCAAGTTTTAATACTCAATGACATGTTTTGTTTCGTATTGCCACACTTGAGTAAGGGGAAGAGGTATTTTCTCATACACGCACTGTTAAAGTGTTCAGGGGTATAAATTTGAGGTCACTAGATGTAAGTCAAAGGGTTTTTTTTCACTAAGTTAGACTTTGTTGACAAGACACATGCTTACTTACTACAAATGAGTTTGAGAATAAATAATTCACTATAATTTCAAACTTTGCCATGTTTATTTACACATAAAACTTTTAAGTTATATGTGTATTTCACCTTAAATCAATACTCTAATACCCTCAAAATCAAGAACTTGATCAATTAGGAAGGGATAGTTAATCTAATTCCAATTCCTTATTATATTCCTAATTTCCTCAATTCCAAATAAGTAAACATGTCATAAACCACGAACCAAGTCAGTATTGAGCGGGCCAAATCAATTCATATTGATTGGGTTGGTATACCAAGAATTTCAATTTGAATTGGTTGATATTGGTTTTTAAGAGAGTGAAGAAATAAATTAAAATTAAAATATGTCAAGTGTGCGATCTATTTTAATATAATAAAATACAAGATGGATCCAGGGATACCCATTATCCAAACAAAACCTTTAACCTTGATAAAAATTTATGCAATTTCACAAGTAGTAAAAAGTTTAGTTCGGATTCGGAAGCTGGCTAAATCTCAGAAGATGCAAATGCAATTTATACTTTGATGATTCTCCTCACCTTGTTATACTACGTGACAAGGAAAGGAAGGATCATTGAAAATGCCAATTGATTCTAATCGGAGGCCATGAACCGTAAAAGCCCAAGATTCGCACTATCAAAAGCCCAAAAGTGTAATTGAGCTTTCCTGGCACATCATCCGTAAGCTATTGGGCAGCCCAAGTACCCCGTGCCGCTAAAGTACCAGCTAGGACTCGGAGGCAATAATATTCCAGCAGATTCTCGAAGCGAAGCCAATTCCCCCTTTTAAATATTCAGACAAATTTTGACCAAAGGAAAAATAGGAAAACTAAAATTCCCCTTTCAACCCTTCCAAAGAATTTTTAAAGATACAAAATATAAAAGTGTACCCAATTACGTATTGACAAAATAGGCAGCTTCTTCAACTACAGCGTCACAGGACAGCCAGGCAAACCGGCCCCATTCGACCTTTAGTTAACTTTTACCCTCGTACACTTTAGTTTTCCATAGACCCATAGTCACGCAAATTAATAAATTTTAATTTTAATTTTTGAAGAGCAAAAGTCCACCTACACCCGCAAAAGACTAAATGGCCATATTTGTAGGGTGGATAGATACAACTATATTCTAGGGCCCAAGTATCTCTCAATGAACTTATTTTCGGTCACGCACGGTTACAATTTACAACAACATTTAAGAGACAAACCGAGTCACTAAAAAATTCCGAATATCTCATCTGGGGGAGGGAGTCCATAAATAAATAAACGAAGAGAAGAAGAGGAGGCAAAAGCACACAACGACGGAAAGAGAGTAAAGACCCCAAATTCAAAGTTGAAACCCAAACCCCAACAAACCCCAAATCCCACCCTACAAACAAACAAAGAAACAACCCCCCCGTCCCCCTCCCTTGCCTTCAGTTGCTCACTCGCTCGCTGCACGCTACCACTGCTTCATTTTCAAGCTGTCTTTATTTCCCTCCCCCCTCTCTATCTTTTCCTAATTAATATAAATTAAAAACACACCCTTTCCTTCTCATCAACACAACACTGTTCTCCTCTCTCTCTCTCTCTAGAATCTTTCTCTCTCCTAGGGTTTGGGTGTTTCCTCATCTCTCTTTTCACTCCCTTGCCCTCTAGGGTTTATCCGACTGTGCTTGATCGTCCTCCCTCGTCTCTATCTCACGCACTTGGCCATGGCGGCCGAGAAGCTTAGGGACTTGAGCCAACCGATTGACGTCGGCTTGCTCGATGCCACCGTCGCTGCCTTTTACGGCACCGGATCTAAGGAGGAGGTGAGGGCTTCGTGCTCCTTTCTCTCTCTACTCTCTGTTTCTTTTCCGACCTAGTGTGGCCAATTTGCTACTGCAATCCAGGTTTTTGGCCCTAGGGTTTAAGCCTGCCTTACGAGGCCTTCACTTTAGATACCTTGTGCTTTCTGTTTGGTTTTCAAGACGTTGAGTGAAAATTGAAGCTCTCTCAGTCTTAGGGTTTAACACTTGAAAACCGCTTTTGTTTTTTATTTTTTTTATTTTAATAACTTTAGACCCAACTAGGACTTAGCATCGATGTCTTTCTCTGGGAACAGTTAGCTTTTGATGGATTTCTGAACATTACATATCTGCCTATTTTGTGGTCTTCTGGTACTGTGATTAAGAAAAGAGATTTTTACTGATTGGTTGATATTGCGTAAGTTTGTATGTTCCGCTCAAATAATTTCAAAAGGCTAGAAAAAATGGGTTTTCTATCCCTTCACATTCTTAGCTTTACAGGAATTTTTATTTTTATTTTAACCTACTAATCCAAGCAACTTTTGTTATTCTTAGCGTAGGTTTTGTATTTGAGTAATCGATGTGTTGGCAAGTTATATGCTTAACTTGTAATATTCTGGGCTGTAATATAGTTTTTTTTAGTAGTTTATTTTCTAAGAGTTTTTCCCCAAACGTTGGCGATGCAGAGGACAGCTGCAGACCAGATATTGCGGGACTTGCAGAACAATCCGGATATGTGGCTCCAAGTTGTGCACATTTTACAGAGCGCCAAGAACCTAAACACCAAGTTCTTTGCCTTGCAGGTCAGTTTTGTTGCATAACAATCTATAAGACTGCATTTTCCTTTTGTCTAACTAGGCTGCCGTCAGATGCCCGGACGGTCATTGCACTAGGGCAGCAAGGCCACAGCAGGGCTGTGACAGGCATTTCAAAACTGCCAAAAATAGAATGCCTTTATGTGGACTTGACAAGAATAATAATCAAGTTGACTACCTTGGGAGCATGTTTCTGTCCTTCATGAAAGAAGGCATCTTAGTAAAGTCTACAGAACGTTTATACCATCAAATCTTGCTGCATATTTGTTTAGCTTGTTAATAGTTTGATGCTTTGGAAAATTTGCTATTCTACTTTCCATCACAACCTGCATAAATCTTTCTGTCCCTATTTTAAGGTGCTGATCTCATGAGGGTTGTCTTTGCATCCACTTATAGGTCCTAGAAGGGGTTATCAAGTATAGGTGGAATGCATTACCTGTTGAACAGCGAGATGGAATGAAAAATTATATCTCTGACGTCATTGTTCAGGTATGAGTCATGTAGTAAATCTTTGAGGAGGGGAAGTTTTGCTAGTGTTAAATCTTGTTTGATAGTTTTTTCACGGGCTTTATATTCTTTCTTACCTTTTGTTCCTCTTTCGAAGCTATCAAGTAATGAGGCCTCTTTTCGAATGGAGAGACTGTATGTCAACAAACTCAATATTATATTGGTTCAGGTATTTCCTTGCTTCCCTCCCTATGAGGATCATTGCCTTTGTTGCTTGTTTTTTGGGGTTAATTGTTTGTACCATGCGCTGTGTTTACTTTTCCATTATTCCATTGATTCTTTTCACTTCGATTGTATTCACAGTTGTCTCAGAAAATCTGTGTATTTGAATTTATCTTGGTCTATTAAAATCTGAAATTGCTTGCTTTGGTAGCTTTGGACATGTGTTGTAATGTAATATATTGAGGTTACTCCATATACAGATTTTAAAGCATGATTGGCCTGCTAGATGGCGAAGCTTTATACCGGATCTTGTTTCAGCAGCTAAAACTAGTGAAACAATTTGTGAGAATTGTATGGCCATATTGAAAGTAAGCCTTTTTAATTTTCAATTTTTTCAAAGATAGAAATCAAATTTAGTATGGCTCATTGAGTAGCTACTAATTGCTGGAATATGTTACCCTCAGCTTCTAAGTGAAGAGGTTTTTGACTTCTCAAGGGGGGAAATGACTCAGCTGAAGATTAAAGAGCTTAAACAATCATTGAACAGGTAATTGGCTGATGACTTTGGCATCTTTGTTCGTAATCAAAAGAGCTTTTCAATTTATTGTGGTATTGACATGTCAATTTATTGTGTTGGCCCAAACTTTTTACTTCCTGTTGTGTTCGATCTTTTTTGCAGTGAGTTTCAACTCATTCATGAGTTATGCCTTTATGTACTATCAGCATCTCAAAGAGCCGAGCTCATACGTGCAACATTATCCACATTGCATGCTTTCCTCTCGTGGATTCCCTTGGGTTATATATTTGAGTCCCCTTTGGTATGTATAACACTGTTTTGTAGTTCTTGATTACCCTTTTAAAGGATTTATCCTTATCTTTCTATATTGTGTGTGTATTTTACAGCTTGAAACCCTTCTAAAATTTTTTCCCATGTCTTCTTACCGAAATCTCACCATTCAGTGTTTAACGGAGGTATGTTGTTGTTCCATTTCTGTTGAAGCAATTATCTGGTAGTTTAACTTATCTCAAAAGAAACAAGGAGATAATGCAGTATTTGCCTTTTCGATGATTTAGGTTTCATCATATGTTTTTTTGGGTTTTCAGGTTGCAGCACTTAGTTTTGGTGAATTCTACAATGCACAGTATGTTAAGATGTATAATATATTCATGGTCCAGTTACAGGTGTGCCACTATCAATTTTGTATATGTTATGCCTAATTTAACATAACATTCAGAGTTCAATATGCAGTTAGTAATACATGGGATGGGAAAATATGTATAATTTGATAAATTTATTGTAAAATGTGGTTAAAAATTCAGCCAAATATGAAGATGAGTTTATAAACTTGGTATGCACTAGATAGTATATAATAAAGATATGGGGTCTAAAAATTAAAAGTAAATATTTGATTTTAATCAATTGTTTTTTTTAAGAAAATTACTCATAAGCGAAAAGTTTACAGAGACATGAGTATTCTTTGAACTACATAGACATTCAATTTACATATTCTCAATGTATATGACTTTGGGAAAATTTTCTGATTTCCTAATTTCTTTTTTGTTGGAACCAATCAGACTATTCTCCCATCTACCACAAACATCCCTCAAGCTTATGCAAATGGATCTAGCGATGAACAGGTATATTGTCTTTAATGATTTTAGGCTTCTCCTGTTGTTGTATTTAACTAATTCATATGATGTTGTTTCTTCAGGCATTCATTCAGAACTTGGCACTGTTTCTCACTTCGTTTAACAAGGCAAGTTTGTTGTCTTTCAGATGAATATGTTGATATATTGCTTTGCCTTCACCAGCCGTATTTGACAAAGACTTTTCTATCAATAGATAGGATTTAGTGTTCAATATAGGGGATATGATAGTTCTGCTGTTGGGTTTAGTTCTGTGTTGATCTTTAAGCCTCCAATGATGATGCTATTAATTGTCTCCTTTTTGCAGTCACATATTCGTGTGCTTGAAACCACACAAGAGAATATAGCTGCATTGCTGATGGGTCTTGAATATCTAATAAACATCTCATATGTGGATGACACTGAAGTTTTTAAGGTATGATTAATTATGATGTGCTCTCTAGCACCCACCCCGAAGGCCCAATCTAGCTCTTTCTCTCTTTTCCCATTTGAACAGATGAAGTGATAATTTGACTTAGACTTGGTTGTTTGATCGAGCAGGTTTGCTTAGACTATTGGAATTCCTTGGTTTTGGAATTGTTTGAGGCACATCATAATTTGGATAACCCTGCAGCAACTGCAAATATGATGGGGCTGCAGGTAATTTAGATACTTTTATCTTTGAAATTTTTGTTGGTTTGAGTTTTCTGTTTTCTACTTCGTATGGATGTATCCTCTAGTTTTACTTGAATCCCCATATTTTTCTTTAGTATGACTGTTCAAACTTATTTTTTATCTCTTTGTGTTGAATAAAGATTTATGATTTGAAATTGGTAGTAGATAGGTAAGTATTTTCTAGGTTTCCATCAACAAGAGGGTTTTGTCTAGGGAAAGATCAATTTATCATCTCAGAACTCGCTAACCTTCCATCTTGAAAGAGACTGAACAAGTCTGAGTTAGGTAGGTGTCTTGAAAGTTTTTTGAAAATTTGGGGAGATTTTCAGTTAACCATTGGAACCTTTATCATTTTCCTATCAATAAAATTCAAATCTTTTACCAACAAATTTTGAGACAGTAGGTTTTTAAGCATTTTGTCCATGTCACTCTTGCTCATTCATGTCAACAATCACATTAACCATGTAAATGCAATGCTTCTTTAGTTTTGTTTAAGAAAGTGGATTTTCTGTGTATGAGGTTAGATATGGTATGGGGCAACTTTCTTGTTGGAAATTATGTTCAAAAGACTTTTGAAAATACTATCTACAGAAGCTTTTTAAATTTATTTTATGCTTCATAGTAAAGACACCTTTATGTCCAGGGTTTCACTCACTCATCTGTATAATTTTGCAAGTTTGCCATCTATATTGTTTTTTGATGGTCTACTTTGTACTGAATAAGCAGATGAATTTGCTTCCTAGTATGGTTGATGGCCTTGGCTCACAGATTATGCAAAGGCGGCAAATATATGCCAGTATTATGTCAAAGTTGAGGTTGCTCATGATCTGTCGAATGGCTAAGCCAGAAGAGGTTCTCATTGTTGAAGATGAGAATGGGAACATTGTTCGCGAGACCTTGAAGGACAATGATGTTCTTGTTCAATATAAGGTGATACATTTTCATTTTGTTGATGTATTTGTAATTGCTACACTATTAAAATAATGTTAAACCTTCTTGTAATGAATAAAAAGAAATAATAAGATCTCTGATGGGTGAAGTTATCTTTGCGAAAGCAGACTTTTAGTACCTTTATAGGTGTCATTGTCAAAACAATTTAGGGATGCTGCTTTCAATTTAATTCAGCATGATATGGTGGGTGTTATTAGCTGAATGCATTTTAATCTTACCAGAAACTCAGTTTCTATGATATGCTTCTTTCTTAGTAATAGAAAACGTATTGGATTATTTGTTATTTTCTTTCTTGAATGTTTTCTCACTTACTTTTCTTATCGGTGTCATTTTGATCTTGTAGATCATGAGGGAGACACTGATATATTTGTCACACCTTGACCATGAGGACACTGAGAAGCAGGTAAAGGGAATTTTTTGTTTTCCTTTCTATGAAGTAAAAGTAAACAATAATTAAGCCTTACTGTTATATTCTTTTGATGCATGACCCTGCAAGGTGTTGCTTGTAGCATGATGTTCTCGTCTTAATAAATGTTTCATATGTGATTTAAATATACATGACTTTAATCGAGTTCATACATAATAGTTTCTGAATGGTCATAATGCGAATTTTATGATTTATTTTACTTTCACAATATTTTCTTTGCATCTTAATAAATTTTCCCCCACTCTGCCTCTTAAGTGAATCTTTTCTAGCACCAAGAAGATTCCTTTTGCTGTAATCTCTTTTGTGGGGAACCTCTAACAGTGAAGTAATTATTCCTATATTGTATTTCTATTGACATTCGAACACAGATGCTAAAGAAATTAAGCAAGCAACTCAGTGGTGAGGATTGGGCATGGAACAACTTAAACACCTTATGCTGGGCAATAGGGTCCATATCTGGTTCCATGATGGAAGAACAGGTATTGTTTGCTCTCTGTCCCTTGTTTTGCATAGTCTGCATCTATTTGATGATCCATTGTTGTCTCACGCTCTTTATGCAGTTATTATTCTAGAATGCCTCTTGATGAATGTACCTTTTCCTTTTGCAGGAAAATAGATTTTTGGTGATGGTCATACGTGACTTGCTGAATTTATGTGAAATCATAAAAGGGAAAGATAACAAAGCAGTTATTGCTAGCAACATTATGTAAGGATTTGTGATTCTAAAGGGTTTTTTAGTTTAAGCTGAAGGTTTTTTCTACCTGAAATGTGTTACCAATAAGTGCATGGTGCATTCTAGTGCTTACATAAGTTCAGTTGAGAATCTTATCTATTACATGTATTTTTATAGTATAAATATTCATATGTTTGAAGTTTTGCTTTGTTTTCAGGTATGTTGTTGGACAATACCCAAGGTTTTTAAGAGCTCATTGGAAGTTCTTAAAGACTGTTGTGAATAAGTTGTTTGAGTTTATGCATGAAACCCATCCCGGAGTTCAGGTGAGTTCTTGTTTAATGTTGATTTTGAAGTTAAATAGATGTAAATGTCATAAGTTTTACAATGTTTTATTCTAATGCATGAGTTATATAAGTATTTATGTTCCTTTCAAGTTTCCTTTTTGTTTTTTCATTGGGTCTGTCACAGGGACATATTTTATTGATATCACACTCTTCTATAACTATTGTGGCATTTGTTTCAGGATATGGCCTGTGACACATTCCTGAAAATTGTTCAGAAGTGCAAGCGTAAATTTGTTATTGTACAGGTATTCTTTTTTTCTTTGTAAGATTTTGCCTTGTTACTTAGCATTTTAGTACCCTTCTTGTCATAAAATTTAAAATTATGTAGCTTTAGACCAGGGTAAAAGGAAAGTAATTATTGATTTTTTGGTGTTATGTTCTGCAAAGAGGGGTTGATTATTTCAAGTTTTATGATCTATGAATGCTTTTTTGATTTCAGGTTGGAGAAAATGAACCATTTGTGTCTGAACTCCTGACAGGCCTGCCAACAACTGTTGCCGATCTTGAGCCTCACCAGATTCATACTTTTTATGAAGCTGTATGCCTTTTTGTGCCCTTTTTGCTAGATATTTTGACAGAAAATTGTTTTATTAAAAATTGCCTTTTGTTTACCTTAGGTTGGTAATATGATTCAAGCAGAATCTGATCCTCAAAAGCGGGATGAATATCTACAGAGATTGATGAATCTCCCAAATCAGGTTTGTTTAAATGCAATTATTCTCTCTCTCTCTCTCTCTCTCTCTCCACACACACATACGCAAAGACATGCATGACTACTCGCAGGTGCTGAAACTAGCTTGTAGCTTATGATATTTGCTTGTTCTCCAGAAATGGGCAGAGATTATAGGGCAAGCACGCTTGAGTGTTGATTTCCTCAAGGATCAGGAGGTTATTCGCACTGTGCTTAATATATTACAGGTATGAATTTTTTACATTTTGATGTATAGACATTTTGCAGATAAGATTCTTTGATGACCCTGATTAGTATCTTGGTTTTTTTTGTGCTGAATCTTTTTATGTTAGATTGTGCACTTTCTGTTACATTGTGGACCTTCTACATGCTCCTTTCCTTTGCATCAGCAATGAATCCTTTACTTCTATTTGCAAGGATTGTTTATCCTATTGTGTCACATCAATATTTAATGTGATTATTCTAGTGGTTGTATTGATTATCCTATAGTCAGTTCTGTTTTCAATTAATTGTAATTATGCTGGTCATTATTGATTTGCAGACAAATACTAGTGTTGCCAGCTCCCTTGGAACGTTTTTCCTGAGTCAAATTTCATTGATCTTTCTGGACATGCTTAATGTGTACAGGTATGGTCAACATTTTTAGGTCTTAGTAAGAGTTTCAGTTGTTTAATTTTCTTTCGTTTTCAACTGATATGGTTATGTGCGGCTCTGTTTATTTTGAACAGGATGTACAGTGAGCTCGTATCTAGTAGCATTGCAGAAGGAGGGCCCTTCGCTTCTAAGACATCCTATGTGAAACTTCTACGGTGAGACCTATTATACAATTTACCTTATAGTTTAGTATACAACCCTCAAATGCCATGTTTTAATATATTCCATTGAACAGGTCGGTAAAGAGGGAGACTCTCAAGCTGATTGAGACATTCTTGGACAAGGCCGAAGACCAAGCACATATAGGAAAACAAATTGTTCCTCCGATGTTGGATCCGGTTCTCGGTGACTATGCCAGGAATTTGCCTGATGCTAGAGAGTCAGAGGTTTTGTCACTTTTTGCCACAATTATAAATAAGTATGCAATCTTTCTTTCATTACCTTGTTATTTGCTTTATTTCTTTCTAGATACATGTCGGTATCTTGCTAACTCCTTTAACCAACTAAAACAAGAAGGCTGTTGCTGCCTACATAGAAAAATGATACTATTTTTCCATTAAAAAATTCTAATTTTGTTATAGTTTCTTTCCATAGCTTAAATATTTGTATCCCTTGTTTTTAGGTACAAGGGTGCAATGATAGATGATGTGCCTCGAATATTTGAAGCTGTTTTCCAGTGCACATTGGAGGTAAGGATGTGGGCTTGTCATGCTGTGGTGCCAAAACTACTGAGATTCTATATTGATATTTGGAGCACTATCATAATACAGCCGTATATTTAGATGTCCTCTAATACTGTTTTTAAAGTAACCATGAAAAAAAAAATCAGTGCAATTATAAGTGAATTAATATTTATCTTCACACCTATAAATCTAACATGCCCTAACCCTTTGGCGTTGATGCGAGCGCATCAAGTGGGACAAATGAATTGTTTTGGTGGCTGAACATGTTAGTATTGTTCCTAACTTCTTATTATGCATCCCTTTCTCCATAATGCATTGCTAAAGAGTGATTTTTGAATCTGTGCTGGTGATATGTTTGTGGTGCATATCCTCTGATAACAAATAGGGTTTGGTGTGGTGTGTAAAGTTATTTAAGATTGATTTGTACTTCTGTTGTTTTCTTTACATGTCTAGATTCTGTGTGATTGCAGATGATTACCAAAAATTTTGAAGATTACCCAGAGCATCGCCTGAAGTTCTTCTCTTTACTTCGTGCCATTGCTGCTCATTGTTTTCCTGCATTGATTCGGTTATCAAGTCCGGTTTGTGCTTAATTTCATCCCCCTTTTTTGGCTGTGTTTTGATTGTCAGTGTTCTCTGGTTATATATGAGGGCTTATTGGCGTCTGTTTAACATTTGATAATTATCACAAATTGACTGTTAATTGTTTTCATATTATTTTGTATACGTCAGCAACTAAAGCTTGTAATGGATTCAATTATATGGGCGTTTCGGCACACAGAAAGAAACATTGCGGAAACAGGGCTGAACCTGTTGTTGGAGATGCTGAAGAACTTTCAGGTGTGACATTGAGCATATTTGTGTCAAATATAGTGTGCTATTAAGATGCTCACAATGTTTTGATTGATTTGACAGAAGTCGGAGTTCTGTAATCAATTTTACCGTACATACTTTTTGACAATCGAACAAGAAATCTTTGCTGTCTTGACGGACACGTTTCATAAGCCTGGGTTCAAGTTGCATGTCTTGGTGCTCCAACATTTATTTTGCCTGGTATTGTATCTTGTTATTTTGATACCTTCTTTCTTTGATTCTCGAGCTTGCATAATTAAGAGTTACATATTTACAGGTGGAAAGTGGTATGTTGACGGAGCCTCTGTGGGATATTGCAGCAGTTCCTTATCCATATCCCAATAATGGAATTTTTGTTCGTGAGTATACAATCAAGCTTTTGAGTACTTCATTCCCGAACATGACTGGAACAGAGGTATAAATATGATACTATTATGATTGTCTTACAGTTTTTTTCTACATATGACTTATCCGAAGGTTTTTTCCAGGTCACTCAATTTGTGAGTGGACTATTTGACTCGAGGACTGACCTATCCACATTTAAGAATCACATCCGAGACTTTCTAGTGCAATCCAAAGAATTTTCTGCACAGGTAGGGATCCAGAAGCATCAGATGATGCTTGGACTGGCCAATTGATTGATACTCTCCTCTTTTTTTTCACTTCACTTTCAGCCGTGACAAATTCGATATTCTTCTATGGACTAGTTTGTAAAGTTGATGTAAAATGTTGCATCTTCCCTGGCCATATGTCTTATGTTGGGATATTTCCCCACTTTTTCAACAAAATCCGAGTGTGATCTGAATGTTGTGATTGTGCAGGACAACAAAGATCTTTATGCAGAGGAGGCTGCTGCACAGAGGGAGAAAGATCGGCAACGAATGCTTTCTATTCCAGGGCTCATTGCCCCCAATGAGATACAGGATGAAATGGTTGATTCCTAGGTGGCTAATTCTAATGTTGAGGCTAATTTCATGGACGACTGATGGAGATGCAATGGGTGCCTTGATTCAATCATCGGAATCTGCCAATGCAACAGCATTTTTTTCCCTGATTAGTTTCTGTTTTGTTTCGTAGTTGAAATTAGTAAAATCACAAAGGCTCCCGTAGCCTGCTGGCTGCACTGTTGCCTTTTAAGTCTATTGGATGGGTGTAGAGTATTTAGGTGCTGATTTAGGGAGGGAGTATATTTTGAGTCATTTAAGGGTTTTGCTGGATCCAAATTGATCTCTGTAGTTTGAACTCGCCAGATGGGATGCAATCTGTTTCAATGACTCTATGCTGGTATCGATGATTCATCTTAGGTGTAATTTAATACTAACCTCGCTGGGTTGTGTAGAAATTCTATGTTCTTTTATTTTTTGGTCTGGTTTTTATAGGATGTGTTGTCTCATTGCGTTAGTGAAGGGCGCTGATTTTTTGTTACACCCCTGGAGAACAGTGAAACTTGTGTAATTCGATTGTGTTTACTATATGTTTACTTTTGATTAGCAAATCATCTGTAGTTTGGTGTCTGCGACGAGTTGAGTGACCTTATAATTTATGACCCAAGCAGCTGTGTTGATTGAGGGTAGAGAAAATCAGGCTTAGATTAGCCTTTTCATTTGGGTTATGTGCTAAATTTGCCCATACAAAATCGAATCCAAAGATTGAAGTTGATTCGATGACTGAGCGAGATAAATAGTAGTAGCAAAGCTTTAAGTTGGATTTTATTGAGGGAAAATCATTATGAGAATAATAGTGAAGTACAGCTCAGTTATTCTTGTGCGACATATTTGTAGTTATAACTTATACTTTAGTGGATCCAGATATGACATCTAGCAATAATTTGAAATTCTGAGCTGAGCTCCCTTTTGGTTCAACCGACTGTTGTGCGAGTAGTTTGACGGTGTTTATGTTGCCTCTCATTTTCTTTCCTCTTTGTTGTGACAAAACTTGATCGAAGTATTTGATCAAGCCGTGCTTGGTAAAAACCCCATCCTCAACAATGACCCCGATCTCCAACACGTCCTCCACCATTCTTGCGTTGACCCTTTGGTCACCAAAGAAAGGCCTGCAAATCATTGGCACCCCGCCTGCTATAGTCTCCAGCAATGAGCTCCAACCGCAGTGCGTTACGAAGGCTCCGACCGATGCATGAGCAAGGACACGTAGCTGGGGAGCCCAGGGCACCACCATCCCATTACTCGCTTTTATTAGCAACTCATTTAGTAAATGTGTCTTAAAACTGTCCTTGAGAGACCATAAGAAGGGTACCCCGCTGGCTTCCAAGGCTTGTGCCATCGCCATAAGCTCCTTCTCTGGTGGCCTTGCGACTGACCCAAAACTAACATACACCACGGAGGATGCAGCCTTTTGTTTGTCAAGCCAGGACAGGCAACCAGTAACGTCGTCTGCGGCTGTTAGGGCTTCCGGCAGTGGAGGGGAAGCAGCAGCAGCTAGGTTGAAAGGTCCGACATTGAGAAGCTTGTTTAATTTGGATTTCAAATCGTTTGTTACGGTAATATCCAGTTCTTCAAAGCTGTTTACGAGAACTGCGTTGGCACGGGGTAGCAGTTGGCCCATTTGATGCAGCATGCGTGAGAAGACTGAGTCCAAGTTTCCAAAGATGACACCTTCAGGCAAATCTTTGATTCGTACTTTGGACATTCCTGGGATGTTGACATTCTTGGTGATGAGTTCGTTTTCAAGACCTGCAATACCTGCGGAAGCATGCATTATTCAATAAATCGAATAGATATATATAGATATATATATATATACATATATGTTACCCATCCCATCATCAAACAAAGCTAAGAGTTATCTGAGGAAAAGTAGAGGATGGAGGAGCAAGAGTACGTACTTTGAGTTCCGATAGTGTGGCGGAGGAGGTCAGTATGGACATGGAGGGAGACGGAATTAAGTCCGGAGAGCCAAAGAGGGAGCCAAGGGACTCCCAAGTCGTGTGCCAAGTGGGCCCCAAACCAAAGGAAGGCGTCGGTGATCAAGCAGGTGAGGCGCTTCCCGGTGTGAGCCACGCAGGCGTCTAAGCTGGTTGTAAAGTTGTTGGGGGCAGCCTTCATGAAAAGCTCAATATCCTCCTGGGGCTTACCCGCAAACACATAGCCGTCGGGGACGCCATCAGCCACATCAAACACCTTTATGTTACGTGGAAGATTGGTAATAGTGTTGGAAAAGAGTGAGTTGTTGGATTGTGAAGTGCTGAAGAATGAGAAGAGAGTGTTGGGAGAGGCAGTGGCTAGGCGGCGGACGAGGGCCAGGGTGGGACTGGCATGGGTGGAGAATGGGAAGGCTAGGGCCGCCACATGATGCTCATACACAACATGATCATCATCAATCGGTTGTGGTGCCATATATGTATGTGCTAATAAGACTAATTGGAGTGGGATGAGGAGGGATTTGGATGAGATTGGATTGGACTTTATATAGGTATAGTGGCAAAGGAGTGGGGGTTGTCACTCACAAGACAATGCTCAACTCACCAGAAATTCAGCCTATCATTCGTATTAGTATTATTTCCTCTACTCTTCTTCATGGAACGGAACACAAACATGACACTAGTCTAGAGAGAGACTGGTGGCTTAGCCTCCTTTGAAGATGAATAATGCACGTGATAACCCCCGCCACTTCTCCTTTTTTGGGCTGTCTCTTCTAAGCCCAATTCAGCCCATAGAACTCACTGCCTGGCTACCCGGACCCAGCCCATTCAATATGGGCCCATCAAGACAAACTCCACCACTAAATAACCACTCGCTGAGTCGACTCGCGTTTTTCTTTCTCAATGTCAATTCTGAGTTGAGGAGTGAAAAAGAAATGAAAGAAACACCCAATATTCTAATTCCTCCCTAATTTACTTTCTTCTTTCTTTTTTTTTTTTGTTTTTGTTTCATAAAATAAAAATAAAAATTCTGGTTTGTTTTAGTCTTTGCAGAAAAGAAAGAAAAACGCTACCTTTGTTTCTGATTTTTATTTCTTTCTCTCACACATCACGCGGGTGGTTGTTTCTCTCTCTAAATATCGATCAACCCCAATCGATCCATCAAATCATAACTCAGCTGATTTCTCTTTCTTATTAGTCGATGAGCTCGTGAAGTTCACAATCACTTCGACACCCACACATACACACAGAGAGAGAGAGAGAGAGAGAGAGAGAAAGAAAGAAAGAGATCGAGCTTTTCTTTTTCTCTTGTTCATTTATTTTGCTTGCCGTCATGGGTCAAGCTTTTCGGAAGCTCTTCGATACCTTCTTCGGAAACACTGAGATGAGAGTACTCCCTCTCTCCCTCTCTCCCTCTCTCTCTGGTTTTTTTTTTTTTTTTTTTTTTTATTTCGTACCAATTTTGTAGCATTTTCTTTGTTTTCCCTTTTCTGTGGGTTGACAATAGTAGCTACCCAGGGATATATGTAGGGCTCATGTCGTAATGGTTTCTTTCCTGCCTTTCTTTTAGCTTTTACTGGTTAAATTTTTCAATTGCTCTTGAATATTGTGATTCATAGGAGGCCGGACTTCATATTGTCATTATAATCATATGCATATTTAATATCGTTTTCTGAATTTTCTCACCTCTCTCGTTTTTTTTTTACTCTCTTTCATTATCAGTTATTGGGGGACAGTGCAATTGCAGCAAATTTACTATTTGATTCTCAAATTCTCAATGATTAGATAATATTGTATGATCACATTAATACCTTACCCTCCCCCCAATAAGTTTTATAGGTTTCTACTAATTCCTGTAAAAGTGATGCAAAAAAGGCTTATTCATTAAATTCTAAATACTTGACTTCTTGCTTCTTTTTTTTGTTCTTCTGTTGCTTACCTTTAATTTAAGAGCATGATATTTACTTCACTTTCCTTATTTTTCCATTTTCATTTGCGGTGGTGCCATAGGTTGTAATGCTTGGCCTTGACGCAGCTGGTAAAACAACCATCCTTTACAAGCTGCACATTGGAGAAGTTTTGTCAACTGTGCCTACCAT
Source organism: Prunus fruticosa (assembly GCA_018703695.1). Lineage (NCBI taxonomy): Eukaryota > Viridiplantae > Streptophyta > Magnoliopsida > Rosales > Rosaceae > Prunus > Prunus fruticosa. The sequence continues at coordinate 59,227,787 of CM031918.1, read as the reverse complement.
AGGTGGGCGTCTCTCATATCTACAATTGGACTTGTAGTATTATAGGTTATTTAGATTTTTATGTTAAGGCATTTCTTTGTCTCAACAGGTTTCAATGTGGAGAAAGTTCAGTATAAGAATGTCATGTTCACTGTTTGGGATGTTGGTGGACAAGAGAAACTAAGGCCACTCTGGAGGCATTACTTCAATAACACAGACGGACTGGTAATCGAACTTTCTCTAGTCTTGGTCTACTGGATTCTGGTTCTCAAATCTTGCTAGTCAGTTGTCTCTCTTTTAGTTTCTTTCCTGTTTGTGCCTTTTCATATATATAACTTTTTTTTCTATATGCAGATTTACGTGGTTGATTCCTTGGACAGAGAGAGAATCGGAAGAGCCAAGGAAGAATTTCAGGTTGTATATTAAGAAATGAATACAGTTTATATACAAATCTAGGTGATTGTTTCTCACTTATCTATGTTTATTCTTTCAGGCCATCATCAGTGATCCATTTATGCTCAACAGTGTCATCTTGGTGTTTGCGAATAAACAGGATATGGTATGCCACAGCATTAGTTTCTGATCCCTATATTGCATGAATGATCTAAATTTCATGATTTCAATGAACATAAGAATGTGGATGTTGGTGGCCAACATAAGATTCTCTCACTGGTTAGTCTCCAAATTTCAGGATAAGACAGGGAATTATTGCCTTTTCTAGTTTGCTGTTGTGATGACTTACATATTGGGTTAGGAATTTGGAACTTAGGATATCTGGATTTATGGGATGTAATGAGATGTAACCCTCAAAGTATGAGATCCAATCAGAATGCTTAAATTACATTTTCATTCCTCCATGTGAAGTAAACACGGGAGTAATCATAATCGGAATTCAACTCCTTATTTTGATTCAGATTACGGATTAGTAAACACGCCATAAATGGTCACAAGATGTCAGATATTGCAGCACGGGGCTGCTGACTGGTGTCTTTAAGGAAAAATAAAGTATTTGTGTTCCATCGAAGTACTGTATAGTCTTTTTCTTTTGCTTTTGGAGCTGGCCATATTTTTTTGGTTACAAGGGGAATTGAACCTAGGAACCCCTCATTCGATCCTGCCCATGCCACTGGAGCTAGGACTCATTGGTGATAACTTTAGTGATCCCCTATCAAATCTCATGGCTTATTTCTTATGGGAAAGTTTTATTCATTCCAAGCACCCAGCATACACATGATTGTGCAATGTTGGTTCCTTAGCAACTTGGTGTGATTTATTTATCAGCCGCCAATATAAGTTGGTGTGATTTATGTGTTTTCTCGTTTTCCGATCCAGAAAGGAGCTATGTCGCCAATGGAAGTATGTGAAGGACTTGGCCTCTTTGATCTCAAGAACAGAAAATGGCACATACAAGGGACTTGTGCCCTTAAAGGTGATGGCCTTTATGAGGGCTTGGATTGGTTAGCTAACACACTGAAAGAGATGAGAGCTGCTGGATACTCTTCAGTGGGCACCTCATCATTCTAATACTTGAGGTTGAGACTTTTTACCTGCTTATGTCTTACCAACTAAATGGCAGGCCGTTTAATTATGTTTGTTCTTTGTCTCTTCTGCAGGTTTATTAGGATTTTTGGGGCTGGTCATTTGATAATGCTGAAGAGTTGATCATTTGATAATGCTGAAGAGTTGGTCATTTGTGCATCCAAATCTCCCTGGACTGTAATCAACTTTTTCTTTTCCTTTTGGGTTTTTCTAAAGATGGTGAAGTTTAATCAGTGCTTACTCCAAGACTTGGCATTCAGACATGTCACTTAATCCAATGTATATTGAAGAACAGCAGATGAGCAGGTTGTGAAATTGATGAATATTTGCTGAAGATTATGTATGATTCGGATGTCTCTTGAAAATTTCCTTTGCTTATTTGTAGATGATTGACCCCAAGTGTATTTTAGATTTAAATGCACGTGCAAGTTTCTTCTGCTCCACGGGCCACAGGTGCCCACATCTTGGGGTAGATTGAAAACCGTATCTAAATTTACCAATAGAATGTTAGTTGTATCGGTCCATGCTTTTGGTGTGCTTCCAAATAGTGCTGGGTTCAAGCCTTGTGGCACCGTGTGTGAGTTTCTCACCTCCACTTCCTAACTTTGGCAACAAAAAAACAGTATCTAAATTTTAAACTCTGTTGGCGTGGATTAGCGTTTGAAGGATTGAGCTTAAATCTATTGGATGTTTGAGAACATCTTTTTATTTTTCATGTTTACCCAAAAAAGGTGCTGAAAAATAAAAAAGTTATGGCTGTATTTCTTTTGAGCCCATTTGTAGCTCACCGCGAAAATTTGAGAGAGAAGAAAAAGATATGCATAGAAGCTAAAAGGACCCAATTCCACGTGTCAGCATTTAAGACAAGCGCTAGGGAGACTTATCTTTTTAACGGCTAGGCCAGCCCACGCCCACCGTGGAATTTTGTAACGGTCACTTGTCTCCCTCAACGGAGAATTAGAAAGAGAGCACTTGGCTGTTGGCGGTTGGCTGACCACACATTTACAATTACTTATATGTGTGTTTGTTTTTGGGCCAAAAAAAAAAAATTATTTATTTATTTTATTTTTAAAATGATAATAATTTGGTGATATTATTTATTTATTTTAGTTTTTTCTTTTCCTCCTCGCATAATTAAGTTAACTACCACATGATCCGCAAACCAAGCCACCAAAGCTCCTCATGAGCCATGACATGCCAAAGCTCCTCCACCAACACCAACACCATGTTAGCCCACAAGTTTCACCGTTTCCACCTCCGCAGCTCCCCCAAATTCCGATGTGTTTTGGACCAAATTGCACCCAACTTGGCAGTCTCATCGTCCCTCAGCTCCGTCTTCACCTCTGCCAACGTCATCGCCGCTGCGGCGGCTGCCTCCGGTTCTGGCTCTCTCCACGGGGCCGTCACCTCCACCATCACTCAGGTCGCCGTCACCGCCCTCGCCATCGCCTCCGGAGCTTGTCTTTCCACTAAAGTCGATTTCTTGTGGCCCAAAATGGAAGCACAGCCTGGTCAAGAAATTTGCGCTTTTGAACCCCGTGAATTCTGATAATAGCAATTACTTCATTTCATTGGAGGAGCTATGCTTAAACTTGATTCCTTTTTTAATGGTGCAGGTTCTGATGTAGTGGAGGGAGTAGACGTGACTGGATATCCCATATTTCATGATCCAAAGGTTTGCCATTTTTCATTATCTGCTTGCTTCAATTCATACAAATACAATTTGATTATTGCTCTGCAATTCCACTAAAACAATGTGTGTGTGAACTGTGAAGGCAGGTGCAAAAGGCTATTGCATTTGCTAAGAAAGCTCACCACGGCCAGCTACGCAGAACAGGAGACCCTTATTTAGTCCACTGTATCCATACAGGAAGAATCCTAGCCATGCTGGTTCCCTCAAGTGGCCAACGAGTATGCATCTTTCTTATTTATCACCCCTTACTTTTACCAAATCAGCAAAACCCTAGTACTGCTGAAGAACAAGTTTGCATTTCATTAATTCCATCAAAACTTAAAAGTTTGCTGCAGGCTGTTGAGACAGTTGTGGCCGGGATTCTCCATGATGTGGTTGACGATACGCGTGAAAGTTTCCCCCACATAGAAGAGGAGTTTGGTGATGATGTAGCTAGGCTGGTTGCTGGTGTTTCCAGGTTAAGTTACATAAATCAGGTATTAATATTATACGCCGGTTATGTAATCTGGCTTTCTTTTCTTGGTATTCTGCCTTCAACTGATGTCAAAAGGTGACACATTCATCTGTGAAATGTGAGGGATAGGAAAGAATGGTGCAGATATTATTTCAATGAGAAAGTTATAGACATACAAATTCTAATCAACTGTTGTCATTCTTGAAGCTGTTACGGAGACACCGCAGGATAAATTTGAACCAGGGCAGGCTTGGTCATGAGGAGGTAGGACTTATATTCTACATCATAATATAGAATCAGCCAAGCTACAATTACTTGAAACCTGAGATGTAATAAGGATATAATGGAAAATTATATTATAAATACAATTAATCATTACTGAAGAATAATTTTAGATTTTTGTTATGTCTCAATCTTCATGTAATTTTATGTGTTGCTTAGTGCTCGCTTACACTTCTAAAAATCTAAGCATCATTACTTTTGTGCATAAGTATGACTTTAGTGATATTCCATTAAAGCAATTATGTGGAAACGATGGGCACTTAGTTGTATCAAATTCAACTGAATGAAGCATAAGGTCATAATAAAAGATTAACTTTATGTGTTTTATTCTTAAAGATGATCATCATAAGAGCACCAGTTTTTTGCTGCTTCAGTTTTCCATATCTCATGCTTGCATTCTTCATCTATCAGGCAAATAATTTACGAGTCATGCTCTTGGGCATGGTTGATGATCCACGTGTAGTGCTTATAAAGCTTGCAGATCGCCTTCACAATATGAGAACAATGTACTGACTCTAAACTTCCATTGATATTATAAGTTTATATTGTTATCGCATTCTTTTAATTCCTCAGTTTTGATTTCTTTTTTCAAGACAAGTTTTGACTCTGAAATGAGTAAATTGTAATGAATATTTCTGCCTTCTCTTGAAGATTCTAAATAATATATAAACACAGAACCTGTTAATCCTATTATCCTTCAGTTATTGATTGCATGGAAATGTTTGTTGGGACATGGCCAACTTACAGAAACTTTTGTTGGTAACGTGGTACTATGGATAGTGCCACCTTAGCAACAAGTGACCAACTTTAGCTGATAAAGATAATCATATTATTGTTTTTTTGGTTGCTTGGAATTTCCTTGTCTTCTTCACTATGAAGTTTTAGGCTCATAATAATAGCAGATGGGTTACGCTTCTAGATGAAACTTTTTTTTACAGTTATGCTCTCCCACTGACAAAGGCTCAAGCTGTTGCAAAAGAGACCTTGGTAATTTGGTGCTCACTAGCTTCCAGATTGGGTTTGTGGGCAATGAAAGCTGAACTGGAAGATCTGTGCTTTGCTGTTCTTCAGGTCTGCTCACAATCTTTTTGGCTTTCATCGAAGATCTAAATATCTGATAAAACTGCTTCTAATAAGTCAGTTGTGGGAATTTTGATACATTAAGCAAGACAATCATAGTTTTAAGTTTTTCCTTGGAGAGTTGAAATCCAATAGCTTATTTTCTCAGTGTACACAGACCCAAAAATGGAGATTAGATGATTACGTCAAGAATAATTTTCAGACGTTGTGAAGAAACTAGTGCAGGAAACACATTAGTATGATGCCATTTGGGAGACAGATGGCTGTGTAAGTAAAGAAAAGAGCAAAACAATGGACATTGTGGATATAGTTTCAATAGAGAATCTGGTAGTTTCTAAGCATTTTTTGGCTACTTAGAAAATGCAGTTGCAAAGCTTTAAGTACCTAAATTAAAGAAGAGGTGGAAATATGGTTCTATTAAAGGTTAATATGATATAATTTGGATGAAACTTATCCCATTGAGTGATTAAAGCTGTTTAATTAGTTGTAAAAATTTCTGAAAAGAAACATGCAGTGGATTTTTTTTTTCCTTAAATTAATTACTATTTGGTCATTACCAAAACCCAGTATGTTGTATTGCACCCAAATGTACCTTGCTATATGAGCATTTGTAGTTCCTTCTTCAATAGTATGTTCTAATCTTCCTTGTATAAGCAGCCTCAAATGTTTAAGAAAATGAGAGCTGATCTAGCATTGATGTGGAGCCATAGTAGCAGCAAAGTAGGAAATTCAAAAAGAATATCCAGCTCGCTGCCCTTAAATGAAAAAAGCTCAAGTTCTGACAATGAAGGGTCCATGGCAGTTGATGAAGATGTCACAACCATGAAGGCAAGCATTTAGAAGGATTTCCTTTTTTTCTTTTTTTGCTTCCGTCTGAATGCTGTATCCTGAAATTGTAGAAATCGACACTACAAGAATGAGGATTATATTTCATATTAAAGTCACTGCTTAGAAACTTCTGTTTTATATATTTTTCAGGATCTTTTGGAAGCTGTAGTGCCATTTGATGTGTTGTTAGATCGGACCAAACGATCTAAATTTCTCAATACTCTAGGACAAGGTTTGGAGCCTCACACAAGACCAAAGGTTGTGCAACATGCTGGAATTGCTTTAGCATCTTTGGTAATTTGTGAGGAGGCACTCGAGCAGGAGTTGATCATATCAACTTCGTACGTTCTTTCTTTCCGCTTTTCATTCGCTGCTTGCAGTTTTATGTAATTTATGTGTATATATGTCTACAATTATATACACACACAAACAAATATATATGTTGTCATACAATTTTTATCATAGCCTTATTGTGTCATTTGGTAAATGTTAAGTGTTCTCGACGTGTTATGTTTTCAGTTATGTTCCAGGAATGGAAGTAACTTTATCCAGCCGTCTAAAAAGTTTGTATAGCATCTACACCAAGGTAATGCACTTCACAATTTAATATGTTTGAGGGCTTCTGTGCTTGATTTGATGCGTATAGCAGTTATTTCAAGATAGGCCCTTGTGTAGTATTCCCTTGCAAGTTTTTGAAACATTACGTTTGTCTGCACTTGTTTTAGATGAAGCGGAAAGATGTCAGCATCAATAAAGTTTATGATGCCCGTGCATTAAGGGTAGTCGTTGGAGACAAGAAAGGAACTTTGCATGGACCTGCCGTCCAGTGTTGCTACAATCTTCTCGACATTGTACACAAGTAAATCAAATTGAACTGATCTTCTATTTTTATATCACCCTCCTATTTCTTTACTTTCGTTTATTTATTGTGGGATCTAGGGTAAGCGATAGTTTGTAATAGATGTGACGGAATGGTAGTTTTATGCATTTATATGATGGCGTGTATGTTCAAATTTGGGTAATGTGAAACTCTTGCTGTCAGTAACTAACGAATTGACTATTTATATGACTATTTTGCCACAAGTTTATCTGTAGCGCAACTTTCTTTTTCCAGACTCGGAAAGATAACAGACTGATTTCCAATAGAAGGGGACTGTATATATAAAATTATTGTAGGGGATCCCTCAATAGAAGGGGACTACATGTATACGTAGGCAGATTGACTTATATTTATAATTTCTAATGTGCAGACATTGGACCCCGATTGATGGTGAGTTTGATGATTACATTATCAATCCAAAGCCTAGCGGCTATCAGGTCAGATTTTCCAGCTCATGAGTCCATATTTTTGGAAGGTCCTTTTAAATGATTTCACTCCATTTTTCTCAATTTCTAATAACCCCAACTCTTGAGCCATGGTTGGACTGTTCCAACTGAATGTGATATAGGTTTTATATGTATTTTGTAATGTATATGTTTTGTAACTTTATCAGAGGGCACTTTTCATATCTTAACTGCAAATCCCCATCTGCAGTCTCTGCACACTGCAGTACAAGGTCCTGACAGATCACCTTTGGAAGTTCAAATACGAACACAGGTGCCAAACTTCTTCCAAATTTAAAGGAGATCAGAATTACTTGCTACCGTTTGTTTTTAAAGTTTAGCTGACACTCATTTCATATTATGCAGAGGATGCACGAGTATGCTGAACATGGACTTGCAGCACATTGGCTTTATAAAGAAACTGGAAACAAATTGTCTAACATAAGTAGCACAGATGAATCTGAAATAGATGCGTCATCCTTTTTCTCCACAAATATGGAGGACCAAAATTCTACAGAAGATGATTTGTTTCAGAAGTATAGTTTGTTGAAAATTGGGCATCCGGCCCTTAGAGTGCAAGGAAGTCATCTTCTTGCTGCTGTTATCATTAGGTATATAACTAGTGGATGTCTAATTCGCATAAATTGCTCTACGAACATGCCAATCACTAAGATTTGTGTTAAACTTGACATTGCAGAGTAGACAAAGATGGAAGGGAATTGCTCGTTGCAGTGAGCTTTGGACTGCCAGCTTCTGAAGCAGTAGCTGATAGAAAATCTCCTTTCCAAATAAAACGGTGGGAAGCCTATGCGAGGCTGTACAAGAAGGTTGGCTTGCTTTACTTCACATATTGATTCCATAGTGTAGTTAATCTAAAGCTTCATTCATGGAAAGAGGTTGAAATCTAAAGATGGTTTGTCACTTGAAGTTGACCTGCCTCCAAGCTTTCTTAGTCTGTAAATCATCATCATCCTTGCCCGTGTCCCCTTCCTTTCTTTATTTGCAGAGAAATTACAAAAAAAATTCAAAGTATCTCCTAATTGAGTTCCATTATGCTCCTTCAAGTAACAAGTTACCCTCTTTTCTTTGACTTCATATTCCAGGTGACTGATGAGTGGTGGTGTGAACCAGGACACGGGGATTGGTGCACTTGCCTAGAGAAATATGCACTCTGTCGAGATGGTATGTACCACAAGGTATGTTTAACATGTACTTCCTGAGATTTGTAGGCGACACAGATGATCTCAAAATGAAATTGTAATTGTATGTTCAGAATTAGAGAAAGAAAATTCAAAAACATCTATAGCAACCTGAGAGACTCAGAGAGTGTATGAATGTCAACAATGTGAAATGATTCAGACTGAAGCATACAAGGACACCAGAAATCCACAAATAGGTTAAATACTGCTTCCTTGTGCAGCAAGACCAGTTTGGGCGATTGTTGCCAACCTTCATTCAGGTCATTGATTTGACGGATGAAGAAGAATCTGAATATTGGGCGGTTGTTTCTGCTGTTTTTGATGGAAGACAGCTTGATGATATTACATCGACACCAAGGTTTACCTCAGCTGCATCAACTTCCATGGAAACTAGCATCAATAACAAGGTTTGCCTGTGACCTTGCCATTGTGAAGCCCATTTTGTTAATGACCAGTTGGTTGGAATTTTCTTGCTTACTTTTGCTTTCGAGCATGATAGCCTTATTGATTCATTCCATAGTTATGGTCTGTTAATCATGGCTCCTAGATGACCTACTGCTGCAGTCAATGAATTGCATGGCTTGCTTGTAGTGTGATTTTGGATGTGGTAGTCTCTCTCTTAGTATTGCTAAATAGTAGACACACAAGACAGACAGGGCTCCAAATGCTAATTAATTAATGCCTGCTTTCAAATTCAAGGTGCGGTTGTTGAGGACAATGCTACGGTGGGAAGAGCAGCTACGCTCAGAGGCAAGTCTTGGACAAGCAAAGCAAAGTGAAAGGTTTCAGGGCAGTCCTGGTTCTGTCGTTCTTGGGGAAGTGGTGATTATATGCTTGCCCAATGGTGACATCATGAGGTTGAGAACTGGCAGCACAGCTGCAGATGCTGCTAGAAGAGTAGGACTGGAGGGAAAACTGGTCTGGGTTAATGGTCAACCGGTCTTACCCAATACCAAGCTCACAGATGGTGACGTGGTTGAAGTTAGAGCATAACAAGAAATTTGGAAAGAAGGAAGAAAGAAACTGTTATTTGAGTAGGGGCCAAACAATTTTAATTTTTTGGTCTGCTATTGATTTCTTTAAGGATGAAATGGAATAGCTATTTACTGTACATATGACAAATTTTACACCCAAAAAAGAAATTCAAAATCCGGCTACGATACAAAGTACTTGTTTAATTACCAAAGTTTTAAATTTTTAATTGAATGTTATTCTCTCCGATATATAAGTCGTTCTGATTTAATATAAAAAAAGCTAATCGTTCTGATAAATATGTACATTTCCATGAAAGTCATGCTGTTAAAAATCAAATTTCCAAGGGTAAACTTCTTTTCTTGTTTTGTTTCAACACATAAGTTTCGATCTTTACCCCATATAAAGCAACGCAATAATTCCATGTTCTACCCATTTCCTTTTTTTAGTATCGTCAGTCACCGGAGTTTCTCGAGTTGTTGCAAAATGATTTCTCCTTTAATAACAGAACAGCGAATTTGAACAAGTGCACACAGAGTGAACATATCTCGGTTTAGGCCAAAGAAGGTTTAGTTTTCGCTACCGTTCTACTCACCCTTTCCGCTTTCCATCCAAAACAGACGGATTCCAATATAGGCGCATTAAGCATGACTTCTGAATTCAGAACATAAAAAATTGGAAAAGACATTCATTTCAATATGCAAAATCAAGCAAGCCAAGTATCAATGACCTGTGAGTAAGATCTACACAGCAAATTTTGTTCAATCAATAATTAATGAAATTCTCATTAGAAAACCTCGCCATGCAACTGCCTCGGCAATGTCAATGTCATCATCGTCAACATTTGGCTCAAATATTTTATATTCTTGCCTTACCCACATCTCAACAACAAATGCATAATACAAACTTGATGGACAAATCCGTTAAAAAAAATGCAGCAGCAAAATTCTAAAAGCTACAGAAGCCAGCCAATAATTCTCGATGCAATGCTCCCTATTTTATAGTTACATCATTTAGGCATAAATATGAATAAGAATCTTCCCGAATCTATGTGACCAGGATCCACGCTTTCCACTAATGCCGCTAACTTGATGGTTAACCAAGCCCAGTACCAGATTTAATGATCCAACCAAGTTGCTCATGTGAACCAATGGGCTTTGTTGGATTAACGCCTCTCGACTACATCACTGGAATGCTAAGAATTATTGGTCTGCACTGAATTTGTTTCTGATGATCCAACTATATCTTCAAAAGCTTCTATGGCAATGGTCATATCATCATCAATATCAGCTTGTTCTACCTCTGCCATAACTTCATCCCTATCACCTACCATAGGTTCCACCCCATTTTGCACTGAATCAGAGTGAAGTTTAGGTTCTTCAGTTGCTTTGTTTGGTTCAGCTGAATTTTGCACCATGGGTTGTGGATATGGATCGGTTGAGACGGTCAGCATAGTTGTCACCAATAGATTCTACAAAAAAGAACATGCACGTTGTAATGCTACAAATCAAATTTTCAAGAAAATATAAACAACAAATATGCAAGTTGGAACTTAAGTAGACTACTTCAGTATTAGTTAAAATAAGGTTGGCATATATAAGCTTAAATCAAGAGTTTTCTTTGCCCAAAAACTTAAATGGAAGCATTAGAGCAGCTTTATATCATTCCAACTAAGGAAGAAACCCACTAAACTGCTGGAAGATGAGTAAATGGTGGAGATAAAGTAACCATTTACATCCCCCCATTAAAGTTGCTCTTAGCAACCTCAGATGCATTGAGATGGAAAACAGTGAATCAAGTTCTTCATTACTATACCTTTTCTAGTGCAAGAGCAAGCTTTGAGAGATTTGGATAGGTGGTTTGTGCATCCAATAGGATCTGTTTAACAAAAATTTCAATACAAAATTATATCTCGTAAAGAGATACATATTATAACATAGCAAGGGAATAATAGTGCATTAAACGTTTCAGACAAGCAAAAAGATGCAAGCACTCATTAAAGGTCTGCAAACTAATCTTAAATTATAAAAACTACATCCAATTACCACCATTTAGGGAAACAAACTTCTAAGGAGAACAGAAGGGTGAAATGAGGGGGTAAGAAGGGAATAGCAGTTTCAGAAAGGTACCTATTGTACTTGACCCAAAAAAAAAGGTACCTATTGTTAGACAAATTCAACCCAACTAATTCAATGCATGGAGCTTTGAAAAGTGTCGACAATGGGATGAAAGACACAATCATAAAGAATACTGCAGAGAGGTAACGCATGATACATAATATAAAGGTGAAGTGAACACCTCGCAAAGCCTCTGAAGCGTAAATGGAGGACCTTCAGTAAAACTATTAAGAGCTGCGGTGAAGAAACAAACTATAAGCAATTACCATTAAAAAAAAGGAACTGAAAATTCAATAAAACTGTAGACCCTAACACCATAAACTAAAATATAATTTCAGCTCCACGCCCTTAAGATGATTTCATATATGATCAGGGGAATGAGAATACCTTCATCCAACCTCTTCACCAGTTCTGGGTAGGTTACTCCTAAAGAAGCAATTTGCTGCTCATCTGCCATTTTTCCCTCAGGATACTCCGACAGAACCTTCATAAATCAAGGAAGAAGAGCAATAGAGAGGGGGAAGAGAGTGAGAGAGACAGAGATAAATACCATAATCTTGGAACTAGAATGCAATCATGCACATCTATTAAGAGTGCTTGTGTGCACGCATGTGTGTGACAACCATAAATAGCGGAAGACCCGCATGCTGGCATACCTCCCCATACCTGCTTCAGCTGAAAGGATAGCATGCTTTTGAATTTGTCCCAATCATGCCTGTGAGATATAAATAAATAAATAAAGTTTAAATACCAAGCAAAAACAAATGGATTAAGAATGTTACTTTTTTGTACATCATACCTAGAGTAAACACAACTAACACATACACGCACCAAGAATAATACATTAATATGCAACACACAAATGAGAGAATTTCACGCTAACATAACAGCTTACCAAAATTTTCCGGTGGATGCAACAACTGCTAGTATGCCTCTAACTTCTTCTTCAGCAACCTCATGCTTGGACTCCTTACATCTAAATATCAAGTTCAACACAGCACTTTCTTAATATGAAATCAGAAACAAAAAATAAGTAACATAAATGGCGGAAAGAAGTCTTCCAACCCTTATATGAAGTGAAAAGGTGAATTTCCTGAATTTCCTTTCTACGGTCCCAATTTTAAGGGAAAAATATTTACTGATCCCTAGAATATGTACATAACTGAAAAGCGTATTGACTATATAGTAAGGCCCGTTAGTGCACAAAGCTTCACAAACAATGCATCACTGTGGTATAATATGTTTAAATAATTAAGTGTAGCGAAGCAGCCGAGTAGTCAGTGAGAGCAGCTCCCATTTACAACAATTAGGTAGTTGCATCACACAATAGACCGTTCTTATACTTCCTTGTTATTAGAAAACGTGTAGGACACACAGTAAAATGTACAGAGAAAGGAGAGCGTACGCATTATTTAAACCATCAGGAACGATAGTCTCATGTTGATTATCAGCATCACTGGTAGAATTCATTGAGGGCTGTGAATTCTCATTTGATGGCATCTCCATTCAGATCCCTTAGCCTAGTTCTGATGATAAACGAGACATAAATGCAAGATCAACAATTATATTGAGTGCAAAACTCAGAACCAATTTGGCTGCTGAAAAATAATACTCAATTAAATTTCTCAAATTAATAAAGTTTAGGATTCCATGAAAATTTTGTTTTCTTCCACTCCGTTCGGTTACCGGGAAAATCAAGCAAGAAAACCCTAACTGGCATAAATCTTTAAGTTTGTGAGAGACCCAAAAGAAATGAAAAGACGTTTGGAAATTTTGGAAACTAGTTTCGTCTATTTCGTTTATATAATCATGGCCGGGCGTTTTCCCGGCAACCAAACAGAAAAGAAGAGGTTGAGAAAGAGATAAGGAGACGTTACCAAGCTTTGGGTTTCTTGAGAACCCAAGGAAGCGAAGGGAATCGATTCGAATCTGTGTTTTGAGACAAAGAGAGAGGAAAATAATAATAAAAAGAAGACAAAGTTGTGGGAGCAGGAGCCTCAACTCAAGAGTAGAAGTAAGAGTTGGTGCCTGCGACTGCGAGTCTTCTTCGCAACAAAATTGGCCAAATGTGCAAAACGTCGTCTTAATTAGCTTCTTTGTGTGCAAAAGCTCAGAGCAGAGCAGCTAAAACGTCTTATTATATTTTATAATCATGTGTTCTTCAATTTTATGTTGCCACGTGACGAAGAGTTGTAGGTAAAACGTCTCTTTTGTTTGTTTTTTCTCTACATAGCACAGACACAAACACAATCCCTACCCTTCTCACAATCCAGAAAGAAAGAGATTCGGACACATAATCTCGAAATAACTGCTCTTAGTTCTCGAATGCATGAATAACTAACTGCTCTTATCCACTTGAATTACAAGCTCCTCACTATTTCTTTTAATTATTGGGTGGGTTAAACCCCTCTTGTAATATATAAATATTATTATTATAGATGGACCACCAGTAAGGAGGAAGGAGGAGCTACGATGTCATAAATCACATTCCAAAAACCATCAACTTAAATATGTATATAATTTACGTATTAAAGAAAGAGAAATAAATAAATAAATAAAACCACCTAAGATCCTGCCGGAAGGCAAATTGGCCTTTCATGGTGTCTTCCAACACGTTGTGACGACAACAATAATATACAGATTCATACTCCCTACAACTTCATTTCGCAAAACAAAGACAAAAGGATGTACATGGAGAATAAACAGCCATAATCCAAAGCAATGGCTCAGAGAAAAACACACAAAAATACAAATGGAAAAGGTGGTCGTAGGTAGGTACTAGCTAAAATTCGTGAAACTGAACCATCGTGTCTGTCTGTTTTTCTGTCTGTCTACTCTTCTCAAAGAGATTCATCCATGGCAGTGCCACCATCACCTGGAAGGAAGTTCTGATGCTTGACCACTAGGCGAAGGATTTGACGAATTGGAAGGGCCATTATCTTGAGACGGTGCCCCGCCCCACTTCAGCTCTACATCAGACGGTTCAACTACATGCACTGAGCCGTCAGTCATGCCGACTGCAATCTGGTTAGGCTCAGACGGATGAGCTGCTATAACCAAAGGATAGGTGGGGTTGCCGCTGCACAACATTTTACATCAGTTTGCAAATGTCAAACGAGGCTACAAGTCTTTATAGATAAGCCCAAAAGATAAAAGCAGCAGATAAGAAAAGATAAAAAACAGTTCCCATTCAATAAACAGCAAAATACTTTTCCACCCACCTGAGAGAAAATGATGGTATATACGCAGTAGGTGCTACTCGACATCTGAGTCTTAAGGTATCAGCATCAAAAACTCCAACAGCACCGTCACAAAAAGTAGCATAAACCAATAGACCATCACATGAATATATTGCACTTGAGATGGGAGCAGCAAGTGCATCTTTGGGAGACCACTGCCATCATAGATGTGAAAAAATAGAAGATTGGAAGAAAAAAGAAAATCGTCAAATTAGAATAAAGATTATTAATTCAGTTTTACGATAGATGCAAATGTCTAAATATGAAACTTAAATTTAATTTTATACAAGTCTAATAGATCAAACATTTCTAGACAGATAACTTTTATGTTAGTTCAACATTTTTCTGAGACAAGGACTGCCAGGTTAAGAACTTACTGAGCGCAAACAATCAAGCTTGCAATCGTACACAGCAATTTGGCTTTCATGAGCAACCAACAGGTGTGTGTGATCATTATGAAACTGAACTTTTGTTTCTCCAACCAACGGGGATTGGCGACCAGCTGGTGCTTGTATAAACCTTGTTTTCTTTTTCTCCCATCCATCAATGCTCCACACGCATAACTGCAATCCAAGTCACAACGTAAAAAAAAATGTCAGGCAATTAGATAAGAGGAATAGCATTGCCTAGTTTCCTTCAATTAAACCAGTGGCTCTTCATAATGATCCAAACATTTCTATACTCGGTCATAGGAAAGCAATGCTTTAGCTTTAAGTGTGTGAAACACCTCCATTCTTATTATTATCCCCTTTAAATTAAGGCATTACATCCGCCTTCCCCGACAAAATAAAGCAAAAAGGAGAATCCACACCCAAAAAAACCAACTAGTTGTACAAGAAAACAAATACAATGAGCAGCAGCTTAACGTTCCTCTCAAGGATAGGAAAGAATTGCTACACTTGTTATAAAATCACTAACCTGGGTATCAGCACCTGAAGAAACCAGTACATTAAGACTTTGAGAAAATGCAAGGCCTGTAATCCGATTCTGATGACCCTTCAGTTTGGTTTTAACCTGCCAATCTCATCCAAGGTTTAGTTTATCAGATAACCAGACAACACAGGCAAAACCTCAAAAGACATCAAACAGCAAATACAGATAAAACTAAGAGACGCACTTTACCTCATCAACCCTAACATTATATATTAAAATAGTAGAATCCTCCATGCCAATAGCAATTATATTATTGTCTTGAGGATGAAATGCCAAAAAAGTGGCTGCGGGAGGGGGAGAAACAAATGTTGTCATGACCTGCAAAGTACGAGGTGGATTCGGTCAAGAAGATCATTAAAAGAGATTGCTCGAGTATATATGACAAAAGATGATGTACAAAAATGTGCTATAGAACTTTCTAGATGGTTCTAAAAGAAGGTAGCAATAACATACCTTAAACGTCATCATGTTGAACAGAGAGACTTTCCCACCAGATGCAGACATGACATAAGAATCATTTTTGGATAAAGCAATACACGCAGTAGATTCCTCAGCTGGTTTATTGTCATTCACATCATTAGTCATAAGAGTTCCATTGGGAGGCTGCCACAACTGTGGTGTAACATATGCAGTAGCCTGAAAACAAAACAAAACCACAAGGTAGAAATCTATAAGAAACACCAAATATAAACAGGGAGAGATTCAGTTGAGGAAAGACAGAACCCAGACCTTCCCTGATGGATTCCTTTCATTACGCTGCCATTTCCAAAGCTTGTGAACAGCATTGGAGGCGAGGGCTAACAGAGCCAGGCCATTGTTTGTGTACATTAGTCTCACAATCTACAATTAGCAAATAATTTCTTCAATTATGATATTGTGGAGTCTGTAATGTAGGAGTAAATGATCTAGTCCACTATAGTACATACATATTTGTTGATTAATTTGCACCAGTTTTAGAGGCAAAATCAACATACATTTGTTCTCTAACTGAATAAAATATATCTTTAAAGAAAATCTGCTTTATTTTGGTATAAAAGAAAAAACTAAACCATAAAGTTCGGGGCTTCTGTCTCATATTTTATGATTATAGGTTTTAATTAGGAATAGTCCTCTACACCTTTCCAGCAGTTGTAGAGTCAGGCAACCGCAGAGCTTTCATTTGAGAGGGATCCGCAATATCAGAAATTTTCCAGCTCTTAATCTTGTCTATATCCTCGGAAATCCGAGGTTTAACATCAACGAGCCTGCTGTTCTCCATAGTACCCTGCAGTAAAAAAAAAACCAATATAAACCAACGAACACAGAGAGCATTAACAATTTCATGCTTCTTAAACTTACTAGATTACTGATAGACACAGCTGGTTGGATTCTATCAGGACGTTCCAGGGCTGGAGGAACAGCATTAGGAACATTCACAATGGGGCCTAGTGCATTAACAATCAGAGGCTGCTAGGAGAAAATTCAGCAACAAAACTTGACATGAGAACCTCACTGGCAAATAAAAATATAAACAATGACAAAATTATGCCAGCATAAGTTATCAAATACGGCAAGCTTCATATTGATTACAAGAATGAAGCCATCGAACATTTACCAAATATTGACTTAAGGACCACAGATCAAAAACTACCTTAGAGTTGATGGGCTCAGAAGTGCCTCGATTTTTCTCCATAGCCCTTCCCTCCAACATTCTAAGCAAGCGCAAACCATCATTATTTGCTAAGATCTTAATACCACTGTCATTCGTTGTTACAGCCAACAGTGACCCTTCTTTGTTGAATCTCAGTCTAGGACTAGCCTGCAAAAATAAAAGGGGCAAACTAGTCTGACTTATGCATTCTTCAATGGTATAGAAATAATGTAAAGGAGAGCACTACTGACAGGCAACCCGCCATCTGCATCAACTGCTGTCAACACATTGGTATTATCCATATCCCAGAACTTAATTTGAAATTCATCACCAGCAGCTAAGAATCGGTTCCTTGTTGTGTCAAACTGGACAACGTCTAAAGAGCGCTTCCTAAATCCAGAATATGTCCGTTTGATAGCCCCTTCACTCTCATTCCACTCCACCAGATGGGATTCACCTTCTTTACTAGTTCCGCATGAGAAGAGTCTGCATATACAACATACATCCTCACTATGCATACGTATGTATTTGAGAAAGAAAATTAATGGCTTAGAAGCTATAAAAAGTTTTAAGGGAAAATTTCCAGAAAGGAACAGGATAAAAAGTTTAATGTTATACTTCATAAGTAATGAAAAATCTTCCTTACAGGGATACATTAGTCAAATAATTCAATGTCAGGTTATAACCAGCATTAGACAAAAGGTATAATGGAGTACTTTTCCATTATCTGAACAAGATTTACCTGGTTCCATCTGCACTATATGACATCATGGTGCACCAAAGTCCAGGAGCATCATAGTCCACCCTTGATCCCAAGCAATCGTATAGCCAAGCTTTAATCTTCCCATCAATAGCAGTTGAAAAAATGAACTGATAAAAGGAAAAGAGGCATTGGTCAGAAGGATGGGTGCTAATCTGATTTTTCCCAGCTTCATTTGTTGTGTGGAGGAATGTCAGACTCCAATTATAAGTCAGCATATTAAAAAGATAAATAAGAGGAAAGCCGCTGATAAGCTTCTAGAGAATACATACCTGAATATTTTCTTTGTAATGAGGGCAAACTGAATATACAGGAGCTTCATGGCCTTCAAATGTATATTGTCGGCGTCCACCTACAGCATCCCACACCTGTTGCAGAGAAATTTACAATCAGGGTGCCCAAATCTCTTCCAAGTATAAACCCACATCAATTCTTACAGCTAATACCTTAATCACTTTATCATCTCCACACGTAACAATACACAATTGCTTGTTGGGATGAGCGAATGCAATGTCATTAACCCCACCAACATGAGCATCAATCTAAAAGATGAGACAGAGAGTCAATAACCAGTACCTAGTAATTTCACAGGGAGAAAGTTATACGAAGCACAAGCTTACCTCAAAATGTTGTCTCAGTTCTCCAGTTGGATTGTAAGTATATATCTGAACAATGTGCTTCAAAAATGCAACACCTGGGCAATGTTAAAGACAGGCAGGTCATAAAAATGTAAAAGCAAAAATATACTAATAATTTGTCTCATTCAGTCAGGAGTGTTCATACCAAGCATAAGTCCATCTGGCCCCCAAACACACCGATTCACTGATATTGCAGCATCATTCACCAAAGCTGTCTGAATCAGGATTGGTTTTAAAGTACAATCAGTTACTCTTCTAGATCATGATACTAAATTGCACCAAAGTTTGGTATGAAGGTGTAAACTACCCTGGTCTTGGTGAAAATAACATAATACTTGACATTATGACCTTCCTTGAACAGGGGTTATGAGTTTATGATAGGGCTAACAGCATCATGTAGCCCATTACAGACTATATAGATAGACAACAGGAAACTAAGAATAACTCCTATGAAGTCATAACATACAATACCTGCAATGGCGTTGAGGCAGTTTGCATATCCCAAACCTTGAAAGGCTTATGTACCAGCCTATCCCGGGACCCTACTTCCCAAAGACTGATGTCACCAACATTTGTCCCAACTACAAACCAAATAACCAGAAACTTCAGAAAAATAAACCAAAAAAAAATATTTAATGACCAAATTGTCTTCAAGTACAAACCTAGAAGAATAGTTTGTTGTTGCGGATGAAAGTCCATGCTCATTACGTTAGATCCTTGACTAAGGGTACGAACAACAGCCTTAGGAAGGTCATCTTGCGAGTAGACATTGGAATTATGCATCACACCAGAAAATGACACCTGCAAGACCATGGTGAGGATACGTATTTTTGTCATTGTTTTTACTTGAACGGTGGAGGGAGATCTTAGCACTTATTACAAGTGACAAACATGGTAAATGAGCTTGACAAATAAATTGTTGCTCTTCATACCTCATCAGCTTGGCCAGTGCGAATACGCTTCATCAAGTGCTCCGAATCAGCTGATTGATAATCCATCCCTGTAACACCTGTAGGAGTCCTTGGGTGCTTCAAGAAAGCAGCTGTATAAAGCAAACATAATGGAGAAACATCTTATTGAAGATATTAAAAAGCTCTAGGGAACCAACAGAGAGCTAAAGCATTTAGAATCAAATATGAGCATGCTCACCTGCACTAGAAGGCTGCACGAGACCAGGAGGAGCTGCTGCCACAGCAGGGTGAGGCAATGAAGGATTAGTGCTAGACATCCAACCAGCAATAGCACCAGGAGATGGGGAGACAACAGGTTGGAATGGCTGCAGAATGATAAAGAATCAATCCAAGTATTGTTAGAAATTGTTGCATATCTCTGTTATGCAGATGAATAGGAGGTGCAACTTACACCATGGGCACCAATAGGAGGAAATGCGCCAGCCTTCGGAATTGGTCCTACAAGGGGACTGTTTGTCGGAGGAGGACGAGATCCATTAGCAGTTGGAGTGCAAGAATGATCCATAAATAGTGTTTTAATATCAGGGTTTGGACGGGGGTTCTTGCAAAGCTGGTGCTGCCAATTGAGACTGAAAATTCAAATAGGGAAATAAGCTTCAAAAGAGCGACTCTAGTCTTAAGAAAATTCAATACCAGAAAGAAGTAAAAACATCAGGATCAGTTCTCTTATTAATAAGCATACAAGAAGGAATTATGGGAAATCCAACGGTGGCAAAATGTCATGTATCAAACAAATGAATTAATTATTGATTAGTAAGCTATTGCAAACGTATCCTAAAATCCAAAAGAGGCAAACTCGCAACAGGATTACCAGGCATCCAGTAGCTAACCAGAACCCTATGTAAAAATAGGTTATCGCCGGTTGACCACAAACTGGAACAAAAGAAGTAAAGATAAGTTGCGAGAATTACCTCTGATTTATTAAAGTCCGTAGGCGTGAACTTTTGAAGGCTGGAAACGCAAGCTTATCGCGAAATAATGGGTTCGCCTCAATAAGCTTTTTAAGTTCTATAAGCATAATATTCCGAGCCGATTTTGTGTCTCCATACTTGGAAAGCTGCTCATTTTGCCTGATGATTTGATACAAATAGAGAGAATATATGAGGGCCAATTACAAGCATACCTCCATATTAATAAAGAAGCAACAGAGGAAAACAAGCAGTACCTAAAGTTATCAAGAGTTAGCAACTGGGTGATCTCCTTGAAAAGTTCCTCATTAAATGATGCAAAAACCTTAAGGTCCTTCACAAGAATCTCAACAGCCTTCGCCCTATCCTGCCTGACAGAAGGAAACACAAAATCAAATTCAACTATCAAACTGCTGCATAAAGGCATATTGAGATCAAATTCTACAATGCACGGCTCAGCTTCCTTTCTTTATTTTGATAAAACAACCTAGAAAACCATAACCATTTTAAGTGCCTTTGTAGCATCAATTTCGTATGGAAATTTGGTAGTCAATGGACGACAAAATCAGCTTTCTGCATCAACTTCCGCATGTTCATGAATGTCAAAAGCATTAGTTTTCAACCTCACCTGTCAAGAGCTTCCAAATACTTCTGCTTCCTAATTTCAAAAAAAATCTTCATTGAATATCGGTTGTCTTCAACTTTAGTGAAGCCACACAAATAGCGCTCAACTTCATCCCACTCTCCAGCCTGAACTTGATCCTCAAAATGTTTCATATTGAAGAAAAATCCAGACTCTTGCTCAAGCCTAACGGTCCAGAAGAAGCACATCACACACAAAGCCACAGCAATAAAAATACATTTAAGCCCAATTTATCTCGCTCCAATTTTCTGCTGAGGAATGCAGGGAAGAAAAAGACAAAGGTAAACAATATAGTGTCGCCAGTCAGCAAAATCAAAGGCTGGTTTAGAAAGGCGGTTTTGTTTTGCAAGCTTGGTGTTGGCAATTTCAAACAGACAACTCAAAAAGAACCAAAGATAGACATAAATGTTTACAATCTTCTCTTCCCCGCAGTTTCCTCAGCAAAGCAAACAGAAAATGAGACAGAACAAAACAGTGTCGGCAAAACAAACTTACTTATGAACTGTTTCCTTGAACTTCTCCTCGTCTAAGAACTGCAATATCAAGAATACCAGTTCCCTACTTAACGAAGACATTGCCCCAGGTAATCCTAAGCGCTCCAGTGCAAAGATCGAAAGCTTAAATCAACTGCAATTTATTTGGGTTTTACCCGAACTACTTTCCGGATCCACAAAGACAGTGAAAATTTGAACGCCCAGAAACTATTTCTTCTTCACCTCGCTTCTGGTGCAAAGAATTTTTATTTCAAACCACTCAACAAGCACCTCCTTAAAACACCAAGTTACGCAGAGAACCCACAATCATCTAACCTTCTTGTCCGCCCAAGCAATGCCTCTCATCCCCAGACAAATTTCCAAAAAGCAGAAAACCCACAAAAAAAAAGGCACAAATACTCAAATAAAAACAACAAGAGAAAACCTCTTGTTCAAGCAACCCACTTCACATAAACCCCAAATAAACCTTAAATTTCAGCTTCTACAATAAAGATCCAGCATTTAGTACAACTTGACATGTGAAGCATAAATTAAAGAGAGAGACCAGATTATGGAGCTGGATTTGACAATATGTGGAATCTTTCTTCCTTCACATGACATGTAAATCAAGGTCGAGAAAAAAACAGAGCCTTACTGAGTCACCAGAGGGGAGCAAAATGAAACATTTTTCTAGGGTTAGGGTTTCTTTCTGAAACTCTTTTATTCCTCTTCTTCTTCTCTCTCTATGTGTGCGCGCTTTGCAGCTAAACTCTGCAACAACCCTTACTTTCTCTCTCTAAAATGTTTACTTTGTATGTCTCTTTCTCTTTTACATCTTTATATACTTTTTTCTCTCTCCAGGACAAAGACAAAGCTTGTGCTGTTTTGTGCTTTTGCTGGGGCACCCCTCTCTCTCAGTCTTTCCACTATTATTTTATTGTTTTCCATTTATGTTTATACATAGAACACGTAATCCCTCTGTCTCTCCATTATCTATTTCTCTCTCTACCTGATTTTCCTTACTCTCGATTGGACTCTAGTGACTAAACCACACTAGTCTGAGAGAGAGCTTGTACAGAAGAAAACCCTAGGCGAGCGAGGTGGAAATGATAGAGTGCGAGAGGGTCCACCCTTGTATTGCCTGAGCTCATCTTCTCATTGGTCAATTGGTCCTATTTATTTTAGGAACGCTTGTGTGCGGGGCTTGGCAAGCATGACCTTTAACGGTAACATTATACGTGGGATTGATGGATTTTACTTGTTCTTTTGTCCAAAGCAATGAGAGAGACTCGTATCCGAAAGAGGCTCATTAGGTCGGCAGTCATCATTCGTTTTCTTCCACTTCTGCCCCCCGTTCACTTTAAATTCAACACCTTCATTTTCAACATTCTATTCCAGAAAAAAACAAAGCACCTTCATTTTATTTTTATTTTTATTTTTATTTTGTCAGAAAAGCCCCTTCATTTTCAACGTCCTTTTTTCATTGAGTTTCAATTTCCCAAATAAATTTCAATTTTAAATATATATATAACTCAATTTTAATTGATTAATTTTCTTTTATATCCAAACCATATTTTAAGTATTTTAAATTATCTAATATACAAAGAGAGATATTCGAATTTGGATACATATGATAGGCACATTGTGCTAACTAACTAGCCTCACATATCTACAAAATTCATAAATGTTTAATTACAAAAACAAATCTAAGTAGTAAATGAAAACTCTCGTAACATCTAACTCTTGAACAACGGGCATGTTGAATATAAATAGTAAATTCATATCTACATGAATAAATAAAAGAAATAATGTTCGCAACCGCAACTATATATCAAGCTCATCATAAACACATTGTTTTTCACCTCCATATTCGTTGGAAATAAAACGTATTCAAACACAATTACCATTAGACTTTTTGTATTTAAAAAAACAATTATTTGTATCTATTGTGGTGTGAAGAACTAAACAATTAAAACATTTTATTTATAATATACAAAAATAGAGATGGTGCCAACTCAAATAATATTCCATTCATGCAATTCAAAATGAAGATGAGCTCAGGCAACTAGGTGATATGTATACATATATAACTGTGATTTTTTTTTTTATGGCCTTGATGGTAATTAATGATGAAATACATGTTGCATTGCATACCTTCAAGAGGTGCTTTGTTTTGTTTTGCGATTGAAAATGATGAAAGGCGACCTTTAAAAGTTGCATGAGGTTTTGGAGTATGGAATGGGATTATGGATGTGTGGTTATTCCGTCCCGCTCCCATCGTAATCCTTAATTATACAGAAAACATGAAAAGAAAAGCAATATATATAAACTCACACGTTCAATCTTTAATATAACTTCAATAGTAAAGCACATTTATTATTTGAAAGGAAAACAAATAACAAAAAGGAAAGGTTTAGAGCCCATCTTGCATGAAAATAAAATTTGGACCACATTCTATATAAAACCGACTAAAATTTGTTAACCTTATCAGTCTTTTTAACACTTGACAAGTGTTTATAGGCATAACTATAGTTAACTATTTGCTTTGTATTTATGAAACTATAATTATACCCATGAACACATGTCAAATATTAAAAATGATAGTAAAAGTACACATTAAATTAAAGTGACGAATAAAAATACTCTTATTATATATTTCAGTGCTATTTTATTTTTGGGAGATCATTCATGACTATGGGCGTAACCACACTAAGGGCTACAATGGGCTATGGCCTAGTGAGGTTTTTTAGGGAAAAAAATATAAAACCTATATATTTAACTTTTTTTCAATATTAGCCCAATATATATTAACTTATTAAAGCCCAAAAAAGTATAATTCTTTATAAATTTAGTTAGAGGGCAGCAATAAAAATGCACATTAAAATAGGTACACTTTCAATTGTGTTGTTGAACATATTTTCATTTTAATTATATGTGTTTTTTAATTGCATTTAATATGTATTTATTTTTTTGTTTTTGATAAAAAATCGATAGTATTTTATTGATAAGTGAAACATAAATAAGTAAAAAGCCACTATAGTGCTAAACCCTATTTTATTAAAAATTAGTCAATAAAACTATAAACTAGCGCTATTTATATAATTTAATATTTACTTTTATTTTTATAAAGACTAGAGAAATTATAAGTACCAAAAAATAATAATTATTAAAAACTGTAAAATTCCTGGTTCTGCCTTTGACATGCCAAAAGAGTCAATGTTAAATGAATGGACATGTAATTGTTGTATACCAAAGTTAATATACATGTCATATTTTGGAAAAAGGACAGATTTCGCGTTGCACAAATGAAATGATGATTCGAAAACTTACAAAACTTGTGTCACGTGTTGCTTAGCGCCCATTCCCAGCTCAGTTTTTAGCATATGCAATTACTTTAGCTTTTTTCTTTTTCATCTTTTTCTCCGGAATATCTGGCTACACACGAAATGGAAAAAGTCCAAGTGCTTAGGACTCTCTCAGCCAAAAAAAATATAATTTAAATCGCTTTTGAAATTTTCTACTTATAGATAGTCTAAATTATTCTAATACACGAGAATAAAATTCTAATACACAAGAAGAAAATTCCGCACTTAGGTGCAAAAAGGCGAGCTCATTATGTTTAAAATAGTATTATAAAAGATTAATTGAAGACCAAAAAACAAAATAAATTAAACTCATGAAGAAGTTTTCATATATTTTTATGATAAAGTTAATATATATATATATATATATATATATATATATATATATATATATATATAAAGGAGAGAGAGAGAGAGAATTACTTCCCACTTCCGTCTTTCTTCCTTATTTTTAGTTTCGGTTGTGGTCCCACTACTTTCTGCTTTTCCCAACAATAAACTCTTTTATATTAAAAGACTTTTATTATCAAAGAATCTCATTTATTACCTACCAATCAACCTGTCATTGTCTAGCCTAGTGCGGAGTAGCTGTCTGGTATGGGGTGATAAGTAGGTGCGCTTATCAGCTCTTGGAATTGTGTTCCCACTTTTCTGACACTTGTTATATCTTTCTTTCTTTCTCATTTTCCAGATCTAATGTAATGCTGGGGATTTGGTCGTATGTAATACGCATAACTTAATTCCATCTAAGTCCTCACACTAAGGCCTAGGGTGGGCACGGTTTCTGAATTGGAAAATTGATTTGGGCTATACCACCCAATCCGGAAATTAAAACCGGTATGGTTCGGTATGGGATTATGGTTTGCCAAAGTTGGTACAATTCACCATCCGGTTTACCGAATTGGTATTGGTATGGTATGGTACCATTTCCGATATTCAAAATGACAAAACTTAGAAATGAACCAATTGAATATTCAACCTATTCATTCACCAAAGATTCAACAAATTCAACATCCAAATCATAATCAACCAAATCAATATACATCAACAAACCAAAATAAATGATAATTATGCCTTATGGCTTACAAAATTACAAACACAATCCAAACATAAATGACAAAAACAGAAAGTTATGCAATCTAAGCTTAATTTGCAGCCCACAATTTGGATTCAAGTATCCCAATCATTTGCAATTTCTGCAAATTACCCAAACAAACAATTATTAGCAGCAGGTTTCACCTTCTATAGTTCAGACACACTTATTGTTTACAAACATACACGTGAGCAATCAAATTTGAACAAACTGATGCAACAAAACACATATACTGGAACTGTATCACACTTCTCAGTTATTAAAACATTTGAGCAATTGCTTTCTGCAAAGTTCAAGTTTACAAGCATGCATTGCTTTATGATCACATGCTTTATCGTCCAAAAATTGTAATCAACAGGACACTTAAGAAATATTTTGTACTGTAATAATAACATCCTCAATGCCTCATATTGGCTATCAAGATATAATTCTACAACCAAATATGAGACATGCCAGAAAATAATTATCTTGAAAGTCTACAAGGCTTATAGCACCAAAATGAGCTGCAAGAACATCAACATATATAGAACTGCAACCGCAACAACTACTTTTCTGATCATAAATGGGAAAAGTCTAAGTTGAGAGATAACATTATTGTTTTCTGAGAGTTCATATGCAAATGAATTCTTAGAAAATAGAATGAAGAATCACCCTCGTATTCTAGGTCTCAAATTGTTCATTCATGAACCTGAAGACATATTACTAACAGAAAAACAAAATATTTGGTACCCCAGAATCAAATAACAAACCAACAAATGCAAGCAGACAAATTGTAAGAGAGACAACAGGAAACATCATAGAATCACATTCACAAGTAAGCAGTCAAACAACACACACTGAAAATACAATCGATGAAGCTAAATGCAATATCATATTTATACAAACACCAATGACCAATAGTTTTTAATTAGTGACATTTTTTAGAAAATTGAAAAATTAAATACCGAAAATATCAGATTAGCAATTCAGCAATTAGTTTTTAATTAGTGACATTTTTTTATCAGAGCTAATCAGCAATTTCAGGAATTTTAGCAACATTTCAATTCAGCAATTTTAGCAACATTTGCAAATAATCAATTCAGCAATTCTTTCCAAAATAAATGCAAATATTGTCCTAATTCATCAATTCAGCAACATTTCAATTCAAATCAAAAGCTTATTATCAAAAGTTTCAATTCTAGACAGAGAATTTGTTGAACATAAACTTACCATTTGAGTTTGAGTCTTCCATTTGGGGCTTCCAGTTCCGGGCAGAGAGAGTGATCGAGAGGAGCAGGCTTCGTCGATTTGGGGCTTCCAGACAGATTGAGAGATCGATAGGTTGTCAATTTGGGGCTTCAAAGGGCAGAGAGAGAAAGATCGAGAGACTGAGACAGAGAGAGATAGGATTGAGAGACTGAGACAGAGAGAGATCGAGAGAGGCAGAGACAGAGATTGAGTTGAGAGAGAGAGGGCAGAGATTGAATCGAGAGTGAGACATAGATCGAGAGATCGATCAATTGGAGAGATTGAGTGACTGAGACAGAGATCGTGAAAGTGAGAGAGTGACAAAGAGACAGAGACCCAAGGGTTTGGTTTGGCCTGGTTCGAATCGATTGAGGGTGGGTGACTGAGAAAGATCGAGAGTTTGAGAGAAAGAGGGAGCTGGCTGGGAGTGGGAGGAGAGTTTGAGAGTTTGGGTCTGTTGGGTGAGTGAGAGATCGAGTTGACGACAGAGTGAAAAAAACTCACGTATTTTTTGTTTAGGGTTACTATTCGGTACGGTACGGTGGCATTCGTGGCTGATATATGGTACCGCACCCGTGTCATACAAGATTAGTACGGTACGGTATGATATCATATTAATTCGGTAGGTATACGGTACGGTATTAAACGGTATGGTATGACACGGTATTCGTACGGTTTCGGTATATACGGTATAGATGCCCAGCCCTACTAAGGCCCCGTTTGGTTCATGGGAAATGAGACTTGGAGATGGGAAATCAATAGATTTCTCATGTTTGGTAAGTTCAAGCATGGGAAATAGTTACCTAACACATGAGAAAGTAAAGGGAAAGTGAAACCCTCCTCTCAACTTGAGTTTTGTTTTCCCTCTTTTTGGGAAAGTTTGGAAAAATGAGCCAATATTAAATGCACATTTTTTATAATTATTTTGTCCCCATTAACAATTTAAAATTACAATATATCATTAAATGCATTCCTTTTTTTATTTGATTTAATATGAGTATAAATAAAAAATTATACAAACTTTGTTTTTCATTCATACTTAAAACAAACATAGGAAAAGAAATGAAATGATATCTCACGGTATTATCAAACGTGGGAAAGAAATCTTTCATTTCCTATTCATTGAGAAATGTCATGGGAAATAATTTCCCCTCAAATCCGTTCTATGAACAAAACGGGGCTCAAAAAGAATATGATGATTTGGTATTGGTATTCAAATTTAGGTTATAAGACATAATCCTGTTCTACTAAAATTTGGTGTTTTAAACATTATTGCAACGTTAAATAAACCATCATTTTAACTATTAATTTAACATATCATCTTTAATTATTCTCTAGAAACGCCATTTTGCACTCAAATTCAAATATCATTTTTGATCAATTGAATTAAATTAAAGTAATTCAGATTATCGCTTGAGAAGTTGTTCTAATAAATTGTCAAAATGGGTCAAATCACTTTCAATCGTAATTAACAGATGATAATCTTAAGATTAGGACCGGGGACCACTTGGAACAGTTGAAGTGGATTTGAATGAAATTTCACGCTTTGCTAAGTTACTGACTCGCTCAGTGGTTCAGAAATACACACACAGAAACAGAGGCACAGGCATTGGGCCGCATCCCCATTCTGCCATAAACTTCGAGTCTAAGCTATTATTATTATTTTGTCCAAAAAAAAAGCTATTATTATTATTATTATTATTAAGCAACCAAACCAAACCCAAACCCACGTTCAATTTCAACGCCTTGTAATCTCCAACCCATTTCGAACAAAAAATAAAATAAAAACATCTCTAACCCAAAACAAAAACAGTTTAATGCGTAACAGGTCATTTTCTTTGTGGCCACGCCTCAGGAGCTCGAAAGTTGTCCGATGAATTTCTCGTTTTACTGATCCCTTCAGACCAGACCTGTCAACTCGAAACGTGGCGGAGTATCATTAATGATTCGCTGCCAAACTGTACGGAACCACACGAGTCGCTTTCATGGTTCCCTCTCCAGTGAGCACGTGGACTACTTTTTAATAAATGCCAAATGCAACGAATTTATAGTGTATTTATTAATCTGGAATTGAAAATTGAATTTCACCGGTGGAAAATTCATACATATACTTCACATCAAGGAATTGAAAAATAAATAGACCCACATAAAATCAAAGAATTGAATTTCATTCTTAGGTAGAAGGTGATACTCTAATTCCAAAGAATTAACTCATTAAGAATTCATCTTTTTTACCCATTATATCCTCACATAATTTTTAAAATTCCTCATTTGCAATCTACTTTAACCCAACAACGAAAACATTTTAGTAATTAACACCACTCATACCTCAATTCCATATAGTTTAATAAACAACTTCAATAAGAATCCAAAATCTAACTTCCCTTAATTCATATAGTTCAATTAAAAATTTAAATAGAAATCCGAAATCTAACTCTCCTCAATTCAATTCCTCATAATCCAATTATGAATTAGCAAACAAGCCATTAGAGCACTTCCTCTCCTCTACCCTCCTCCTTTAGGTCATTTTTTCAATTAAACTTGGGTCAAAGTGAGAAATTTCCAACATCAAGCCTCATATTCATTAATTGACGAAATGGCTTAAATCATTATCCCCCTTTTTGGTTTTCTGAAAAGAAAATTTTGATTTTCAATCCAACTAGCTCGTATGTCTAGTGATAGAAAAGGCCCTAAATTTGAATTTCAAAATCTTTCATGAGTCCTACGTCATGTTGGAGAATTGGTCCAGCCATACCATATATTTATGTGAAGTAGGAAGCTTTGCTGATTAATCAATTGAATTGATCCATCCATATACAGGCATACATACAAGGGATTTATACTAATAGAGCATCTTACCCCAGAACCTGCAAACTTTCTTGCCTGCCATGGCCACAGCTGATTAGTGGTAATGATGAAGCTTATTCAGCATTAAGAATCAGCAACTTTGGTGATGATGACGGAGGCATAATTGGCAATTGTTGATTCTGGAGATTGCCGAAGCCGTCCGATCACTGAGAACAACTCTGATGAACGGAGGAATTGTCTGCAGGGCGGATGCGAACACATCTTTGCCAATGAAAAGAGAGCTATTTTTAGAGGTGACTCACTTACTGAATCTTTCCTACCTGGGTTCAGTGCTACCACCGAACAGTCAGCCACCAACTTCAGTAAAGACTGCAACGTACATAAACACCTCACCAGTTAATGTCCATTGCAAAGTGAATCAATTTCAAAAGCATGGCTCCTTTAGACATCAAATCAAGACCACAAACCTGCATCGCTCCTTTAGATACAATGTCTTCACAAAGTTTGTTGGAGTTGCGGACAAGATTACTTAGTGCACCCGCAGCATTTGCTTTCGTCTTGTCTTCTTCGGTTGAAAGCAACAAATTGGCAAGATGGGGTATAGATCTTCGCAGCTCATCATATAACATGTCATTATGGTAGGCAGCATTTCCGATCTGCAAAGAGATAGATAGATATAGATATATATAAGTAACTGCATATTTGCAAGGCCGCACATCTTTCTTTCTGTTTTTCAGCCCAAAAAACAAATTTACATAATTTCTGATCGTGGAAGAAACAGAGTAAACAATTAAGGTTGACACTTTTCTTAATAGGATGGTGAAAAACAAGTTATAAACAATATTGCAACAGACAGCTGAAAGCAACGTAAGTATTTTATTACGTGGCAAGAGAACTTACAGCAAAGCAAGCAAATTTTCGTGTCCGTTTGTCTGGATCAGAGCATCGATCAATAAGGAGGCCAATGATTTGATGCTTTGCCTAGATCATCATCATATTCAGTCGTAAGATACTAAAATAAAAATAGTAATCCAACCTCCTATATACATGTGTACGTGTGTGCTTGCAGAAGATAAGTGGGATAGCTTTGATTATCCAGAAAAGTAGTCTGTTGACAGAACCTTAAAACAATCTATTGTTCACAACTTACTAGGGCGCTATAAAAGTAGGAGCTGTGCCGGCACATATTGCCTAGAGCACTGCAAGCCTTTGAGCGCACATTAGGATCTTCATGGGTAAGAAATTCCTTGAAGAACTCCAGTACAGAAGCTCCGTTAATGTATTCATAGAATCCCTAAACACCAGAAGCTCCGTCAATGTATTGACCCAGGATGTTAAATGCAGCAACGATTATTCAATCAAAACCAAATCTGACCTTGTCCATGCGAGCCAAATCAGAAACAATCATCAGAACATCCAGCATCACCTCCCTTGGGCTTGAACAATCGAGCAATCTTCTCATCCTAGTAGGATCCAACAAGCCTTTACTCACAAGTTGAACTGCCAATGGTCGGTGACCAATCATCTTAGCAAGAAAAGCCACAGGCCTTCCTATATCTTTTAACTCCAAATTCTCTAAACATCGAAGAATGATGCCTGGCACTCCTACCTGAAAACTTCAGAAGCAATTGAATGAGAAACATATAAGTACCTGAGTACAGGATGATATTCAGCAAATTAACTCATTCTGCATATCTAATATATTAATAAGCTATATGCTGCTGTGTAATATCTCACGAATATCATCCTGGAAAAAGAATCAACAAAACCCAGCCCCTGGCCACATGAAGAGGAAAAACAAAGGAAAGAAGACCGAACCTCCAAAAGGTTTTTAATATACTTTCCCAGGTCTTCCTCAATTACTTTCACCATGTCTCTGTCTTCCATGCCAACTCTCACACCTGGTGAACCCATGTTGAGAAGGGCCCCGCTGTTCACTGAAGCAGTGGCTGATAGCAATCCTGGAGCATTCTGTACGGCCACAAAAGGAAATGCCAAGAGATCAATTACGGCATTTATTATATCTCTCACACCATCCTTCCCTCCACCAGGCCCTACCCAGGACTTTACGAGCTTGAGATGCATATCAGATATCAGGTCAGAGATGAGCTTGATGTGATCACTTCTGAGCAGAATCTGACGAAAAGTTAAGGCTCCACCTGAGAGGCAGTGACATATTGACGATATTGTCCACACAACTCCGATAGGGGAAAGCCCAACTTGATCATTTGTGCTGTCAACTTCTTGTGGAGACACATTTTGTTGGTTTTTGGCTAACAAACTGACTAGAAGAAGAGGGATATTGCTCGTACACAGCTGTTTGACAACTAAGGGTCCTCCCCACCTCAATCTGGACTCCAGCAAGCCAACACATCCATCCCTAAGACCATGCCAGTATGAGAGAGCACTCTTGGTGCCATTAGGACCCAATTCAATTCCACTGCCTGGTGAAACTTTGAGGTAGTCACATAGTGTGGCACTTCGAGGAATCAAAGGCACTGCTACTTCGGAGACAGAGGACCCAACAGAAGCTCCTGATTCAAGCGACAATATGGAAGCCAGTGCCAACATGGCTGATGCTGTATGAGTTTGAAAGGAAGTGTTTGTGCTCTCATCAGAAGAAAAATGATGAGCAAGGACAGAAAGTCGAGAAAGCTGCTTCTTTGGGGAGGTTGTCAACATAAATAATGCAGAATTTCTTCCAGTTGCCTTCAAACATTGTGCAATTGTTGCAAGGATGAGGCATGAATGCAGAACCAAGGTAGTGGGATTAGTTAATTTGCACTTCAAGTTGGTTGTTTCAATTGCTTGTGGATCTTTATTTTGAGATGAAATGCACAAAGACAACAACGAGAATATCTCTGAAATAATGGTTCCATCACCCCCACCACTGACAACAGTAGTTACAGGTAGGGAACTAGGCAGGCCACAGAGCATACCAGGAACAATTCCATTATGCAAGCAGCACCTCAACAATAGCTGAAACATGGAAGAACAATTGCAGAGTCGTTCATGTCAAATTATGAAAGCTAGATGCAGACACAAATGTTAACTGAAAACTGCTGGTAAAATTTCTCAAGATAATTGACTTCTCATTATTTACACTTCTGAATGACTACACATACATGGCTATTTACATGTGGATCTACCATGTGTTGAAATTTTCTTAACATAGTTAGGATGAGAGAAACACCTGAATGCTAGCATACAGTGAAGCCTCAAGTCGTTGATGAAGGCAATAATGTATAGCAACCTGTACTGCTTTTGATCTAAGGAATACCCTAGTCACTGCAGCAACAAGTTTTGCTGATTCTGTCCCAATTAAAGAGCTTTGATCTTGATCCCTAATGCCAAGTTGGAGTGAAGGACTGCGTATAGTGTTAAGTGGAAATGAATAGGCATTTCTTTTCATAGAAAGATTTTCTGATGCATCTACCAGCAACCAAATAGCCCTACATGCTTCACAAGCTGCACGCAGCATATTTGAAGAACCTGAAATAAGACTTGACCCTGCAGTAACTAAGCATAGACAAAGTTGATCCACTAAACCAGATGTTTTAGCGTGATCCAAAATCTGTTTCCATGTTTCATTAGAATCAGAAACCGCCTCAGGAACTGAAGTTGAAGAAACTGCTTTAAGGCCCCGAGTGACTCTGGTTAACACAACAGTTATGCAAGCAATGGACTCATACAGAACTCGTCCAGATGAATCTTCACTGCAACCAACAACCTACACATTCAATTCAACAACATGAGAACTAGAAGCAGGGCCTTTAAATTGTCTCAATAAAGCAATATGTACCATATCAAAAAGAACCATACTTGCAAAAAAATATCAGCAAGCATAACCCAGTGCCTGAAATATGAGCCTCCAGCACCACTTCCGGCATTGTCTACCAAAATTTTAATTATTGAGAAACTCTGCAAAAGTAAGAAGGCAAGGTTTCAGAGAGGGAAAAACACTTTTCTTAAGATACTAAATTAATAGTTGCAGAAGATATAGAAAACACATTTCAGAAGTGTAAGTAGACATGGCAGAGGATGGAGAACATAATATGCTAGATTTTTTTTTTAAAATTTTAATACTGAAATATTAATGAATACTGAGAGGTGCACGGTGCAGATGCAAGGATCGTAACAGATAAGCTTGACAAGGGTACAATTTGAAGTCAGTGAAAGGTATAGTAAATTACTGACAGCCAATCATAACTCAAGATACAAAACTTAGAAGTAAGAAACTTCTAAATAACGCACTTATACCTTTGCCTTTAACTCATTCACTTCAGAAGCTTTCATGCTCACTATAATGCCAGTGTAAACAAGAAGTTCATGTATTATTTCATCAAGTAGCCCACTGGAATGGATGGCACCAGCCGCAACTAAGTTTGAAAGGATCCTCAAAGACTGGTTTGAATTAAGAATATCTTGATCTCTGTATAAATATGACAAACATTCAAGTCTTTCAGATAAATATTTGGCAGGTATCTGGTTAAATCATTCTTCAGAAAAAGTAAGAACCAGTATAACTTGACAGGAGACAAAGAAACAAAATTTTACATTATATTTAGTAGAGGAGTGCAATTCAGCTTTACCTGCAAGAATTTGGGGATCCTTGGGAACATCTTTTAAGTGGTAGCAAAACATGTGCTAATGCTTCATTATCTTGACTAATTATTTGTGCACCTTTAACTGTACGAGAGTTATTTTCCAATCTGTCCAAAATTTGGCAACCTGAGGCAAAACATTACTTATGTTCTCCCCATTATATCAACATC
Source organism: Prunus fruticosa (assembly GCA_018703695.1). NCBI lineage: Eukaryota > Viridiplantae > Streptophyta > Magnoliopsida > Rosales > Rosaceae > Prunus > Prunus fruticosa. The sequence continues at coordinate 59,192,861 of CM031918.1, read as the reverse complement.
ATGTACCATATGAAGTAATAATTGCAATACTTATGCTTTTCCATTAATGAACACAAAGCCAGGCCTCATTCATGATATACTAGAGTTATTTCATTCAATTCTTAATCTTGACATATCCAAACACACACGCACACACACACACATTAATCAACAGGGGCAGGAATGTCTACTTTGTAGCTCCCTCAAAAGGTTTCCACTTCCTTTCTAAAATGCACTCTCCCTGTCCTAGTGAAAAAATAGTCATACAAACTGATCTAAACTGTCCTGGCATATTAAACAAAATAGAATCAGATGATTTTCCTTGTTATGGAGGCTTCATATACCTGACTGTTTAACTTCATTAGGATTTGCAAATCCTGGGAACTCATTTGGGGAAGAATTGACTGCTGTGCAGTCAGGAATGTCTGATTGAGCATCACTCTGAAAACTTATTCCACTGTTGTTTTCTGAAGAATCCGGAGAGTTGACTTTACCAATGACATGATAAATAGTTAATGTCAGATAAAAGAAAAAGAAAAACATTTGAAGTAGAGAAAAAAGTAACTACCAGGAGAAGAAACAGCCAAACCAACTGATGTTTGAACTGTGTTTCCTTCACCCCTCCATGCCGCAACACATCCTCTTTCTGCAGCAGTTGCAGAACGCATTTCCTGGAAAAGGTTTAACAATTGTTACAGTTACAACTAGATATCTCGACAGCTGTCTCTGTCAATAAAAGACAAAGAACTAGTACATCATGACCTCATGGCATATTAAAACACTGTGAAACGTAATACAAGGTTTTATACTACTTTAAACTTTATAAATGTAAATATGGAATGTAGATATGTTGAGATATCATTACCCTAGCCTCCAGTTCATGAGGCATCTCTTTAACAAATGGGTGCTCCAGAAGAGCTGGCCAAGTCAATCGATTTTGAGGTACCTGCTCTCAAGAATAAAACGCCAGTTAATAATGAAAGTTAGCAGAAATAAGCATTGAAACTTTTCAACCGAAAAGCCGTGCATTTCAAAATGTATAACCACCTTATTGAGCAATCCCTTCAGAAAGCTTTTAAAACTTGGACTCATGTTGTCAGGGTATTTAACCGGATCCTGAAACATTTCAAAGTAGCATTAGATTATACCGTTTTTGGCACACCTAAATCATACAAAGATTTGATTACATGTACCTTAACAATGTGCCTGATGAGTGCATATACAGAATTTGTATAAAATGGAGGCTGGCCAACAAATAATTCATATCTGTTGAGTACACCAAAAAAAATATTTCAACAAATATAGGGAAAAAGGAAAGAAAAAAATATATTTGAGGCAGAAAACAGAGCAAACCAAAACATGCTGTGGAACTTGCAATCTAAATTATATTTATATTTCGATTATGATATATGGAAAATTGCAATTAGTTCCCACATGAAATCCTAAAAAAGAAATAAGGAAAGAAAGCACATAACTTGAAGGAATAGATTAAATAGAAAGCACATAACGGGAAAGAATATATTATAACATGGGTCAAAATCTAACAAATCAGAAGCAGAAAAGTTAAATAGAAACTCAAGGAAATTGTTTTGATATAAAGAAAGAAGTAAGGATGCAACATACAATATTACTCCCAGAGACCATAAATCCGCAGTGTGATTGTAGGGTTGTTCCCGTACTAGTTCAGGTGCCATGTACAGAGGAGTACCTAATGAACATTAATGAAGACTTCACTGAATGGGCAAACAAAGTAGCATAGTTCCTCCAGGATCTTCAGGAAGTTTCCTAAAAGTTAATTTAGAATAGTAAGCTGACCTTTAATGGATCGCAAAACAACAGTATTTGTGGACATTGCGCGTGCAAAACCAAAATCACAGAGCTGTAACAAACAACAGAATTTATAAGTTATCTGAAAGCAGACATGCACTTATGCACTTACATAAGGATACTTGTGTAAGTCCTAAAAGGAACTAATTAGATATCTCACCATGAAAACTTAACAACATAAATATATAATATAAATGATAACTGTGAAAGGATAGCAATGAAGAAATAAATTACTATATAGAAAATAGAGCAATAGTACTTTGTCTGCTACAAAAGACACAGTGCTATAGTCCATATGATGGACATGAAAACAAACATGAGACAGACGAGGGTACTCAGCTTAGAGATGTTACTCCAAATATCTACTGCAGAGTACTAATGATAATAACGCAAAAGAAAAACTGAACATGATTTAAACATAGATGAAGTTTATGTTAAACCACTATGGCCATTTCTTGTAATCAGCACACCACATGTATAAAGTAGAACGAGGGGCAAAAGGCAACAACAATAAGATTGGTTAACAAAATGAATTAACTCGCCACAGCTGTTCATAAATTTATGTTAAGCAGATAGAGATAAGAGATATCAGTAGAATCAACCTTGACAATAGAACCAGCACCAATTAGAATGTTTTGTGGTTTCATGTCACGATGAATGATACGGTTGGAATGCAAATAATGCAACGCTCTCACCTGTAACATTCAGTAACAACGAAAGTTTACTATATTTGTTGTGAACAATTAAGGAAAAAGTATAGCTCACAACTGGAAAGACTAGGCGGATATGATAAACAATTGAGATGGAACCAAAATTCGTAATAAAGAAAGTACCAACTGCTTTGCAATCGCTTGAACTTGTTCTTCGGGAAGGAACTTATCATCCTCAAGAATTTCAAATAGCTCACCCTGCATATCAAGAAATTCGTTGATAGTTAATGCGTCTGAACATATTCCACAAGAGTCTAGATATTCTTGTGCATCTGCAAGAGTTTCCAAAATGACAAGCTAGCATGGATAAATTAATGCAGTTATAGTGAAGACAGGGATCAGTACTTGTGCAAATTCTGTGACAACACAGAACTCTTGTGGGCTTTCAAAGGAATCAAGCATTTCAATTATATTTTCATGCTTCAACTTTCTTAGGATCTGCACATTTTAGAACAGTGAATATCAGAATATCAATCAAGGAAGTTTTAATTGTAAACTTTGTTTGATTTGAGATAAAATGAGTCCAATACCTCAATTTCTTGTCTTAAATTGTGAATATCTTTGTCACTTTTCCCATGTTTCATGATGAATTTCATTGCAACTGTCTGAAGCAGTGATAAAAACAAGGAACCCGCATAAACAAAAAAGAAGAAAAACAGATAACGAAAAATTAGAAGAGCAAAAGGTACGTACCTGCCCGGTGTACTTGCGCCTTCCCTTGTATACCTTCCCAAAGGAACCTTCGCCTACAAGTTCAATCACATGGTAGTTCTCCACACCCATCCTGTAAGTCTGCAGCTATAATATATCTCTACCCTTTTCAGTCCTGTAAGATAAACGTGCACCAGAACTATTAAACCAATTTGATGCCTTTCTCATAAAACTCAATCATGATTGCTAGATAAAAATTTGGAAACTAATCTCCTTAAGTAATGATAAACTTTGATTAACGGTCAACTTCAGAAGCACCTTCTAGCTGGTTTAGTAAAAAATTGATGCAAATCTAGGTTCAAAAACCATATAGGTAATACAAAAATGCTAAACTCAACCAAACTTGAATTGTCATAAATATGCTCCAATATAACCAATTTGTGTTTTGAATTTTTAAAAAATAACGAAATAAATTGACTACCATTTATCATCCCAAATCAAATTATTCGGAAATTAAATAATAACTTCTAGATCCTAAATTGAAAATGAAACTACAACCCTAATCTTCATGAAAATGAAACCATTGTGTCTGTCTGGTTGCTTAGAGAAATGAAGTAAAATAAATGAATCGCTGAATACTTTACCAATCAACCAAATAAAACGAAAGCAGGTTAGGAAAGTAACAAATAAAGGCATAAAAAAGAAACCCTGAACTTCAATCTGAAAATAAAAGGAAATTTCTGATCATTTTAGAAAGAGTATCGAAGTGAACCTGAAACTGAGATTAGAGAGAGAGAGAGAGAGAGATTTGAAAATTGGGAATAGAGTGGGACTGAAAGGTCGGGTTTTGTGGATTTTCCCCGCCCATCTTATTTAAATTTATAATTAAATTGACTAGGGCGTGAGAGGGGCTTGGGCCTTGGGAGAGTTTGGGCCTTGAAATAGAAGTCGTTAAAATTAAAATGATTCAAATTCTAGCGTTGAATTTGATTACAATGTCCTTGAAACGACACTAAAAAAGGCATTACGATTTTTTATTTATTTTTAAATACCATGAGGTGTCCCACACCCGAAGGGTGAGATTAATCCCCGCTCGGAGTTTGGCTTGTCACTGGTCACAAAGTGATTCTAACGGGTTTCGAACCCCTGCCATTAAGTCACTAGGTAACTCACTAAGAGGAGGTTGCAGTTTACCAACCACACCACACCTTGTGGTTAAAGGCATTACGACTTTGAAGTTTCATCTTCCTTTTCTAATTGGAGAAAGAAACTTTAGAAATCGAGATGCATATTATTCATTTAGCCTGCCTGATCATTTTTCAACTACTTTCTTCCCACTGCCAAAAGACTAGATGAATAAAAATTGAGGAAACTGAGACCCAATTGAGGCTAATTTCGCTGCCGCAGAAGTCTACTTTCTATGCTCCTTTGTCCACTTAATTAGTGGTTTAAAAACTCTAGGATTTATTTCCAAAACAGAATGAAATATGATATTGTAGAGAAGTTGACCAGTGAGAATGGAGATTTAGAACAGGTGAAAAAAAGAGGGGAAAAACTGTTGTCAGTGTTACCAATGTACTGCGATGCCTATTGGTTTTGAAGGTTATATAATTAATTAGTTACCTTTTTTTACAGTCAGCTTTGTTCTGTGATGAGAGAGAGAGAGAATTGAATTCTGGAACACATGCTGCCAAAAAGTCATAGTATATATCAATAAGCAAAATTGACAACTTCCAGGCCCACCATCAGCATTGGGTGGGTGAGCTACATTATTACTCAAGTAATTAAAAAGACCTTACAGATTCAATGACCAAAATGAAATCCCAAAGTTCTCTTAAAACTCTAAGGAGGCAAACCAAGGTTTAACCCCCTCAACACATTGACTCTTCCTCTTCACAACAAAATTCAATTAGAGGACCACATCCAAAATCAGTTTCCATTGCCAGCTTTGTTCACAACCATTTGGTTCTCTGGTACTTCCTGCAAGGCAATTCTTGGCTTCTCTACCATCTGCGGCACATCATCAAAAAGAAACATTATCAGTAAGACATCATAGTACAGAAGGGATTTGGAGACATCATAAAAAAGAAACATTATCAGTAAGACATCATAGTACAGAAATCTAACCATTTCAAGCAAAAGAACAGAGGGATTTGGAGCCTCACCTTGGTACCATTCTTACTGTCTCCAATATTTAGTTGATTTTTCAGCATTTTCTTCAGCTGCCTTAGACTCTTAGTGTCAAGTTCTTTTTGCACGGTGTCAGTGTCTCTCTTCATCTCAACCCCTCCGAGTTCCAATATCTTATCACCACTCTCAATGTCTTTTTCCTCGTTGTCATCAAAGATGTAGTTCAAAATTCCCGATTGCTTCTTGCCTCGAGACTTCCCGGATTTTGAGAGAGTTGGACGAGGAAACTGTAGCGGAAGTAGGTCAGCTGCTGCCAGTGGCAATTTTGGAGTGCCTTCATCGTCATTGGTAACCACAGAAAATTCTTCTACTGGCATTGCCTCCTGAGCTACTGCTAGCTTCATAGATGTTGGTATCTCATCTGACAAAGGACTGAACTGGGTTGCCGTGGCAACTTCTGCTACTGCACTCGCATTAGCATCAACCAGACATTCTGCAACAGAGTTTTCAGAACTTATATCACCCCCTTCACTCACTTGCATATCATCTTTTTTCTTATCCTCGCACTCGATTGATTTTTCATTCATGGTCTCGTCTTCACTGATGTCATCACCAGAATCTTCTTCTGAACTGAAGTCTGATTCAAAATTGAATTTCTCTGTGTAATCTCCCTCTGCCCCATACATTATTGAGTCCTTGCTACTTATCATAGATTGTCGTTCGTCGGACAAGCTCAGGGTCAATACCTGGGGAGCAGCTTCTTCTACATTGGTCACGTCCTTGACTTCTCCAGTCTCTCCTACAGGGGCAGATTTTGAGTCGAAATCTTGATGCTCTGCTGCATTGGTTTCTGATTCTTTTATCTCCAGGCTTTGACATTTATCTTCTGGGTTCTGAGCTGGACCATGAGTGGAACTCAGAGTCAATGAATTGGGGTCAGTGGATTCTTCCGCACTCAGTGATTCATTTACTTCTTGTAGCAATGAAGATTGAGCAGCATTAGCATTGCACATGACCTCAACAGAAATATCATCAGAAACTTTGGCAGCTATAGATTTTTCTGTTCCTTCATCATGAGGTTCTGTAGCAATCACAAACAGATTCAAATAAGCTCAACAAAAAGGAACCACAAAAATTGAATTGAGAACCATGAAATCAGATGAACAAACATCCTGGCCGTAGTAATATATAAAATGCAATCGAACTTACCCTTGTCGTCTGTTTCGTCTGACCCCTCTTCATGAGATACATCCACAATGACATCTGAGGCTGATTTTGGTTCGGATACCCCAGATTCCACTTCTGATTTTATCTTTGAATCATCTTCTACTTTAATCATATCAGTCTTGTTAGGTTCTTGAACATCATCTTTCAACTTCCCTTCATTCTTCAATGGTCCATTTGATTTTGGTTCCGATGAAACTTCAGAAACATCAACCCTCTCTGAACTCGCCTCTGATACTGTCTGCATATTAGACCCTGTTTCACACCATACCATGAACTATGTCAGATAACATGATTTTCCTTCCAATATATATCTGAGAAACAATACAACTAGTTGATTAAAAAGTCAACCGCATGTTATATAACCCCATCCTACACTACTTATAGTTATCCAGAAACCAAACGGTCTAAGCCAGTCTAAGCTACACTAACAAAACTTGATATCTGTGTAGTGCTAGTGTAAATCATCAAATGAATGCAACGCTGGACTTACCCATATCAACTGAGCCATCAGACTTCTCTGAACCATTGTTGATTTCTGTGGAAAGTTCATCCATCTTAAAAGACATATTGTTTTCATAATCCAAACTCAACTTTGCCATGTTCTTTTCCAGCAGCCTCACCGATCGCCTTGTGTTATAGACGCTCTGCACCGAAGGATTCTCCTTCTGTGTGGTGTTCTGTCGAGCAGAAGCAGCGGGAGCCCTTCTCCGAGTATTTGGTGCGGCAGGAGTTTTAAGCACCTCAGTCTTTTCTTGGTCCATCTCTTCAGAAACGGCTCTCCTAGTCCCGCGTCGACTTTGAGTCAATGGCTGTGAGCTTTCTGGTTCTACTTGGATGGGCTTTCTACGAGTCGAGGTTCTACCGGCAGTACGAGGGATACTTAGTGATCCGTTCATGGTTTTCTCCGGAGATTGCTGGGGATCCGATTTGGATTGGTTCAGGAACTCTTCAAGCCCTTCCACCTGGTACAGTGATTTGCAGAACAGTCAGATTCCAATAAATTAATAAATCCATCCAGCGTGTGTTGTTTGAAAGATAATACATGGAAATCGAAAGAATGTTAAGATATATGTTGATAAACTCTTTTATTTTCTTGTGATTCTCAGCATCCAAATAGAAAAGGAAGTTCTACGATTCCCCCGTTTAATTTATGTTGAGAAATTATGAAATTAGGTGAGCAATATTATATAGGTTTATAAGACACTAGATCTGTTAGCTAGCCCCATAAAAACTGAGCTCAACTCAACACTAATGATTATATAGGCTTTTCTTTTTCCGGTCATTTATCACCAACCAAACATGAAAGAATGTTGAACATGTGGTTTACACAAGAAAGTTCGTAAAGAGATAGTATATTAGAGAATTCAAACCAAGCAATTCCCAGAATATCTGAATCTGAAAATGTACTTATTTTGGTGACTTCCAATATCACTTTTCTTGGCAACGAAACGGATTTCAAATTTATAATGTTAAAGAACGTAGAACATGTGATTAATTAGAAATTTTTTAAAGACAAGTATATTAGAGAATCCAAATCAAACACAGCAATCCCCAGAAGATCTAAATCTGAAAATGTACTGATTTTGGTGATTTCCAATATCCCTTTTCTTGGCAACCAAACAGATTTTAAATCCACAATAATAAAATATCAAATAGGTATGAAGAAAAAGGGGGACAAAAGTATTACATGTTCAAGAGCCTTGAGAGAATCGGCCATGGCGACATTGGTGAGGTTAGCTGGGAGTTTGTTCTTCTTGCACAGAGCCTGGAGCTCCTTTCTTGTGAGGCTGGAGAAATCCATAGTGTACGGGAAACCCTAGACGATCAAAACAAGCTGTTTTGGTCTTCGCAAGAGAGACGGCTAACGGATTGAGTGAAAAATGTTGAAGCGTTTGAGAGAATGAGAGAGCGATTGGGGATATTTATATATGTATAGCCCTGTGTATGGGCGAGACCGGGAGAGACGTTTGGAAAACCCTAGAAATTATGACCGTTGGAGCGCGGATTTGAAATTTGAAATTATTGACAACAATTTCTTTTTATTTTCTTTTTTTAGCAAGTGAATAAATTATAAACTTGGGTCACGTGGGTAAGTATTGGCGTAATTGTGTAATCGCGGACAGGGGCAAAGTATGGAAAATTCGCATTTGGGAAGATGCACATCACATTTAACAAATTTAGAATTGCACTTGTTCAGTGAATAGTTTAGTTTTTGTTTTTGTTTTTTAATAATAGGATCCCATTATCCAATTTTTTTTTTAATTTTAATTTTTTTAAATAAGAAAAAGTGTGAATTTACCATATTATCCTCATTTAATTAATAATTTCAATTCTTAATATTTGCATTAACCAAGGGCATTTTTTGGTATTTTGAATGTTTCACCATTCTCTTCATTTTGCTTGATATATATATAGATAATATTATAATTTCACAACCTTTGTTTAAATTGACTAGGACAAGACTAATTAAAATGTAAATCACATAACCTCAAAAACTTATATGATCATACATCTACAAGTTATTAAAAATATTTATCCTTACACTCTAAATTCTATTTTTCGATTCTCTCCTCCCTCAATATTTTTCATATAAAAATGTTATAATATGTCTTTAGATTTTGTAACTTCCCACATTTCTTCGTAGTATCAACCACTAATAAATAAAAACTTAACTTATTTCCCCACAACCCAGTGATCCAGTATCAGAGGCAGAGCAATGTAGGGATCCAGTTTGATCCCAAACCCCTCAATCTGTTTACACCTTGCATTTAAATATTATATATGATATAAATATTATATTATATTATATTAGGGATATTTACTGTAAACTAAACAATTTATTATATTTTTGTTGTCTACAAATTAACTATTAAAATTTTTAATAACTCTTTTACTTTCAATTAAATCTACTAGGTTATGTTATGATATTTGCACTAAAAACCCCTCTCTTTTTTCCTTCTTGTTCTCCTCTTCTTTTGTTTAATTTAAGCTTAAGCTTTGTGATTTTTTCCCTCCATTTTTATATGTCTAAGCAAGGTTTATTGAGATTTATGAATTTTTTGTATTTCTTGAATAGTGTAGATGATGAGATTAATATTCAACCATTTTATAATATAAAATTAAAGACAATTATGATTGTAATGAACGAAGAAATTATTAATCAATATGAAATGATATTATGAAGTGGGCTAAACCGAGTAGTTAGTATCATATTAACTTATTATCCGGTTAGCACTTCAATGCTCCTATTCGAATTATTTTATAAAATTTTATGAAGGGTGCCATCTAATACAAAATCCCGGCTCTGTCACTATTTAGTATGTCGTATCTTATCGAGCTCTTATTTCTATATGCAATTTCATATGAGTTATCTTTTTGGCTTCCTCTTTACATGTTATCCATTTAAATTAATCTTAAATTATAGCATCTCAAGTGGTGTGATATGATATCAAAGGTTCTCAACTATTTTAAGAAACCATTTTGACGTTTATTTTAAATGTTGGTTTAAGTAAGTAGTATGTTTATCATGTCTCGTGTGAATTGTATTAAATCTTATGACTTTTTATTGTTCAATACAGGAATTGGAAAATGAATTCGTTACTGGAGGGAAGTTTGATATTTAAACTTCTGGCCACTCACACTTTTTGGCATGCATAACTAAACACAATATGAGCAAACCTATGTGTGTTTTTCTTCATAATGGTTTATTTGAAACAAACTAAAGATAAAAGTGCATAGATGAACCAAATAGATCATTTTGTTGATGGACTTCTAATTTCATTGTTTTAAATGTCCATCTTAAGATTAGATAGCATGCTAATTTCATTGTATTATATGCATATGTGACGACGGATAAAAAAAAGAAGAAAGAAATTGGAGAATTCATAATATCTATGCGTGTTTTTTTCCCTCATTAAACTCGTTTATATAGACAGACGTGAGTTAGATCAGCTGACAAAGCTAGTGTGCACCCTTATTGCACCCGAGTTAAATCCTTCTCCCCGCACATTAGTTTATAATATCGATTAGTTAGGGTTAATTGGAGCTAAGTCCAAAGTTATATATATCACATTATCAATTGGGCCCAAGTGGACATTCATAGAGATTAGGCCTAGAATGTGAACAAGCTAAGTTTAGTTTCGAAAGGTCAGAAGTGCAGGCAGGCCTATCAAAAGCCCAAATCGTAAAAGATCGGAGCCCAAAGTTGTCGTAATCCACGTGTTAAAAACTCAAAGCTTGCGCAACACGCGTTGCTTCGGAGCACGTGACTCACACAGAACTCGTACGATTTCCTCCACAGGCCACAAGCCACAGGACTCAGACAAACAGACCCCACTCTTTTGCTTGGCCGCTTAGCCGCTTAGCCTTAGCCTTAGCCTTAGCCCACCTTCTTCAAACAAACAAACCGTCACAAAAACCATTTACACCCGAACCCAATGGTCCCAAATTCCAATCACACACAGAGAGTCCCGAGTATTTTAATTTCGAAATTTTGATTTATTTAAGAATTTTAAAAAATTTACAGAGAGGAAAAAAACGTAGGCTTCTGGAGAGAGAAAGAGCAGAAAACAAATAAAATAAAGCATAGAAATGAAAAATCCCCAATTCTGAATGGAAACCCTAGCCCCAACCCGAATCCCTCAAATTGGACCCTCCATTTTCGTCTATCTTCGGATCATCCGTTCTTCACTGTTCTTTGCTGGAGGCTGAGTCAAACTCCGACTCCTCTATTGTTCACAGAAAGAGAGCAACCGAGAGACACAGCGAGATATAGAGAGACAGAGAGAACAGAGATATAGAGTGCGTGAGTGTATGTGTGTTATGGGGAGTACGGAATCTGGTACGGGCGATTTCAGCGTAGGATCGATCGTTTGGGTGAGGAGGAGGAACGGGTCGTGGTGGCCGGGGAAGATAGTGGGCCCAGAAGAGCTCTCCGCTTCGCATCTCACGTCGCCTCGCTCTGGGACTCCCGTCAAGCTTCTCGGTAGAGAAGATGCCAGTGTGTATGTCTCTCATAGTTCATCCCTAAATTTTTCTTAATGGTGGCTTTTGAACCCATTTCATGTTACTGTGGGCGTTTTGGGTTGTGATTGGCTATTTATGTAGAAACGAGAAAAATAATTACTTTACTGAGTGTCTTCTCCGTTTTAGTGTATACATGAGCTAAAATAGCGCTTTTGCTGTTTTACTTGAAGAAATCACAAAAGCTTAGGACAACATGTTGGAGCAGAGGTAGAAACCCATACCAGAAACTTACTGCAACACAGTGGTCAAACTCGTTTATAGGGTTTTAGCATCAACAGAAATTTTAAAACCCAGCACTGAAACCTCATTATATCACGTTTTGCTATGCCATTTTTATCAATCAAGTTTCATTGTATTGGTTGGCACCTTAGAACTATTTCGCAGAATCATGGTTCAGGCCTTCAGCCCCCTTTTGCCTTATCCACCTAGTGGCACAAAAATATAGAAATTATGTATAATGGATTTTATTAAAAGGTTATCATAAGAGGGTCGTCTTCTCTTTTCAAACTGGAGAGTTGTAACGAAGTATAACTCCCATTGTTCATACTTACTGATTCTTCTACTTACATGCCTGCTTTGATTTTACCAACTGTTTTAGTAATGATATTCTGTGGTATTTCTTCTCAGTGATTGGTACAATTTGGAAAAATCCAAGCGTGTTAAGGCGTTTCGATGTGGTGAGTTTGATGATTGTATTGAGAAGGCTGAATCATCGCAGGGTATGCCTGTGAAGAAAGAGAGAGAAAATATGCACGTCGAGAAGATGCTATTCTTCATGCGCTTGAACTTGAGAAGCAGCTGTTGAGAAAACAAGGAAAGTTAGGTATAACTTCTGAACGCTTGAACAGTAAATTATCTGGTGCTGTGAAAAAGGAGTTAGTTATATCTTCCGAAAGTTTGGGAAATGACAATGTAAAACCTGGAAATTCCAAATCACATCAGTTTTCTAAGCGACTGGATACGTCTCATAGAAATGATATTATGGGCGGTCCTCTGTCTTCCCAAAGAGCCAAAGAGGGAAATCAACTGAGTGGTGAAGATGATCATGCTGAGGCCATGCCTCGGATGAGAGGCTTGCAGGACTTTGGTCTCAAAATTGCCCCTTCAAAGCGAAAACTTTCATCTTCTCTTGCTCTAAATGGTTCTTGGAAACCCACAGTTGATGGTACTGTTCAAGCTCTTGCTCGTGGTGGTCTAAGCATGGGAGGAACAAATCATGTGAACGGTAAAAATTCTTTAGAGCAAATGAAAAGTTCACATGAGGGATTGAGTGATGAACTTTTGGCCAAGAGACCTGATAAACGTCGTCCTCTTGTCCAAGTTTTGCAGAATAGTGCAAAATTAGCTGTCCCACAGTCCTTGCAACCTGACAGTGCTACTGTTTATACTTCTGTTTCAGGAGTGGAGCAGACGGGAGTTGTTTGCAAAGCAAAGAGGAGTAAATGTGTATATTTGCCTGCTGAGTCTGGTGAATCCTTGGAGTATGAAGCAGCTCCTTCAAACCAAGTTGAGATATCAGCTTCACCAGTTGGTGCTCGTCCTCATGCCGAGGCCTTGATTGAAGAGAACACTTCTGGCTTTACAGAAGATGAATCTGATTCTTCTGAAACTGATTCTTCTGAGTCCGAGTCTGATTCTTCCGAGACTGAACCAGATATGGATGAAGAGATGCCTTTACTCTCAGGTTCAGCTTTTACTATTTTTTATGTTTTGTCAATTCCATGGTTTATGTGGTTGTTAGATTTTGCTGATGCAGAGTAGCCCTACTGCTCAGACATGTTAGAAAAATCAGCTCTATGATTCTTGCTTATAATATGTATGCAGGACAAATCTCTTTTAGTCTTTCTTTTTGCAGTTACCTCCTTTATTGTTTGGTATGCATATCATATTCTTACTGCCATGAAAGTGTATATTATGTGTAAAATGATAACCTAATTGTCAAGTTAGAGTGCGGTTAGCCCTTTCTTGGGGTATGGTGATTTTCATGTATATGCAGCTCTCAAAGTTTGTCATTTTGTGAACTTGTGTGTTTATATTTATTTTTCACCTTTTATTTTATTATTCTTTACAGAAATTTGGTCAACCTGCTTTTAGCCATTGAACCATGTTATGGTTCATGTGAGGTTTTTGTTGATTTTCCAGTCAAGATTCCATTATCTGTACCATATTATGGTTCATGTGATTCAGAAAACTTGCTTTGAATTTTTTGCAATATGATCTCTTGACTTCAGTTAACATGAATAACTTGTTGAATATGCATTTTACGCCATGGAGTTGGTTTTCTGAGCTTTGGCCTCAAGGGTTCATAATGGCTGTGCCACTTTTTTGTCATCAACCTCTAAATCTTTTCTGTACATAACCTATAGAACCAGAAGTTGGGAGATATGAAGCACGAGAACATGGAATCATGGTTGGCGACGAGCCTGATGAATCAACACATTCTGGTGATATGTCTCACCTCTACAGTCATGACCCTTTATTTGCTAGTGAGGCTGTGTCCAAATGGCAGTTGAAAGGGAAAAGAAATATCCGCAATCTTACAAAAAGATCAATGGATGCAACTGACGGAAGAGGCTATATTTATGGACCATATTCTGAAGAAAAGGTATGTGCTTTCAGCCAAAGGTTGTTATAGTTCCATGTTTCTGTTGATACATTGATTTTAATGATTGTCCTCATAGGGCTAATGTGGATAATAATGATTTTCAGACCGATTGGGAAGACTGGACCTGGGAGGATAGGTCTGCCTGGAATGAGGACTGGGACATCAAAAGAGATTGCTTTCACCCGGTTTATGATGGCCGTTATCATTATCGCAGGAGGCCGAGATACTTGATAGATGTAGACTTGAAGGTCCAGGCAAGTTACCAAAAAGAGCCAGTTCCTATTGTTTCTCTGATGAGCAAGTTAAATGGGAAGGCAATAATAGGGCACCCAATCCAAATTGAAGCCTTAGAAGATGGTTCATCGAACTCGCTTCTTTCAACAGTTGATGAATTTGGTGAGGAAGCAGTTGACAATAATGGGGGTGCAACTGTTCCACATGCATGGAGGACTGCGAGGAGGACGGCAAATGTTCGAGTCCCGCGCCCTCATTTATCGTCTGCATTGGATGGTGATGAAGCTGCTGACGACCTTCCCTTTTTAGATGAAGAAAGTAGACCACCATTCAAGAAATTAAATTTAGGGAGTTTCAGTAATAAGGCAAGCCAGGGTAAGAGGAACCTTCTTCACAACTCCCGGCTTCCCACTGATAGAAAGTTGTCGAAAAAGGTGGCCAAGAAAGTGAGCTTATCATCTAGCCAGAAAACGAGGACTTTATCTTCGATAGCCATTGAACAGAATTTTAGTAACAAGCCAATACATCATGATAGCAGTAGTTGTCAAAGGGAAGGGCTGATGAAACCGGAGTCTTCTGGACCCACAACTGTAGCTTGCATACCCGTGAAATTAGTATTCAGTAGGTTACTTGAGAAGATCAATAGGCCCCCATCGAAAGCAGCTAGTACGGTTTTATTGAATAGCGAAAAGGAGAGAAATTCATGATAGATTACTTGTACATTGTTATATAAGCACAATAAGTTTATACTGCTAGCACAACATTTATTGCTAATATCTTCTTTCCAGCGGAGCACTACCAAACTGGACCGTATAAGTCAGCATTTTTCTGCTGTCTTTTTGAATAATCGGATGAAGCAGGTAACCAAGGAAGCAGCCGTGCACACCTGACAGTGTTGTCAACTGCATTGCATTGCATATTTGCTGGATGTGGATTTCTGAGGATTTATTTGAAGGAACAAAGCTCATGTTAGTCAGATGAAGTAGGTATAGATAGAATTCATAGGGAAATGTACATTTATTTCCACACAAGCTTATGTATCTTGCTCTGTTTATCATAACTAATTTAAGAAGTATAGAAAGAAGCGAGGAGTCTTCTATAGATGTTTTATTGAATTTGTTGTTCTCTCTCTGTATCGGATTAATTAACAAGGCAAGAATGGGAGCACTTTGTGTGCGTTGTTGATATTTCATTCTTTTTTACTTCTCTCTCTCCGTTTTTCAAATTTGGGTTCATATTATTTATTACTACTACGGGTAAATAATAAATCTGTAATTATTATTTAATTGGCACTTTCTTTCAAGCTGTTGAGAAAAGGTCGATAGAGAATCAACGTTTCATCTGTTAATTTCATCTCTTAAACACCAGTTGTTTTTTGTTTTTGAGAAGAAGTTATACCTTCGTCATTCACCTCAAAAACTTGACCAGCCCAACCCATTTAAACTTGGATTGGTTCGGTCTGTTTCATTCAAATTACCATATTGGCCCAGTCTAACTTTCGTGTCTTATTGACCCAGATTTGGATTATAAATAAAAAGTCTTTTATTACCATATCCGCAATCCATTCCCATTAGGAGAATTGGTTTGCAACGTGATTCTCACCACAGGGGATCCGAACCCTTTGACAAAGCCACTTTCATTGTCTCATTCACACAGGTAGAGACTAGAGTAGAGGGAAAGCTCGGACCAAAAAGAAAGAACGAAAAGGGAAAAATTAGAGGGAAAGCTTGGAACTTGATCGGAGAGAGAGAGAGAGAGAGAGAAAGGGGCCTGAACTGGTGAGTTCGTTTTCCTTCACAGCGTAAACGAAACGAGAATGCCATGTTTCTTGAAAACACTTTTATAATGAAATTCCATTGCGATTAAAGGGTTAGCAGGTTCTCGATTATTTCGGGGTTTTCAAAAGTAAATTTTGTTTCTTTAACAGTGAATGCCATTTATCATACGGCATGTTAGGCCCTCGGTGGTAAACATTATCACTTTTTCTTTCGGTAGTTTGATAGAAAACAATTGATTGAAAAAAAAAGGAACTTCATAAATTGTGATTTGTTTAACTTAAAACTTCTTTTCTTTGGCTTAGTATCACAGCAAGATTCTTTCTTTTCTGTTGTTTATGTTTGTTTTCAGAATAATATTGCTTTTGAAATCTGCATACTCGGATTTATGGCTTTGGTTTGATTAATGCAAGAAAAATTTAATACATATGTGGCAGGAATTGTAATAGATTATAGATGAATTGGACAAGGTTTTCCACCAAGGTTTACAAAGCTACTGCAGCAGATTCCAAATGTGGTTCGTCATTCTGTTGTACTCGAAAACCCCGTCAGAAAGCTATTCACGACACTCAAAGAGGAAGTCTACCAGCAACTTCATGGCCTCAGGATGGAGTTGGTGCTGCTACTGTGGCTACAGATTTTCGAGATTTTGAACAGAGGTTCATTGTTGCAAGAAATGTCATTTGGAGGTTTAAAGGAAATTCCATGTGGTCTAAACAGAGCCCGGTATCTTTGTCTCGTCAATTTGGACACAAGGCTGGTACTGGTCGTGATCCTGACTTGACTAGGGACTTACTGGTACAGCTCTGGGTTGCAGATAGGAAAACGGAACACTCCAAAAGAAAGAGAAGAGGGAAAGCTGTTAAGTATAGTAAAGAAACACCATACCACTATTCATCCTATGGATGGCATCCGGATGCATTTTTCAATGCAGCAGACCCTTTTGGCCAACCACCTCTAAGCCAATCCATCTCGGGATTTCTGAAACCAGAATCTCCAGAAGAGGTTAATTTTTGTCTCCTTTTTTTCCTTTTCCACACTTAGAATTTCAGCTTTAAGATTTATACACGGAGCTGCAATAACCTTATTTTCCATGCTTATCCGGGTATATGTTTGGTAGTAAGTACGCCTGTTTAAACTTTAAACTAGTTCTATGCTCATAAAGAGTAGCAACTTAAAGGTAGTTTTACTCGTATGTAACTGGAATGCTGTGATTGCTTTTGCTGTTGGAAACACATTCTCTTATCTAACCATGCTATAACTGTTACACCACCTTTTCCTACTTATGCTCATCTTTTCAAGTTTTTAGTACCCAAATCATCCCCCGATATGCCTAGTTTGAGTAACACAAAATGCCTTAGTTGCCATTTGTTGTATTCTTTAGGTCCAGGTGATGCCTCTTCTTGCTAGATCAAATATGCTGATTACGAGGGATATAGAGTGGGCAAATCTTGTACTTGGCTTTGAGCAGGTGATTATTTTTCCTAACAATCGTTCTTTCATGCTAATTTGTATGCTCATACTCTCATGGTCAGAAGACTAAGATTATGTGCTCAACCTTGCTTGTCTTGTATTGTCTGATTTGCTTTGCTGATATTGTGTGGTAGAGGGGATTGCATATTTGGTGGTTCTTAAATTGTCAAATCGACTTCTATTGAAAGCTCTTGGTTTTTTCCCCTCCCCTCAAATTTTTGGCCTTCAATCTTCCTTCAATCTTTTCTGAATTTAATAGGCATCCTGCTTCTGTTTCAAATGTTTTCATAAATGCTTTTATAATGCTTCATCTGAGTGAACAGGTTTTAAAATGTCAAGTAAACACAGTTTTGAAGTGTGGTTAACAGATGCCTGACTCACATTCTCAACTCTCTCTAGATAATGTGCGTCCTTATATGCTCTGCTACATGACATGCCTTTCAGATCATTTTCACTCAATCTGGCTTCTAGTGGTACTTTAGTTACTAATTGTATTTGACATAATTCCAGGAAAACCGGTATGGAATAGTAGATGTGTGCTACCCAGAGTCGGTGAGTAATCGTTGTAACACATTTCATCCTCTTGAGGTTCCCATACAGGAAGTTTAGGTTTTAAGTTAATTACTCATTTTCTGTTACTCAATGTTTTGTAGCCTGTAGGTTTGATTCGTGAGCAGAGCCATTTTATTACTAGACAGGTGCTTTCTAACCCAATCTTTACAATTTTTGACTCTTTATTTTATTGATATTCTGTCATGTACAGTATATGTAGCATGAGCATGGCATTGTTGTTAGTACTTTATTTTATATTCAAGTATTAATCTCACTTGTTAAAGTTTATGCGCTGGCCAAATTATAGAATTACTTACGTTTGGCAACTTATTGCTTCTTGTCTTTTATGTTATCATATAGAGGTTTTCCAGTGCTTATGCTTGCTTTTCATGTTGCAGTTGCTTCGCCTGAGGCGCCCTTTTGTTGCTTATATAACCGATGCCATGGGTAATGAGCTCTTTAGGGTGAGGATATAGGGCCTTTTAAATAAATAAGTTGCAATAATTTGGTGGATGCTCCAATTTTGGATATATTGATGTTTCAGCTTGACCCCTCATTTTACCTTAATTAGGTTCGCAGGCCTTTTTGGTGGATAACCAGCTCAATTTATGCAGAGATCAATGGCAAGGTAGGACAACATGACATATTTTCTCTGGTGGTGGTCACGACAGTGTTAAAGATTGTTGAGTATGTGAAATAGCATTCTGGTTATTGATGGTGTTGGATATCTGTTACTCTCTAGGAAGTTGGCGTGGTTCACAGACGATGGCATCTTTGGAAGAGGGTGTATGATTTGTACCTGGGGTAATTTCCAAATGCTTTTTTCTCATCCCGTAATTATTTATTTAAACTCAAAATGAGTTAATACATATCATCAAGGTTAGTGCCCTATATTGCACATTGTTCCCTTATGCTGCTTTGTTGTTGAAACTGTGGTTTTATTCTTGGTGTTCTGCATTGCTTTCATCTTTTGCGTCTAACCCCAAGATAAAATGGTTTGTAGGGATAAGCAGTTTGCAGTTGTTGAAAACCCTGGCTTCTGGAATTGGACTTTTACTTTGAAGGACATTGACGGTGAAGTTTTGGCTCAGATAGATCGTGACTGGAGGGGTTTTGGCTTTGAGGTTTGTTTTTCTTTTCTTTTGTTTATTAGTTTCATCATGTCAATGTTGATAACTGCGGTCAATTATATAATGTTACTATCTTGTAAAGAAAGTATGTCGTGTTTTTGAAGATGCATTTGGGGACCCATATCTTTTGAGATTAGCAATTTATGGTAAATTTGATCTTATCAAATGATGAGTTTCTTAGTTGTGGTTCAGTTGTTATGTATATTTCTCGTGTTCGATTGCTGACGGATGTGTAGTGTGGGGCCACCTCCCATTGTTTGTACTGGCTATTGGGATTGGAGGGTCTGCATGTGCCTTCAGGAATTGATTAGTTGAGTCCAAGACGTTAAAAAGAAAAAGAAAAAAAAAAAAAAAAAAGCATATTAGGTCTGATATATTTCTTTGATTCAGCACTCACTGTAGTGTAATGCTCTATATTTCTGTTGCCATGGTTCTTTTATATTTGCATTTACCGGTTAAAAAATTAGTTTTTATGTGGCATGCCAGCATATTATGTTGCATGCATACCAACTAATGTTTCATTATGCTTCCACATTATGCAGATATTTACTGATGCGGGGCAATATGTGATCCGTTTCGGAGTTCTGATCCCAGCTCCAAGACCGGTGCTGCTAGCTTGGTATAGTACCCAATCAGAAAATGATATTCTCCTTACTATGGTGTATTCCATTTAATATTCTTGCCACTTTTTTGATGGCAGATTGAAGAGTTGGAAGTCGTACGTCCACTGACTCTGTTGGAGAGAGCTGTAACTGTTGCTCTGGCTATATCATTGGACAATGACTATTTCTCAAGACATGGTGGATGGTAAGCCAATGACTATTTCTTAAGACACCACGGCTAGAATGTTCAGTGGAAGTTCTGACTTTGGTATGTATTTGCACATCGTGGCTTTGGTATGAAGCACTTATTTGTGCTATAAGAACTTAGAACCAGCTCCAGTTTATAGACTGAGGCACTCCAACTTTCTATCATCTTCTTCGCATTGTTTTCGTAGTTTATCTTGGAAGCTGATATATGTTATTCTTTATCTTGTATATCTTGGACATTGTTACAGTACTTAATATGCTGCCTCATTTCTAGTTCCCAATTGAGAGATAGAGAGTTGAAAACGCACACTAATTTTGTTTGCACATGCCTGTGCCTGTTTTTTTTTTTTTTCCAGGGGATTACCTTTTGTTGAAGTAGGAGAGTAGGTCTGGCTGGCTGTACAGATGAAAATCGATGTGGTTATGCAGTCATTCTTAATACACGAGGGCTCAAGACAAGGCCCGGCTGCTTGTTAGATGTGATTCTAGCTGGGATGCTAATCTTGTTTCTTGGTGAAGACATTATTTTACCGTCGAGTCAATGAATAGCTTACTTTTTATGATCGATTAGGATGATTTGCAAAGACCAGATCTTGGTAATTCTCTGCAGCACAAGAGACATGCGCAAAACCTGAAAGAAGAGAACTTTACAATTAGATTGAATGTTGATAATGTTTATATCCCTTGATTAGCAACTCGTTATAACTTCTTATATCCTTAACTTGTGCATGGCTCAATTATCCGGTTAACTCTAAATTGGATTTTGGGTTTTGGGTTTTGATAGATAAGTTGGATCATCGTATATCAATGAACTAAAACAGAAGTTTTGAAAATGAGAACTCGACTGTTGGAAAAAGTTTAGGCCTATATTTAGGTCAATTGGAAAAAGTTTTGTTCCACCCATGACAATGAGAACGACTGTTGCGTAGTTTTCACATGTTGAAAACACAAGCTGGAAAGTTGCACAAGAAAAACAGAAAACGCATGTTAAAGTTGCCTGCCAAATTTGAAACTAATGGCTTACAGGTTTGAAAAGATCACGGCTTTCACCTTTCACCTTTCACCTTTCACCTTCCTTGAGGTCGTGGGCGTATACCAGACGTGGGTTTTGTTTACCAAACGCGTGCTTATCATGTCAACGCTTCTTTTTCTTTTACGGTTACCAAACATTTCCACAGTTAGCATCGTCGATCCAAACAGCCCAGTTTTTTTATCTTCTGCTGCGATTTGCATGTACGCGCGAATGTATGAAGTTTGAAGAGAAGCATTCTTTGTAGATTCGTTTGATTGGTGCGAAGAACATGGCTTCAGCTCACGGAGGTAGGTATTGCCCTGAATGTATGAAGTTAAAAGTGATCATAAAGAAGAAGAACTTTGTATCTGTTTTTGAATGGAAATTGATTGGTTGTGGATTGTGTTGCCTTTTCTGTTTTCCTTTTAACAGGGATGGCTGTTGTGATTATGGGTGTCAGTGGTGCTGGGAAATCGTAAGCCTTTATCTCTGCTTTCTTCTTCTTCTTCTCTTTAAATTCTGTGTAACTACCGGGTAGCATTGATGAATTCATAAGTATTCTAATTTCTGGGTACGAAAACATACTCTTCTAGATATTAATTTCAAGGATCTTATAAAACTAACAATTCTTCTAGATATCAATATGTCGGAAAATAGGCAAATAAGCCTTAGTCTTTTCTTGAAAGAGTTTCTAGAGCCCTTGATTTGTATGTAATGAAAGCCTCCTCTATATTACTGTCGTTTGATGTCATGACTGGAAATCTCCGCACAAGAATATCTCCAATGGGACTGCTAATTCTTGGAAGCTGATTTCCGTACATGTGATGGTTTCTTCAAATGTCCAGCTTTTTGTGATATTATAAGTAGAATTTCATTAGTTTACTCACTGTTAGCCTAAACAATCTCATTTGTTTATTGATAAATCTCTCTTTCCAACCAATTCTAACTTATCATGTCACACTGAGCCAACAAACTCTATATCTCTTGAGGAGTTGCAGAGCCATGTTCAGAAGCACAACTGTGTAAGAAAAATATGGGATTACATTGATTATATGTGTATGTTTCTTTGCGCTTCGGTTTACAACAGCACATTGGATCCTAATGACCTTGTCAAATGCCTTTTATGTGACTGGATTTAGATATCATGGCATAGTTAAGAAAGTTGTAGCTTCTTATATCTGATCTTTCACTTTTGTAGCTTCTGCTTCTCATGCATTTCAATATTTTGTTCAACAGGACGATAGGTGAGATGCTGGCAAAAGAGACAAACTCTAACTTTATTGATGCCGATGATTTCCATCCACAATCAAACAAAGGTACATGCAGCTTTGTATTTGATGTTGGCAACTTCTCTGATTTCTGATTTCATTCCAATATTCTGCTATATTTGGATACAGATGATAAACAATCTTCTATCTTCTGAAACATTCATTTCTTAAATTAGAAAAGATGCGTAAAGGGATCCCCCTTTCAGAGGAAGACCGGATGCCTTGGCTCGGAAACACTTCGAAATGCCTTAAGGGAGAAGTTGGTCGATGGAGGAACTGTAATTCTTGGGTGTTCAGCTCTGCAGAAGCGATACAGAGAAGTTCTACGATCTGCCGACCCTAATTATGAACCTGGAAGTCATGTCAGTTTGGTGAAGTTCGTCCTGTTGGATGCTCAGGCGGAGGTGCTGGCTGCTAGATTAGAGAAAAGAATCGCAGAAGGGAAGCATTTCATGTCGCCTGCGCTTTTGCAGTCTCAGTTAGGCTTGCTTCAGATTGATGATTCTGAAGGGATACTTAAAGTCGATGCCACTTTAAGTCCTCAAGACATAGTAAACACCATTCAAAGATTGATTTTCAGCTAAGATTTAAGATTTAATTAGGAAGTAGCAGCCTAGCAGGAAAAATTGTAGATTTCTTCCCATTCGTTCGAGAGAATCTACCATCAAACATTGTTCTGAAAACTTTTTGGTGCAGATGAATGCCACTTTATTCGTACAGATTATCATATTGAATGTCGATATTTGCTTCTGCTTAATTTGATGGTGCCCTATCTTAATTTTCTTCCCATTCTAATGCTTCAATGATCAGTTTTAAAAGAGTTTCCAATCCATTGAGCACCCATTGCGTGACGTAGGAAAGGATACATTAGCATGTTTATATGAAGATATATGATCTAATCCTATCCTGTGTTCTTTTGAATCAAACCAAACAGAAGCTTATCAAAGGCAGACAAAACACACAAAAGTTACGTGGTTCGGCAATTTGCGCCTACATCCACGGGAAAGTGAGAAATCCACTACTAAAAATAATTACAGGATTTCCTATTTGCTTAACTCTTTATACATTTATGGAGGGAAGTTGTAAAAAGAATTTGTACTGAGAGGTGCAGTGCACATGTCTGAGACCTTGATGAAGAGTTGAAACACAACAAATATGTATTTTCTCAATTTAACTTGCGCTTCAAATGAAGAATACTGACGCAAAATGGCTCCATATGGATGTACTTCCTCATGTTCTTGATCAGCGGATACGATTCAAATGAGCAAAAGGCTCGGGGTTAGATTTGGGAGCTGGTTTAGCCACCTCAGGGACCCCAAACACATTCCAGAATCTCAGTGTTTCATCACCAGCTGCCGATGCCACTGTGCAACCATCTGGGCTCTGAAGATAATTTGCAACATAAGAGAATTTAGTATTTTGTCTAAGAGGAAACTTGATTTATGATGATTATAAAGTTAAGGTTGTTACCTGAGCCATATAAAGAACTCTAGAAGTATGGCCAGTGAGTTCTGCAATTTTAGCCATTGAGGGGTACTTCCAAAGAGTAAGCTGATTTTGGGTAAATCCATGTGAACTAAGCAGCTCTCTTTCATTCTTGTTCCACAGCAAAGCACAAACCTGAGAGCCAGTGTCGACTGAGTTCAGGCATGCACCTGTGTGCGTGTTCCAAAACTTTATGCACCGATCACCCCCACCTCCACCAGAAGCTAATAAGTTGCCCTGGAAAGGACACCAAGCAAGGGCTTTCACAGCAGCTGTATGGTCTTCAAGCCTGTGAAGCCACTGAGTCGGTGAATTTGAAGATGCCACTGACCTGTCCCATATATGGAGGAGGTTATCATTTCCTCCACTAGCTAATTGCTGGCCTGAGGCTGACCATTTAAGCCCACAGACCTCTTGTTCATGTCCTCTGTATGTCTCAACAACGTGTGATCTAACTCTTACATCATTATTAACGATACAGCCATCCATTCCTCCGGTTGTAAGAATGTGATTGTTCCATGCCAATGAGCCTACTCGCGATCTGTGGCAACCTCTCAAAGTTCTCAGCTAAAGAAAGAAACATCACAATAACCAAAAAAATGTTAGAAAAATTGGGCAGCAGGTAATATAAAACAGAAAGGGAGGAATACGAAGGTACAAAGATAAAAGACAACAAAAACAAACCAACCTGCTTATTAGCAGTCGAATCCCACAACTGTACTTCAGAATTGTCCAGTCCGATGGCAATGTGGCGTCCATCAGGTGCCCAGCTGACACTGGTAACAGGTCCGACTTCATCCTCAAACGTGGCAAGCTCTGAAGTAGAACCATTGGTAGCATCCCATAAATAAACTGTGTTTGCAAGAGCTATCGCGAGAACATTGCAGCTTCCCCAATCCAACAAATTCAGGTAGTAATCATCCACAAGGTCGGGAGCATCCAATGTCCTCTCTGAAGTCTGCATATATGATCAAATCATAAGTTATCAGTTAAACACAACAAATACTTTCAAAATAACCAATTAAGTTCAAGCAAATATAATCCATTCATGAGATCAAAATCAAATATACACGTACTTGAGGAATGTGCCTTCGGGGCTTTGCTGGTTTATCTTGCGGTAAAGAAGAGAACTCGCGTGGGAAGAGCTCTACAGGGGCCGGAGGCTTGTTCTTGAAAGCAAGGATTCGCGTCCGGTTCATGTTCATGGCCTCAGCCAACTGCTTCCGATAGGCCTCTCTAGATGGGGAAGATACCATAGCTGGGTTTTCCTTACCTTTCCTACCTTCAGTAAGCATGAAGTGCGCGAAATCAAAATCCATCGCTGATCTGTTGGGGATGAACCTGTCCAGCTGGTAGTAACATAACACATCAGAACATCAGTCTATTAAAGATTAAAACCCACATTTTAATCACATTTCTAACTGTTTTTCAAATTCGATTTAACATCAGATCCCAAAATAGATTAACAGAGCACCCTATACACACATGCGGGTAACCAGATTCAGAAATAAAAAGTCCAATGAATAAAGAAAATCCAATTAAAAGTAAAACAGAACCCCTAAAATCAGCAATCAAACAGACTGAACACTAATAAAGATAAACGTCATATAAAGAACTTGGTATAGATCGAAAATCCAATTCAAAGTAAAACAGAAACCCTGATTTCAGTAGTCATATAGATCGAACCCTAATTTTTTTTAAAAACCCTCACATCAGATCCCAAAATAGATGAACATGAACCCCAAACGCTATACATACATATAAAAGCGTAAAAAGACTCGGAAATGAAAAGTCCAATCGGTAAAGAAAATCCAATTCACTGTAGAATAAAAATCTTAATTTCCGATATAAAATGGATTGGACGGTAATAAAGATCAACGTGTAAAATAAAAAGGCTTACATTTTCCCTATAATTCCTTTTCTGAAGAAACTGTTCTCGAAGAGGGCACCTAGAATCTGACTTCAAGATAGACGAAGAACTCATTGATCCTGCATCCATTATGTTTAATGTGCACAAAAGAATATATGTGTGTATATATGTGAAAAAATGAAAACAGTACGAAATAGCAGAGAAATCAAAAACGAAAATTCCTGCAAAAAGATAAATTAGTGTAAAAAAAACCAAGCCTGCAAAAGAGAGTTAGATTCAAGAATTGTATCACTACGCAAGAAAAGAAAATTGGAGGCCGCGTTTTTAATCTCTGAGCGTTGCAAAGAATTGCGTATTCAGAGAAGAGGGGAGAGAGAAAGACAGAGAGAGAGAGAGCAAGTGATTATTGATAGGTTGAATTAGTGGGTTTATATAATGATGAGATGAAGGGGATGACTAGGGTTTTCAGGTAGTCTGAATATAATCTTTGAATCTAATTTCAGAAGGAATATTTTGGATTTGGAGAAGACCTGCAACGGCTATATTTACACAGAGCCGTTGTAATTTTGTGTGACGAAAAATGCCCCTGCATCGACCCAGGCCATCGAGACGACATACAGGGGTACTACAGTAAAAGGACATTTACCACATTCGTCAAATACAGCGCACAGCTGAGTTGGAATTCGTATCTAGTAATTTCTTTTTAGTGAAAAATCCTATAATCTAACTTTTCAAATTTTCCCTTAATTGAAGTAGATTTTTTTCTTTTTATCGAAAAATTGGAGATTTTTTTTTAATTAAAGAATAATTGGGGGGTTAAAACGGTAAGATTGATGTTTTTTACAACAAAAAAAAAAAAAAAAAATTGGCAAGTTTGTTAATGCAATAATGGGGGAAGGAAAAAGAACAGGTGAGGTTGAAATGCTCACCACTTTAACTCAAGTATGCTCATCACCTTTCTTAACATTTGACACGTGCCCATAAGCATAACTATGGTTACAAGAAAGGTGGTGAGCATACCTTGAGTTAAAGTGATGAGCAGAAATATTTCCTGTAATTTTATATGGAACTATCAAAGCCTCCCCCACCATTCCTTTCAAAATTTATTGAATTTTTTACAAAATATCTCCATTGGTCCATACATTTCTGCCCAAATCATAACAAAAAATAAAAGATGCTGGATCAAGAGTGGACAAAGTTTGTGAAACCATCGAATTCATCCATGCAATATGCCACAATCAAAATTTTGGAGAGATTACTACCATGGATGAACCAGAAAGCATTTCCGTTAGGTTTAAATAATCTATTCAGCTCCTATTCAAACACATTCGGTTTCTTGCACAATGTGTGGTATAAACAAAATCAAATACAATCCTAAGGAACTCTAGCGACAAACCGAAACAGGGATTATAGAGCTATGCCACCAACGGATTATACACTGCAAGAAGAAAAATGCCCATTTCCTACAATGGCAACCATTTCTTCTTCAAAAACTTATCATAGGCTCTCTTACCATAAAAGTTCAGTGATGCAACAGGAATAACTGAACAAAGATATCCACGAATCATGTGAATTGTCGTCTCATGTATGTGTCTTCATGGACGAATACTGGTTCTTGAGTGGTACTCTGTGGAGGGAACTGGGGTTGCCCCATAGCTATTGCCCCTGGATTAGGAGGAGGAGCAGAAGTGCCCCATGGACTGTTA
Organism: Prunus fruticosa; assembly: GCA_018703695.1. Taxonomy (NCBI): domain Eukaryota; kingdom Viridiplantae; phylum Streptophyta; class Magnoliopsida; order Rosales; family Rosaceae; genus Prunus; species Prunus fruticosa. The sequence continues at coordinate 59,165,393 of CM031918.1, read as the reverse complement.
CTGTCCTTTACTGAATTTAAGGTGACATAGTGGACAATTCCTAGCACCACACTTGCAAGTGACAAAACCGCACCTCCAGCAAACACCCAAGGTTTCACAACATAACAGTAATAGTTGCCAAAGTACATGCTTTCTACACCATGCTGATCATTGAGTGTAGCACCAGTGAGCAGCAGAAGAAACGCTATAACAAACGTGAACCTGCACCAGTGTGGAGTGTGGAGTATGGAGTGAAGCACATCCATTGTTAATCCATTTTAAACAGACAGAAAAATTTCAAAGCCAACTCAACTTAAACAGTTAGATGCACCCAAAATAAGACGAGAAAAGAAGTATTGGTATTTTCTTTTTAAACTGTACAACATTAAGAAACTGGCAAGATAACCAATCTTGTTTAACCTTTCAGCCTGACAAAGGCCAAACTGTCAAAACCAAGCATGCTTTTGGATTAGCAGCCCAAGTCATTTCCTCATGAAAGTATAATATCATAAATGATTATAATAAAAGTATCAGACGATAAGAAGTGTTCTACCATCGATTCACCATTCACCAAGTTTCAGTTGAGAATTACCAGGAAACAACAAAGCAGAACAAGGCTACTGTCCAGTTAGAGTTGGAAGGCTGGGGGCTCCTCTTGCAACAAATGCAGCCCGTTGAAACATTTATAATTATTTGAGCTAACATAAGAGCCACTGCAGCAGTTACACCAAGACCAAAAGCTGGACTTCGAGGGTATTCACATTGAGTAGTGGAGACAAACTGAACCTGAGAACCCTGTAGGGTTATGAAACAAAGTAACAGATCATTTCCAGCATCGTTTCCAGTACATACTGAGTGTCAACAAAAACTGGGGAAAAACTAAACCCAACATCAGAGACAACTTGTTCAAAGGTTTCAAACAATCCCTCCAAAAATGACAACTTGTGAGAATATCTAACAAATTGAGGTCCAACAATAACTGCCAGATGGAGCGCGAAGACATACTCTCTCCCTTAACCTCCATCTTAGATTCTTACACAAACACTGCTCTTTTGGCATTGAAGGTTAAGATGAGTTATTTGTTCAAAAAGAGAAAGGTTAAGATGAAAGGATAGCACGTAGTGTGAGAATGTGAAAGTAAAGAGTCCCACATTGGAAAGTTGAGAAACCTAGCAAGGGCTTATAAGGAGTTGGGTTACTCCCCCCATTGCCAATTGGTTTTGGGGTGGAACCTCAACTTCCTTCACGTAGAAGATGACACGAGATTTTTAATCAAGTTGTAAAACATTAAGGCACTTTCAAAACACGTTCAAATGCAATGAACAACAGGCAAAATTGCGTTGGCAAACGAAACTAGCGAGTTTGGGCACCCTCATTTTGGAACCCGCAAAAGTAGAAGCATTGAAAACGAATAAAAGAGCTGAAATTTGGAAATTTATGCAGAGACATTCAAAGTCAAAACACCAAATATGATATTAATTTCCAGTCTGGCAGTCTTCTAGAAAGGGGTAGGAAGCGTTGAAGTCAGTCAAAGAAGAAGCCATTTTCTTATGAAGCTAAACTAAATAGGAGAGCTGGGTTCGGGTGCCAAATAAAAATATACGAAAAAAAAGGTTTCAGCTTTCGAACAGGAACTTCAAGCAGAAGCAGTAGGAACAAGAAAGAGGAAATTAGCGGAAAAGAAAAGAAATCAGCCAAATTATTCTCAGTTTGGTCGAAGCAAAGTAAAAATTGAAGCGTCAAGCTTGGGAATTTTCACCCTAAGCTTTCAGTCCACCATAATAATACAATTTCATGGTCTATTTTGAAATATTACAACAAAACTGAAGATTCCTCTTTCACTTTCCTTATTTCAGAGCAACCAAAACGCAGGGTTAGATTAGTGTATAAGCAGAAAGGAAACAAATTTGAACCAACTCATATGAAAAAAGGACAATAAGATCTTAAGCAAAACCCACTTAATCTTTTTCGATTTACCTTGATTCTTGTTTTCTCAGCACCAAAACCTGTAGCAGCTGATAATAGCCCCAAGAGACCCACTGCGCAGCAAACCAGCAGTACCTTTCTCTCCATCTCTCTATCTCAGCTAAAAAGAAGCTCCCTACTCTCTCTCACTCCTTCTCTTTCTTGCTATTTCTATTTGCGTATTTGGGTTGCGCGTAGATTTCGATTGTCTCAACTCTGAAGAAGAGAATACGTAAAGTTGGTTGAGTACTGTGGTGAGTTGCGTGAATTATGATGTCCCAAGATGAGGAGCCCAGAGGGCACTACTGGACTGGAATGGAACAGGTAAAAAAGCGCCAAAAAAGAGAAAAAAAAAGGTTATAACTGTCTTCGATTACAAGGTGTATTTATTTTTCTTTTTGGGTTACTGACCGAAATGTTCTCTCAACTTTTGCTCTAGTTTCATTTTGATTTACCAACTAAAATTTTCTTTTCAATAGTCCTCAAACTTTTCATTTAGTATCAACTTGGTTTCATCATCAAAATCTGTCAATTTTAACCTTTAATAAAAGTGAATTTCCATGTTTAATTACAAAAAAAGGAGCCCAAAATGAAATCTCAGCCCAGCAACAGCTCAAACAAACAAAAGGCCCAAGACAATAAATGGCAAATGCCTAAGCAGAGAAAACAAAAACAAAAAAGAGAGAAGAAGGTTTTGCAACTTTTTTGTGAAAAGATCGGAACAAAACGTCCTGTTGTTCTTTGCAATTGTCTGTTTTGTGTTTCCGACCCCAACCAAACGTTCCTCTTCTCATTCGCCATTCGTAATGGTTCGTGCAAATGTCATAACATGCGTAGGCGGACGAGTCGTAGTACTGCTGTATAATAATCAAATTGAAGCCAACCCAACTCCGTGGTTTTTGTTTTTGGCTCATCCCAAATATATACTTCTGTGAACCAAATTTATTTTAAACCAGTGATGCAATTGAACCAATTCCATATGGTTTTTAGAGGAAATTGCCCTCTTGCATGCATTGAAGACCATATAATTGATGCATGATCTGAGGACTGAGGGGGCAGTATAATTTTAAATGTACTAGTAGTGGTATAACTAAACAGGAGGAGGAATTAAGAAAGTTTTCATTGAAGACCATATACAAGCAATGCCCCAACCCCGGCAAGACCAGCCAGAAGGCCAATGATGACACCAACCGGAGGCAAACCACCACCAATTGCTTTTCCGGTGTTCACGTCGTATCGTGCAAACCTCTTCTTTGGTGCTCTGCATTGAGGGCAAACGTATGCATCCGGCTGCATTGGCATTGCATTGCACATTGCATTTTATTAATATAAGATTGAGAAGATAGCTTATGCATGCATGCACATCAAAAGCACACTTGTCCAATTACCTGCTCTTCAAAAGGCTTCTGTAATGTGTATATGAATCCACAGTCAATGCATATATGAGTAGCTCTAGCCTGAAAATGGTCAATTGCGCACCAAATTCAATGTGGAAAGTAACAGAAGCTTATGAGAGTTTACAGGGAAGGGAATGGATTGATGCTTGCCTTTTGAGTCTCAGTTAGTTTCCTTCCAAAGCGAGGAGGAGCCGGACGCTTTGGCAGTCGTTTAACATCTACAGGAGCACCACCCCTGCATTAAAAATGATCAGAAATCACTTTGCAACTTGTGTTTTGGTATTATATATTTCTTAAATTTGCAATCTAAAACAAGTGATTGAAAGAGAACCTGCTAACAACAAAGTAAACAGAGTCTGGCTTAGCTTGGACGGCAGTTTTTGTAAATCCCAGCTTATCTGCCGGCCATAATTCATCGCCAAAGAAGCTGCTAGTGTAGATGACCTGGTCCCCTGCCTTGAGCCCTGCCTTTGCTGCATTCCCACCTCCATCCACGGCCTAAATCAACGACATATATAATTTAATTAATTACAAAGCTGCCATCGCCATGCCAATTGTATCATATATGATATATTTATTGATGTGGAATTAATTTTATAGAAAGCTCATTGAAATTAGATAATTTTGCTTCCCTGCTTGGTACTGCACCTGCTACATTACTTAACATAATAAAATATGAAAGCAAATTGCAAATTGCAATTGATTGAAGATTCTTACAGTGATGGTAACACCACCTCCGGGCTTTTGACCCAAAGTGAGGCCTAATGGCTTGTCAACCTCAGCCTCAATTGTCTTTGAAGCCCCGGCAGTTTTTGCTGTAATAATCCCAAGCATTGTTCTTGTTCTTGCGTTGCCAAAACCACTCCTCTTCTCAGCCTCAGCTACCGCTACGAAAGAATCAATGACACCCCTTTTGGCTTCTCCAAGTGACAAGCCTTGGAAGCTACTTTTCTAGAGAGAGAGAGAGAGCAATCCTTAAAAGACGGGTTCTGGAAGAAGGGCAAGTGATATTTTGGGCATTAATAGATACAATTGGGTACGTACCTGGCATTGATTTGGTGGTAAAAGTTTTGGACGTGTAAGAAGCTGTGGAGTTTTGATGGAGTGGTGGTACTGGTGCCTGTTGAAGGTGGCAGAGCAAGAAGAGGAGGAGGAGGCAGCAGCAGCAACCACCGCTTGTGACATGTTCGCTGCTACCACCGAACTATAAAGCGTACGACCAGATCAGACAGACAAGCTGGAGAGAGAGAGAGAGAGAGAGAGAGAGAGAGGAAACCACACGCCCTCTGGTCTTGTATTCTTTAAGGTGGTGTTTGTTGAAGCTGTGTACAGTGTTGCAGCAGGAGCAGATAAACTTTGATTGGCATCGGAAGATTGGTTGACAAATAGCCACATGATCGGCTTTGAGTTTTAACGGCTGGCTAGCCACAAATTATGAGCAGCAATAATACTTTTCAAAAATAAAAATTAAATTTTGAGATGTTCAAAAAAGGGCTGGCTGGCCCAAAAGGTTCAAGCCGGCCCAGCAGTATGTTTATAAGCGGGTCGAATGCTTAGCTAACCCTGGCCTAGCACGCACTCAGGCATCATCCTCTCTTCCGCGGTCGAATCATGAATGGAAATGAATTGAAATGGACCCTCTCTCATATTTAGCATAAGCTAGATGTTCACACATTGGTGGTATACCTATAAGAAAAATTTAACAATAAACAAAGACTACACATGTTCCTCGTGATGATACTCCAAACAACCTTTCTTACTCTATACAATTATCCCCACACATTTTTCTCTTATACCACATATTTAATATAAGTTAAACATATCTTAGTAGAGAAAATTCCAAACTAAAATATTTTCTCCACGTAATTGTTGTTTTCTCTTTAGTCCTTCCATATTTATTTTATTTTATTTTATTTACATGTACGATCATTTGAATCGGAAGGGAACCCCTAATATTTATTAGTTTTTTCTTGTAGACAAATAAGAAAAATACAATATATATACCCATATTTGAAATTGAGATTCATGCTAACATAACGTTGTTTGTAACATATATCTGACCAGACCCTCCTGTTAAAGCACGTGATATCAAACAAATGCCCATGAGGCTCAACCAAGCCACTAAAGCCCACAAACTTCCATATGCAAGATTAGCCTTCGCTAACCTAGCTGCCAAATAAAAGCACCTCACAAACTATCCCATATATGGACTCATGACAGCCTCTCACACGACGTCCACAGTCTCACATTAAAATACAACTCTATGATGCTTATCTTTAAGGATCTATAAATAGGGTTTTTGCCTCAAGACACCAGGTAATAGTAACTTGGCTCAAGTACTCTTATTCTGTTCAATTACTTATCTTCCTTCTCTTTTTGCTTACTTAAGCATTAGAGAATCTTCGACTGGTACATCAGTGCTTAAGGTCGTTTTTTCCCTTCTCCTTGCAGATCACTCTCCCTTATGTTGAAGGATCCACAAGACCAAAGGCAAAATTACTTCTGAGTTGAGTCTAATAACGGTCATTCATTTTTAGACATAAACAATTTGGCATTGTCTGTTGGATTCGAACACCTAACCATGCCACGTGAAGGAGGAGTTTTTCTACACACTAGATGCCAATCTCACCAACTAGGTTACCCACCATCGGCCAAAAAATAAAGGGTCCAATCTCTACCTTATTTTAATAACAACAATATTAACTTTTGGGTTATGGCATAATCCATGCTTGCCCAAACACAACGGAATATTCGAGTTCCCCTTTAGCATAAAAAAGGACTCTGAATTGTTAATTCGAGACTCTTTAGATTTGATTAAAAAAACCTTAAGAGATCGATGTGAACAAAACTTCACCAAAACAAGAACAAAAGATTCTATTTCAGCCAAAGAGTAGTACGCGTCCTTTCGTTTTAATATAGTTAATGAAATTTTAATTAAATGACGAAGAGAAAGTTTGCACATGTCAACACAAACGACTGACGGACCCTGGAGAGTCAAACACCCACTCACCGACCCAACGAATAAAAATTAACAAATGCCTCCAAAGACGCCGTTAAAGGATTGGAACGATAATATTCCATCAAATCCTCGTAAAACAAAGCCAACCGTCAAAAAGAAAAACGACACCGCTTTGTACTAGTAAATAGTACGGGCCGGGTAGGTGCGGTCCAAAAGGAAAGAGTCTCTGCGGGGGCAGGTGAGGCGTGAAAAGAAAGAATCGGACACTATCCTCTCTTTATTTCTCTGTCTATATAAACACTGTGTCATCAAACAAATCTTGTTATTACATAAAAAAGCTAACGATCGGTCACTCCCTCCTCTATAAGCTTTTCTCTCTCTACCTTCACACACTCTCTTTCTCTTTGTAAACTTGAGCTTAGTCTTATTTGTATGGCCGCCAATTCGAGCAGTCGAGGGATCGTGAGCTTAGGGAAGCGAGTCGTCAACGAGATCCGAGCGCGCGATTCAACTCAGCTCTCTGCTCTCAATCTCAGGTACTTGATTTGAGTTTCTTCGTGTTTTACTCGTATAATTTTTCTAGGAATTACTTTTGATGAGAATATTCTTCGTTCTTGCTTGGAAAATCTGCGGGAAAGTGTGACTGGTCTGGTCGTTGAGTATATTGCTTGCTATTGATTATGTGATCAGTTTGGATTGTTAATAATTTTATTTGATGTTACGGAAAAAAGTTGCGATCTGAGTTGTTTGATGGTCTTAGTGTTTGGCCTAATTCTTTGGAGTTTTTCAATTTATGATCTGAATACTGAACGAAGAAAAATAAAATAGTTGAAATTTATTTTCTTGTCTATAATTATGCGCGACTCTTCTGAATCTGAATCACTTGTGGTTGTGGACATGTCCATCCCTTCTTTTTTATTTATATATGGCCGAGGTGTGTGTGTGAGAGATTATTCCTGTGAAAGAATTGCTTTCTCTGTTTCAAATTCTCTGCTTTCTTTTTAGTGCCACATGATGGTCGTTTTTGTTGACATTGATGCAGAGTAGAGCTTAGATTTTCAGGCAGCTTCGTTTTCATCGAATAATTTCTGCTTTTGTGACTTATCTGAAAATTTAAAATTGAAAAACAAAAAGCTGAATAATATTTATCTGCTTTTTCGTACCGAGAGGGCTTCTTTGCCGTACTCAGTAGTTGTGGATCGTATGGATAAGGACAGACTGTTGTGCTGACTACGTTTCTTATTGGACGATTGTCCACCGTATCATAGATGTAATTAATAAATAAATAAATTTAACTTTTGGTAATAATAAGTTAATAACGATTGGTGTTTTCGTTTACGCGCCTTGTTCCTTGTTTTTTTTTCTTTTTGTAAATGTACATCCTATATATGAATGAAACTGGTGGAGTGCCGCCATGGACATGCATATCATCATATCATATGTATAACCACGGTATCTCTCAATGAAATATCAAACTTCTTTTTCTAATTTTTTTGGTCAAATAAGTATATAACTTCAAATAAGAACTAAATAAGTGATCTAGGGTTCAAAACTTCATGTTTCATGCTCTAAATAAATAAATAAATATTAATTTTTCGTGGGACTGAGTTTGTTTTGTATGATAAATAATTATCGAAATAGTGAGACTCCACCGTATCATACTTGTCGCCTTGTTGGAATAGTATAAATGGGCTGGTCTGGTTTTACTTGTTAGAGTAATGGGGTAGTTAGCTTCTTCTAACATTAATATCAGGAATTCGTTTACTTTGACCGTGAAAGATTTTGAAAAAATATTTTTTGGTCAGATATTTGGTTTATTATAATTTATATTTTGGATGTAACTGGGAAGGATACCCGTATACATACATGCCATGCCTGCATGACGACAATAGGTAGGCCGGTGAAGTTTGGTGTGAGAAACTCCACTAGTATATTTATTTGGGGAATAGAAAAGTTGTTGGGTCGGTTTCTAGCCATTATCTTTTATTCGATAACATGTTGTTGGTCATGTGAGCAGCATCGCCTTCTTTGTTGGATTGGATGGACTTTGAATATCTTCTTTCTTTTCTTATTAGGTGACACGTAACCCGTCTAAAAGTTGAGCCAGGGTTGGCAGTCACATCTACCCTAAGACTAAGACAAATCCTCACCTTTTATATATGCTTGGATATTAGGGAATCTAATCTAATTTAAGATAAGCTGATGCCCAATTTGCAAGGTAAGGCAGCTAATGAGTACAAAAGATGGTGGGCCTAGGCCATCCATCCATACTTGTTTCTTATCCTCGCGAGTCGCAACAGATGAAAACAAGTAGTAGCTAGGTTATTAGGCCATTGTAATTTGAGAGGGAAGGTAAACCTAAGCTTGTCTCCATATTTGATGGGAAAGTATTGTCCCTTACCCCTACCCCTCCCCCATCTTTCAAGCATATGAATGAATTCGAACGGCTAGCTAAACTGCAATCTACGTAGATTTAAGTTCATTTCATATACCCTTTATATTGTTTAACTAACTTAAAACTTAAAACTTATGCTATATGTGTGTTGTGATTATATATGAATTAATTTAATGATCATTGGTTCCTTGATAAATAATTGATGTGCATATGTATATCCGTGTGTTGATCAGGAGGGCTGCTCACGCCTCAGTCTACGACAAGAACCCTGATGAACAGATTCAACACAGCATTGTGCCAGACAATGTGATCCCGCCCCAACCTGACAAGTACTGGGCTCCACACCCTCAAACTGGGGTATTTGGGCCTGCAGCTGAACATAGTCATACCGCAGGTGGGGAGGGTGGCTCCTCGCCTGTGGATATCGGCGAGGGAGCCTCAGTGCTGGAGCAGAAGGCTTGGTTCCGCCCTACCAGCATCGAGGACTTGGAGAAGCCTCACCTTCCCTGAGTCTGAGGCAATTATTATTCAACCTTCCTATTCTATAATATACATATATCCACCCTCGCAAAGGAATATATTAAGATATTAAAATAGATAGCGGGTCGGTGAATCAGTTGGGTAGGGAGCGTTGAATATATAGATTAATCATATAAATAAGGGTGATATAGGTAGGCGTGGTGCATGCCCTGCCTATGCAGTAGTAATTGTATTTTCCATTCTGTGTTGTGTGCGCACTAGCTATATACAGAGAACAGTGGGTTGATGTTCATAGTATCAGAGAGCTTGAGTTGTTGTTGACTGTGTTATCTTATTATATGCAACTTAATTTGTACCTCCTAGTTATGCTTATGGCCCGTGTTTCTACGGTATATTGCTATATGATACATGAATATGTCTTTGAACTCACTCTCTCTCTCTCTCTCTCTTCTCGATTGATGCTTAAGTTGTTGACTGTATGTTATATTATTATAGGCTTTTTATCACAAAACGTCCCTGATGTTTGCGACATTATCATATTGCATCCTTAAAGTTTTTTTGTATCACTCATCTGCCCCTAACGTTAATATTTTGCCTCTAAATAGTCCATCCGTCAAAAAAACTGTTAAATTCAGGATATAATCGTCAAATTAATCCATGGCAGCAAATGTCCCGCCAAAGGGATATCTAACTTACCAAAATTCGACAAAAAATAAAAACTTCCCCAAAAAAGTGAGCAAGCGCAATCCAAAACAAAAAGATGAGAGCTTGCTCTGTTGAGTTTCAGGGTTTTAGGGTTTAAGAAAAACTCTGTTTGTTTCTATGTATGGATGTGATTCCTCTAACCACGTCCTCTTCCTCCAAATCCCCACAACCCTCACCTTAACTTTCAAACTTTCCTCATCCCCAAACAAACCCATATTTCCTTCCCAACCCATCAAACCCCACTCTCACTCTCAGACTCCACCTGACCCACAAACCCAAAAACCCAATTTTATTTTCCACGCCCTCCAAAACCCATCACCACCTTCACCATCCCCTGTTTTCCACACCACCCAACAGCCCTGCACCTCCGCCAGACCACCAATCGGAGCAATTCAAAGCTGCCCAAGACGCTCTTTTGGAGTTACTTCAAGAATGTGGGTTTCTGAGACAGAAGCCGCCTTTGTTTCGTCAACTTCGCCGAGGTATTTGCGGATGTTGGTCGATGGGGTTTTGGAGTTGGATGAGCTTGGGCTGTGGACAGAGCGGGAGAGAAAGGAGGGGAGAGAATTGGTTGGGTTTAAAGATAAGGTGAGGTATTTAGCCAAGGAAAAAAGGTGACAATGGAAAAGTTGCGTTTTTGGAGAGTAGTTGGGTTCAGTCTGTCTTCGGCTATGAATCTTGCCAGGCACTTATAAGTAGAGACACTTCCGAGACTCGTTGAGAAGGTAAGGGCATATATATATATATATATATTTTATATTTTATATTTTTATATTTTTATATTTTTGGATTGATTTGACGATTATATTCCTGAATTTAACAGTTTTTTTGATGGATGGACTATTTAAGAGCACTCATATTAACGTTAGGGACCATGAGTGATTAAAAAAAACTTTAAGGATGCAATCTGATAATTTCGTAAACGTTAAGGGATATTTTGTGATAAAAAACCTATTATTATATGCAAGTTGTCTAAAATATCAATGGTATCGGAAATATTGGAAGTCCAAAAACACGGAAATGTCGATGGAAATATCGGGATATTATCGGTATCTGGTAAAAATTGAATAAAAACCACAGAAATTGTAAGAAAAACTTGGAAATTTTTATTGAAACTTTGCAGGATGTTTATTTAGTCAATTATCTATTAGTTTATCACAAAAAATTGGAAGGAAATGCATTGCATCATGAATTTAACTGATTTAAGTTGATTATATAGCGAGCTGGCAAACACTGTAAGTGTAGAAAATATGTAGTAATTAATGAAAGAATATTAAACACACCATAATCATTTATATATAATGAATTACTACGATATTTTACACTTTACACATTGTATGGTAAGATACATGAGTGACTTAGTACCACATAGAGTTCCTATGAGGTTCAAAAGTTTCACTATCTTCATCATCTCTATGTGTAGAGTAAGTATATTGTGAATAGTAGTCATCAAATGATAAATCCCCAAAATAGTTTTGCATGTAATTGTTAACATGCCACCCATATGGATCCGAGATTGGTTGACGTTGTCCATAAGCAAAATCATTTGAAGATTGAGTCTTGGATTCTTTCCATGAATCGCTTGATTCCATCCCAACAGGAATGGGATATGAAGGGTAGGGAAATGGTTGGTTATGAGTATAACCATAGTTACTACGTCCTACTCCAACAGAGTCCGAAGTTATAGATAACGAGTCATCTTCTTGACTTGACAAAGTCCCCTTGCCTCTTTCTCTACGAGTATAGTCCTTCCCCTTGCCCCTTGCGTCTACCTGTCATGATCCTCATCTTGTGTTGCATGCGTGAAGTTTGCCTCATCAGTGAAGGGGCTCATAAATCCGGGAGGTGGTCCAACATGTCCACCACTATCTCCAGCTCCACTATATCTTTCATCATTATCATTTCCACCTCCGGTGGTAGGTGAGTCTCTTGATCTTGTACTAGAGCTATCATTAGTATCAGCAGGATCTTGTGGTTGTATAAGATTGGAAAAAGGTGGAATTCCAGTGTTTCTTGGTCTTGGACGCAAAAGTTCTTCCAAAGAGTCAGCGCTGCTAGATCCCACCTCCTCCTCTAATACTATTTCTACATTTATCCCTTCATTACGTGCTTCTTCAGCAACTCTTAGAGCTGGGTTGCCTTCATCATCATCTAAATGAAGAGGTCTAATGATAGGTGATATAGTGGTTAAGGTGTTGAAGGAGTAAAATTGTTTTCACAAAAATCATGTATATAAATATTTTTGGGTTTCGTATCGCGATATTATTGACAATATCGCGATATATTGCCCAAAACATTCATAAAAATGTTGATATTATCGGGATAATATCGATAAAAATATCAATATATTGATGATAATACCATGGTTTGTTGTGAAAATATTGGTCCCCCAAAAATCTGATATTATCGGGATAATATCGAGGATAATATCGACATTTAATACCTTAATGCAACTTAATTATGTACCTCTCTCTCTCGCTTTCTCTCTCTCTAGTAAGATGCGAATCAATTGATGCCACGCTTAAGTTGTTGACTAAATGTTATATTATTATATGCAACTTAATTATGTACCTCTCTCTCTCTCCAAATGTAGTGAGATGCGAATCACTTGATGCCAGGCTTAATTTGGCAACAGAAACTAACTTCAACTTATGAAAAAGAAGTGAAGGGTAAAAATAAAATTTGTAACACTAGTTAACCAAAAGAATAGTTATGACCGTGTACTGGGCAAATTAGATAGAAAGTTAATGCACGATTAATCAGTTGTCATTTAAAAAAAAATAAAAATATTTATACAGAGATGCAGCTGTAATTGTAAACAAACCAACTAAATCAGTAAATCAAGAGTATTGCACCCCTTTAGAAAGCAATGGCATGCAGGCAGATGCCGTTAAATTAAAGCAGATAATCATAATTTAAAATTTCAAGATAGTTATAATGATCCTCGAATCGATCGAGGCCTTGGCTAATGACGCCGACTCAGTCATAGCTCCTTCCTGTTCATGGCTTCCCTTTTTCTTTTTCTTCTTCTATACAGTATTGATACGGTGTTTGTTGGAATTTTTATGAATGGATACTTTTGTCCACAAAAGGCATGCATGGCACTTCAAGTACTTTTAGCCTACAATAAAAATGATGATTAACAAAAGACAGCTTCCTTTAATCCCTTCCTAACTGTTGGATTTATCTAAGTAATTACAAGTTAAGTGAATCTTTTGCAGAGCGGATGGCTCAAAGGCCACTAGGGGGCTTCAATTTCAAAACCAGGCCCCGAAGATGCAATTCACCAAGAGGACATTCAACCAAAGGTAATCCGTTAAGTTCCTTTCCTCAATTCTATGATAGGAACATGCATATAAAATATGGAAAGAAAGGAACACAGAACACGTGGAAAAATGCATATAGCTTGAAAGTTCCATTAAGTTGTCTTGAAAATATTTTTGAGTTATTTTTTCAATTTTTTAAATTTATATAGGCGATATTGAGGAAGGAGAATTTAACTTCTTTTCGATAACGATACCTCCCATTCTAATGATTTCCAGCTATTATATTTCTCAGTCACTCTTTTTGACCTTTCCAAAGTGTTAGGCGACTCCATGAATGCGTTTTGAATCTAATTTTCCATGTCCTGAAAAAAAGTCTTGCTGGTATTTACTCTTTTCAATCCCCAACAAAAACATAACTCTCCTCCCGAGTTTCTTCTAGGTGTAGAGTTTGATAAATATATATGGGAGAGGGAAATAGACTCAACTCACAACTACTACTCAATCACACTCAAATACACAAGGAAGGGATAAAAAAAAAAGTATTTAAAGAGTGTCGCCGCACGGCTATACTCTTGAATTATAATAAATTCGAATATTTAAAGGGTATAGCGGCGTGGCTATACTCAATTCGAATATATTTAACGGGTATGCTATACTCATTACATATTATAAATTTAAATATATTTAAAGAGTATAGCTTCGCGGCTATACGCTTTAAATATGATAAATTCGGATATTTAAAAACTCTAGCCGCGAGGCTATACTCAGTACATGTAATAAATTTAAATATATTAAAAGGGTATAGCTGCGTGGCTATATGCATTACGTATAGTAAATTCGAATATATTTAAAGGGTATAGCCGCACGGCTATACACTTGAATTATAATAAATTCGAATATATTTAGAGAGTATAGCCGCCGGCTATACGCATTACATATAATAAATTCGAATATATTGAATGGGTATAGCCGCACGGCAATACGCTTTAAATATAATAAATTGGAATAAATTCGCAATTAATAACTGAGTAATTAATTGCGCTTTAGATGGTTGATTTAGCTGATTGAGTGTTTATATCTTTGATTACTGGAAAATTAATTATCTCTTTGATCCTCTGATAAAGTTATTGGCTTTATGTTTGACTGTGATATTTATATAGTCAATATTTCTATGGTCATATTCGTACAAGAAATGAGGGACATAGAGGATTTATCAATCCATCAGCTAATTCTTGGTGAAACGAAGTGTGAGAAAACATATAAAGGTAACGCTCTGTGTGACTCTGAAGTGTATTTTGTTGATGAATTGCAATCTCAACTTAAAGTTTGGTTGACACAGTGATGATTTCACGTTCATCAGTAGAATTGAGTTCAAGAAAGCAGCCGAGCTGTTTCTCTACGAAACTCTTATCAGTCCAATTGCTGAAGCTATATTAGGCTCTCAAGTATAGCTCTTGGAAATAATAAGTTGATATGTGATAGCATTTTCTCTTTATCTCATTCGGATGCCACATTTGTAAATGTGAGAATGTAGTTGAAGTTAACCGCAAAACTAGTTTAATGTTGATAAAAACAACTCTCACTGTCTCCCCCTTGCAGGCAAATAAACAAAGGTCTTACTGGAATTTTCTCCTATTTCTCGGAGAACTTAATTGTAGATGGGACTGAAACCGAATAGTTTGAAACCATATGTTACGCGAAACTTACAATTTTTCAGGACGCTAAAGACTACTCAAACAATTGACCTTAGTATGTACGTGCGTGCTATGTAATATCCAACTTATCACAAATATACGTGCTAATGTATTATGTAATACACAAAGAGCTTCAGTTGATGGATTCCTCACATAAGTTTAATAAATATCCAACTTATCACAAATATATAACGTTATTGACATTCATGTGGGTCAAACCACATGAGATAAGATGATAATTGTAACTAATTCATTTGGCTACGGTGTACCCCGCACGGCAGCACCACTAAAACTAAAAACTGGCACTTTGAAATGCCAATTGTTCCACTACATTCGGCTACGGTGTATGGAAACACGCCTGTTTGAGTTGCAGCACAAGCTATATCATCAAGTTTCTAATATCGTAACCAATGCTGCCCTGCATAGGCAGGCACCAAGTTGATAGCCCAAGCAAATGACTCGTGCTTTTAAGTGAGAGTTTGTGTTGCACTTCCCTACTCTGTTGTCCATGTTTCCAACTGCTAAACCAGAGGGGCTAGTCTTAGCTGTTGACTTTCCAACATATTACACCAGTTCATCAGTGCAACTCTTGCTGCTTTATCAGTTGTGCATTTTAATGTGGTGAATCTGGTTTGAAGGGTTTGTAAAAAAGCGGCACAGCCATCACGTAAGACCTGAGATTTGAGAAAACATTTTATAACCCACAAACAAGGTCAATCTGATATAAATTCATATGACTATGAGTCCAGGAGTTCCAAACGTAAAGTGAACAACAAAATTCGCGAGAGAGAGGATTGAAAAAAAACAACTCACCATCTTTTGACTGCTGAAAGGATCATAGCCTGTGTCCATACCAGATTGAACAAGCACATTGCATCACAACCCAACCATTCACTACTACTCACAATTCCTCTGTTGAAGGACCATTAAAGCAACTTGTAACATCTGCCTAGCCTTCCTATCCGGAGTGCATCCTGCATGTTCCATTTCCTTGTAAACCTCAGGGACCTGATCAGGAAACCACTTGCATTTTGAGAGATTTAGAAAAGAAAACAAGCTTCCTATTCTCTCATTCATCATAGCTCGCATTAAATTTTAAAGTTCATGAAGAATATATAGCACCTTATCGAACTTCCTTGCCCGAATATATGCCTTCATGAGGGTAGTATACGTAACCACATCAGGGCTAAAACCCTTCAGAAACAACAAAACCATCACCATTAGCAGCTCAGCAGGCAAGTACCATGAGAGAACTGTATTGGTTGAAGAAATTCAATATATCTGAAAAAGTTATCACCCGCAACTAGACAAGTTTTATGCAAAAAACAAGACTTACACTTTCTTTTATATGGTGATAAATAGATAAAGCCTCTAAATGTCTACCAGCAACACCGAATGCATTCATCAGCACATTCAGCATTATGACATTCAGTTCAATTCCCTCAGCTTCCATGAGCTGAAGTACCTTAACTGTCTGTCCGCATAATCCCTGCATTACAAAAAAAGAAAGAGATTATGGGACCAGATGTCAGTGCATCAAGTGAAAACAATTTGGAAGGGGCAGAAAACCTGCTGAGCGTAGGCATTTGCTAAGACGCAAAACATGCTGGCTGAAGGAATAAGACCTTCCGCCTTTAGGGCAGATATACACTCTTCTGCATCCTTAAATTTTCCATATTGCCCATAAATATCAACCAAAGCAGCATAAATGGTCCCACTTTTCTTATGCCCTCGGCGTTTCATATTCTCAAAAGTCTTCTGTATCATATCCCACTTCCCCTGCTCCCCCAGTCGGCTGATAACGGTGACAAAGATCTTTGGATCAGGATATAACCCCTGTTCCTGCATCTCAGTTAACAACTCAAGTGCCTTACTTATATCACCAACCTTACAATGCCACCGTATCAAGGAATTAAACGTCGTTATATCAGCCTTTACACCTTCTTGTTTCATTTTCTCAAACACTTCCAAAGCTTCATCCACCTCACCATATTTCCCAAATGTATCAATAACGCTGTTGTAAATCTGTTTGTCTAATGCCATCCCCATCTCCTTTATCTCACCCACAATGTCCATTGCTTTCTTCCACATTCCATTGTCCCTGTAAAGACCAATAACCTTACTGTACACAAATGAGCTTAGCCGAAACCTCTTCCGCTTCATCTCATTAATCATTGACCAAGTATCTTCCAACCTTCCAGCATTGACATAGTAATCAAGAAGAATCTCATATGTCTCTTGATTTTTCTCGGCCTCCAAATCACCCATTACCGCCAAAACTCTAATTGCCAGTCCTAAGAGGCCTTTCTTCAAAAACCCTCTGAGCAAAACATTGTAAAGCTTAATTCTTGGCCTAAACCCAAAAGATATCATTTCCTGAAACAGCATATCAGCCTCCAAAGTCCTGCCAGTACTTCCAAGAGCGTCAATCAAATGGGCGTAAGAGATTGAATTGGGTCGAACCCCAAGAGCTTCCATTTCAGCAAGAAGAGCCATGGCCTTGTCAATTTGCCCTGCTCTACAAAAATCACTTATCAAATGGTTGTAAGACTCACCAGAGAGTTCCTCACCATTTGGGCAGTTAGTAGTTGCATGGTTTTGATCAGTTAATGCTATAAATTTGACTTCTTTCACATCCTTTCTGCGCTTTGAGTGAGTGAAACAACCATGGAACTTGTATGTATCAGAGTATTTGAGACAACTTGAGCACAACAAAGGGAGAGGAGTGAAGGCACCTGTAGATGAAAGTGAAGGTGACTTGCGACCCAAAATGGACTGCATCAGCATCTCTCTCTATACAAGGCGCTTCAGGCTTTGCTTTTCTGCCTTGTTTTTCTTTGGCTGTACAAGGCGCTTCAGGCACTGCTTTTTTGCTTTGTGGAATGACGACGATTATAATATGACAATTAACGGGAAACAAGAGTTCAGAATTAGAATAAGATGACTGACACTGGAGGCTGACCCAATCAGGCGAGCCCACTTTGCGGGTCAAACCCAAGTGCGCTGGCCCAATCACAAGCCCATTTGAAACCTTCCCAAGTCAAACCCAAGTGTCTAGACGTGCCAGCGGCACAATGGAAAGGGGCCAACGGAATTTAGCTCAATGGAAAATTGCATTGATTTACATATTAGTAGTTTCAAGTTCGAACTTTTATGGCATTTTGGCAATGTGTGTGTGTATGAGGACAATACATCATTCTCTTTAGGCTCTGTTTGGTTCATGGGAATAGAAATGAGGCTTAGGATGAGAAATCAATTGCTTTTCCAGAACACAGGTAATAGGTTCTTCTTTTTTTCAAGGCTCCACACTCCACAAGAATATCATCACCCTTTTCTGTAAAATCTGTTTTCTTTTTGTTTAATATATAATTGAAACTTCACTGAAAGACAAAGCTAATACGGCCACCAGCAGAAACAAAGGTAGCAAGGAAATTACACCATATATATAACAATAACTAGAGGGAACCAAGTCTCCCAACAAGAAGACCGATTGCTCTCAAGGGGGCCAGGGGAGGCCACATCTCTATGTAGACACCACCTCACGAGTCACAATCTTTTCATTCAATAAATAAAAAAGTATTTTCAACACGTAAGCAAACACCGACATCCTTTAATCCAGCACATACACAAAATCATTATGAAGAAGAAAACGTAGGTTATATCCAACCTTGTAGTGCATATTCTTCAAGTAATTTCTTATATAATTTGCTGGTAAAACGATAACGTAAATAAAATTTTGGGCCATCTTCCTGTGTTGGGCTGGGCCTTAATGGGCCTAAGTCAACTTACGATCGAAGCTTGGCCAGTTGATTTTTAAGAACGAAACCGAGGGAAAGGGCAAGGCCCAAGACTGCCGACCCAATACGAAAAGAGACTCAGGTTTTCTATCAGCCATTATAAAACCCAACAAACCCTAGCACACAGTCATTCTTGCAGCCGCGAGAGAGAGAGGAAGGAAGAGGGTTCATCTGCATTTTCCTCGGCGGCGATTTCAGGTTTGGTTTTCCCTCACTATTCATTCCCCCTGTTTGTTTCTATGGAAGATTTATGACTACTCGGCGTCTCATGTCAATTGCTTCTTTCGTTCCTGGAAAGACAAAAATTATAGCCATAACTGAGCTTCTGAGTTTTAAGCAAGCTTTTGTTTAATGTGTTTTTTGGGTTCTCAAGCGTAGAAATGGATATTTCAATTAGCTAGTGCTTAGATCTGTAGCGTTTATTATTTCTTAGAAGGTGCAGCTTTTTTCTCTATATCTGTTTGGCATATGTCTTGCATTTTCTGCACTGTGGCAGAATATAGAGGATGCGTCTATTTTATTATAACTTGTATGAATCTGTTTTTTGGGTATTTATTTGTTCTTAGCGCTCTCGGAAGAATCTATATTGCATTTTTTGTTCGTTGTATGACTTGTGCAAATTGAAGTTAATTCTGACATATGAGACTAGTTTACAGGTAAGCCATGGTGAAGCACAACAACGTTATCCCTAGCTCCCACTTCAGGAAACATTGGCAGAACTATGTCAAGACCTGGTTTAACCAACCTGCCAGGAAGACCAGGAGAAGAACTGGTGAGTAACAGTATTTTTTCTATCACCTCTCTTGTTTCTTTGTTTTACATGTAATTTATAATTTGACTTGAATGTTTCTGAAATGTCATCAGCTCGCCAAAAGAAGGCTGTCAAAATCTTCCCTCGCCCTACAGCTGGACCTCTCCGTCCAATTGTTCATGGACAGACTTTGAAGTATAACATGAAAATTAGGGCTGGTAGGGGCTTTACTTTGGAAGAGTTGAAGGTAAGTTTATTGATTTTACCACTGTGCTATAACCTTTGGCATTTCTGCTTTTTCTTATGGATTGCTGATATATTTGATCAAGGACCATTGAACTTTTGCTCATTGGCTTGCTCTGTGTTTTCCACTTTGAATTTATGAAAAATGTACTGTAGATTTTGTCCAGTTTGTATTTTAGGAGTTTCTTGAAGTTCATTACAGGCTGCTGTGTTATAAAGATAAATATGTAACCTTGTTTCTCGCTTTTTGGTATGATGTTTTACCAGTCTGCTGGGATACCAAAGAAACTTGCACCAACCATTGGGATCGCAGTTGATCAT
The DNA here is from genome assembly GCA_018703695.1 of Prunus fruticosa. Classification (NCBI taxonomy): domain Eukaryota; kingdom Viridiplantae; phylum Streptophyta; class Magnoliopsida; order Rosales; family Rosaceae; genus Prunus; species Prunus fruticosa. Next base: position 59,145,441 of record CM031918.1, on the reverse strand, counting down.
CGTAGGAAGAATCGTTCTCTTGAGGGTCTTCAAGCTAATGTGCAGCGACTGAAGACATACAAGGCCAAATTAGTTGTCTTCCCAAGACGTGCTGGCAAATTCAAGGTGATGTTAAATGGTTGATTGGATTAGTGTAAGAATGTTTATTTGCTGTCTGCATGATATCTCATCTGATGTGTATTCTCTTTTTTGCTTCAGGCTGGTGATTCTGCCCCAGAGGAACTTGCTAATGCCACCCAGCTCCAAGGTTCCTACCTTCCAATTGCACGGGAGAAGCCTTCCGTTGAGCTTGTGAAGGTTACTGATGATTTGAAATCATTCAAGGCGTATGACAAACTCCGTGTGGAAAGGATGAACCAACGTCATGTAGGTGCCAGGCTTAAGAAGGCAGCAGAGGCTGAGAAGGAAGAGAAGAAGTAGAGAGAGCCTGGACCCTTTAAATGACCCGTTAAAATTTGGTTTTGTTTTGGAAGGTGTTTCGTTTTAGGTTTTGATCTGTTTACTGGACATGACAATTTTAGAGTTTGTAATGTCACTGAAGTCCGTGGAAGTTAAAGATTTTATGGTTATTAAAGCTTATTTGTTTAATGCGGATGATTTTGTAATTTGGTTTATCTTATGTCACTTGGTTTCAATTGTAAGGCTAAAGCACTTGCATTGACCGCATGACTATTATCTTCAACACATTACGTAAAAGGAAGGTACAATGCTATGCTCGCGTTGGTTGATGGAATATCCAGAGTTTGTCATCTCAGTTTCGCTTCTCAGAATTGCCTGATGCCTTGACTAGTTGTATCAGTTACGAAGTTGGGACAAGGCAGTTAACCAAGAGAGTTGTACCCAAGGCTGCGTTTGTCTATAACCGTTCCATGTTAGATGCAGTTACCATAGAATGACACGTGAAAGTATATATGGCAGGACGTTTAGGTTGCTTGGTTGCTATATGCAGTGATTTCGTTTCCTCCAAGTATTTGGTTCCAAGTCCGCCTCAATTGTTCATTCACATCATCAATGATCAAACGGTGCCAATCCCAAATCACATAATCTGTGCGCAAACTAAAAAACCCCATTTAATTACAAAGATGGATCAGCAACACGTACGAGTAAGTTTAATGTTTCTCTTTCAAAAACTACAAAAGAAAAAAAATGGTGTTTCAAGGTTTCTTCTTCATAGGACTTCCAAATCATAACACACCAAGAACCATCAGTTTTACGCTTAAGATGGATAGGATGGAGACTAAATGCTTTCAGCAATGAAACTTCCTGATTGACAATGTGCCATATATGAAAGGTGCAAATAATGCTGCAAATGCCCAGTAGTTGGTATCTCGCTTTTGTTCTGCACTCAATGCTTCAATGCCTGACAAAAAATTTGTTGTTAGCAAGCCGGTATCAGGATGTTAAATAACTTAAGAAACTAGTCCCCCCTCATATACAATAGTTATCATTGCCAGATACCTTACTGAAACTTGGAAAGGAATAACATATCAAGCATAATTTAGTTCAGAGTTCAAACATCAAATAACTCCCTAGTTACACCAGTAGTCCACAAGACATACTGTCATGAATTACTAAGGGTTTGGTTAACTTCAACCACGGGATAGCTGTAAAAACGCAGCTGAGTGTTACCCAAATTTGACATGTTTAGACTCCGGGTGTTTGCGCACTTTGGCCACAAGTATATAAGAAACTTCTAGGCAGATTCTTCTTTTCTTATTTTAACCTAAATTCATTTGTGATCTAACATATTCAGCTGAACATCTTGACTAACAGATTGTAAGGAAAGTTTTCGGAAGTTATACCTGAGAAGCCATAACCCATGTTCTATCTATCCAATCTTGGCGTGGTCTCAAATCAGAGTGCTCAAACAGCAATTCATCTTTTGTACCTTTGAAGTAAACTCTGTACCTTGGCCCACGAAGGACCTTGCGGATCACACCTTCCCACCATCCATCATTATAGAAAGCATCAACCTCTTCATTCAGACTAAAACTTTCAACCACAACAGTTTCAGGTGGACAAGGCCTTATGTGCTGTGCATCGACCTCTTCTGTCAAGAACGCTTTACTATCATCTGTTTTTATGCTCTTATATCGAATGAGAAATTTGTCCTTCCCCATTACTTTGACAATATTTGCAGCAAACCAAGCACCTTGAAATCCATCTTCATCAGTGCAAATCTCAACTTGTGTTCCTTGTACAAAGTCCTCTTTCATCCGTGGCTTTGGTTCCTTGGTATTTGAGACATCCTGCAGTACAAGTTTTGAGGAGTTTGCATTTCAGTTAAAATAAGATAGAGGAAATCCACAAAATAGGAGATAAAACTAGATAATGAAAACAGTAAATGATCAGATCAAATACACTGTACATGTTCAACTATTAAACAAGACATCAGAAACATTTGGTTGCATCTTACAAGGTTTATGAAATTGACGATTCAAACTTTAAACTCATTTGGAGATAATTCACAACATGTAATAATTGTCTAACCATTGATATAACTTCCTTAATCAAAAGAGAAGGCCAACAAACATTTTCTTTACACTTGGTTGCATCTGACAAGGTTTATGAAATCGACCTGTTCAACCTTTAAACTCATATGATTCAGACTTCTTTTTTATTTTATTTTTTAAAAATGAATAATCAAAGGAAAAAGTAGAAATCTACCACTCTTTCTCAACAGCAAGAGGGCAAAAGACCAGTATTAAATCTTTCATACATTCTCAGAATCAAGCAATCCAATCTTCTAATCCAACATAAGCTATCTGTCAAGGAAGGAGGAGACTGGCCAACAGATCAAGCAAAATGGGAGGAAAAACAAGGTTCGTATACTCTCCCAAAGAACAGCAAAGCAGCTAACGGGGTATTTGGCACTAAACATGGTTTTCAGGAAGTCTGTCATGAATATGCTACCTCTTTCTCTGTCGATCATTCTCGACTAAGATCAAGTTTTCCACAATTCAATAACAATAACATTGGTTTTTCTCCTTATCCCCTGACTACAGTCCCATGAAACTAGTTCAAAGGTCAGCTGATCACTGGTCCTCAGATTCCCAGCTCAAGCCAAATGGAAGGAAAAAAGTAGAAAGGAAAAGAAAAGGCTCTTTACAATATGCGCATATATTATTTTAAAGCAGAACAGAACCCCTAAATTTTCATACTAGGAAAATACATACCCATATTACGTAATAGATCATGGGAAAAGCACGTAATAACAAAAGTTATTCATTCTTCAGGCTTTAAACCAAAACAAAAACCAAATGCTTCTCAAATCTCCTATCATGGAGGGCAAATCATCACAGAAAATCCCAATATTAATATTATCCCTTGAATTGATTAATGGCACACCAATAAAAAAATAAAAATAACAAAGGCAATCAAGAAAAAGACGATTCATTACTTACGCCTTGTCGAAGAGGTGGAAGCCAAGAGCCCTTGACCCACTCCCGGTGAAGCCTGAGCTCCTCCGACTCAAACTCAAACTTCTCCTTGGCAAACCGAAAATAAACCCCAAACGTCGAGTCCTTCATAACATCAGTGATGACTCCCTCCCACCACCCGCCACAGAACAAGGCATCAACGACGTCGCCTAACTTGAAGCAGCAGTACTTATTTTCTTGGGGCGGCAAGGGCCTTATGAGCGCCACGTCCACCTCTTCCTCCACCTCATTGCGCTGCTGGTGCCTCTTCCTCCTGCTGAACTTGCCATCAATCTTGGCCTTCACTTTGTTATATTCAACTTTCAACTTGGTTTTATCTCTCGACTTGCCGATGATTTTTGCCGGGAACAGCGTGCCACGCATATTGTGGATTGGACTGGTCACCTCCACCTCGTCGCCAATCTTGAAATTGGAGCCAACCATTGAGGCTCTCTCTCTCTCTCTCTCTCTCTCTTATCAGGGCACCGCCTTCCCTCTAGGGCTTTTCTCTAATTTTTCTTCTCAACTCAAGGGGTTCGTTCGCATCAAGTACAGTAAAGTAGTAGATAGATATAGGCGGGAGATGAAGCGTTGGGAAGGGTGGGTCCGTCAAACCAAAAGCGGGTCTTTTCTTCATTTACACGTAGCTTCTAATTCCAGTTTTAAAAGAATTTTGTTTTTTTTTCAATACTTGTATGGTTTTATTATTTTGGATTAAGGCACTATAATATAGACTACACACTGATTGAAGAAATGTTACCCGAAAAGTGAATATCTTTTTATTTTTGGCCAGAAAATGTTTATGATCAGCTTATCCCGCTCAGAAAAATTAATTCATAAAATGATATAAAAGCCAACTTCTTCCCTCTCAGAAAATTGAAATGACCAGATTAATAGAAAGCCAAAACTGGACAAAATTCTCAGTTGCGCGGCATATGTCAGCAACAAAATACACTCAGAAAAGAGCTTTCAATGATCAACGTGACATCTAACAATTACTTAGATTACATAATAATAATGTCTTGGACATGCTAGGACCCAGGCTTTCCTCCTGTTGCAAGTCATACGCTCTTCATTAAAACACAGCGCTTTGGTTGGGCATACGCGTTCCCTGCAAGCATGATCGAGTCTTGGATTGCACCATGGCAGCACGTAACACTACTGCCAAACTAAATGCACACAAATTCAATCATATATCTCAATTTAAGATAAGTCAACAAGTTTCTTGCAATTTACTACAATTGAAATACTTACACACAACAGGATAATGCTAGTCTGCAAGCCTTCTTCTTCCTAGGGCTTTTATCGTCTTTCCTCGTGAAGATGACAAATAAGATCCTTGTTTGTATCTTAATAATTAGGCCTCCGCCCAAAATGTATATAACATTTCTTCCTTTTTTAAAAATGCACGCAGCAAACATAACCTTTGGAGTACCATGAAACATTGAGTAACACCAACTCTTCAGATTACCATGGAAGTTAATCAGAAGATTCACTTTCAAGAGCTGGAATTCTGCGGAAACGCGCAAAGTAACGTGAATATGACACATCAATTTTATTTGACGACACTGATCTCTTCCGCCTTGCCAAAAACCCTTTCCCAGAAAGTGAATCATGCAAATCTCCCAGGTCCATCTCTTTCCTGACCCGACCACTTTCAAGTAGAAACCTGGAAATCAACAACAAAAAAATTGTAAACGAATCTAAATTGGATGTCAGATATAACTGAAGAGCAGGATATTAAAATTACAAGACAGAAACTATCGCCTTGTAAAGAGTAAATGCCTATTAGTGTCACACAATGAACTCTGGTACATGGAAAGCCATACCGCTGGCGAATAATTTTAAAAGCTTCTTTTGTTGCATAAGGTAGCCCTGTCGTTGGATCACGGTACCTGCAACATCAAATGAATTCATTAAGCGGACGTATTATACAAGATGGCCAGCTTAACCTAAATAATTGTATGTTTCCAACACCATCAATCCTCACACTCTCCATGGCCACTCAGAACTGCTCTAACATTTATCATCATTTACCTGGCACCACACATTCATTCATCAAACAGCACGCTTATTAGTGCATTGTTTAAGAGGTGGACAATAGCCGTGACAGACTAACAACTAACAACTAACAACTAACAATCAATCTTTTCAAACTCTCTCTCTCTCTCTCTCTCACACACACACACACACACACACGCGCAGCAGAAACCATGACATCAAATATAAGCACTTACTTGGCAGGTAAACCAGTAACTGCACAAACAGCTTTCTCAGGGTCTGGAAATAAAAAGCAATAAAAATACATAAAAACCATTGTTATGAAACATAAAACATAAATAATAAATCCCTGAGCAACACATTCATCTAAACTATCACTTACAGGGAGCAGTCGTGGTAGAGATTTCAGACTGAAATGATAATCCTCTACTGAATTCCAGATATGAGCAACCTAAAGAAATGTAGTTTTGAAATTTCTTTATCAGAGAATGATATTGCCACAATTATCAAATTTGTGTATGCTAACAATGTATATTTTTCAAAAAAGAAAATGAAAAGATCAGAATATTGTAAAGCTGAAAGCTTACCATCTTTTGAGAAATATCGTACTTGCGGGCCAGTATAGACAGCTTTGTGCACAATTGCTCTTTTCTTAACTTCTTCCTCCCTTGCTAGAACACGCTCCAAATTCCTCAAGTTCATAATTTCTGAAGTTTTGCAGGTAACAATTCAAGTTTAGATACAGCCAGCTTCAATTTCAAAATATAAATAAGTACCCAGCAATTCAAATCACATACTAATTACGAATATTGAGGCTTAAAGTACAAACCTGTTTGAGCTGCTTCTAAAAGCATCTCTTCTTGGGTCATCCTCTTCTCCTCACCTTCCTTTTTTCTCTTTATCGGCTAATGTAAAAGAAAATTTATATTCATTAAAAATAGTATGATATGTTAATCAACACAATGATCTCACAAACAAATGCCACTGGTCTTTAATCAGAATTTGGAGTACATTCAACATCAAATGCTATTGAAAACTGACCTTCATGGTTGCTTGCAAAGCCGCACGTATTGCATCCCTCTCGGCTTGCCTGATAATCACTGAAGTTCTTGAAGATTTTCTCACGATTCTCTCTCCTTCTCCTTCCTCAGGAGCATCGTGATGCTGTTCAGGTTGGGAAGATTTCTCATTTTCAACCTTAGATTCTTTCTCTAATTCCGTTAGCACTTTCTTCTTCTTCTTCTTCTTGCTTGATTGCTTTCCCGGAAATATCAACCGCTTCTTTGTCTGAACTCTGTAATTATAATTCATTGAATTTAACTAAATTCTGAGTAAAAGAAATATATATGTCATTTGGGTAAGCAAAACTCAACCTTTCCTCTGCCTCGTTGTTATCTTCTCCTTCGTCCGGGTCTGGCTCCTACCAACAATTTAAGCAAGTCTAAGCAAGATAGAACTGGTAGGAAACTAACATTTGAAGTGAACAATCCAAGAAAAAAAACTCACATCTTCGTCGAAGTCACTATCAAACTCGTCAGCAACCTCAGGCTCTGCTTCATAGTTACCATCCTCTTCATCCTACCAGAATATAAAATTCATAAAGGTAACTATAAATATTTGACTAAATTCAGACTTTTTTTTGTTCATGCACGAAAGAAGAGGTTACAGTAAACCACACCTCTTTAAGAGCCTCCTGATTCCAGAACATCTCGTCCTCTTCGATTTCCTCATCAAGTAATTTGGTCAGTCTGAAAATCGTAAAACGAAAAAATGCTTAAACCTCAAATCAATCGAATTCATTAACCCAGTTGTTGAACTTTAGTTACCTCTTCCCTCTGGTGGCGCGAGAGGTACGATCGAGAATCAAAGGCGGGTCATTTTTGGGGGTCTCCATGGCAACCCAAGAGAAATTACAAGGATGAAATTGAAAAATCGATTTGATTTGGATCAGCTGAAATATGCCCTAGCACCCCCGCCAAAGTTTCAATCTCACCTCACTGGTAAACTTTCACCCCACAGCCTTCATACGGGAAGAGAAAGAGATAAATAAAAACGATATGTCGTTCTATTTATGGCTTATTATAAATAAACGGCGTGTCGTTATTCTAGATTTTCCAGATAGAGTAGAGTGTCGTGTTGTATTTGAGTGAATTTCAGAAGAAGAAAATTGATCGACGTTGTAGGCTTGGAGCTGGCTCAGCCAAAACCGTACAAAGACGAAGCTCGCAGTGCAGTTGAAGTAGAAGTGCTTCGAGAGGCTCTTTCTATCTTTCTTCAAACGCAGTCTATCATCTCAGAATGGCCACAACTCTTCGGTGTCCTCAAGCAGTAGCACCACTTCCATGGAGGGCGAGAAGGCCCAACAACAGCAGAGGCACAATCCCAATGGGGCCCCGCCAGGTGTCGAACATCCGGGCCTTCGGGCGAAGCGACATCGGAAGCTTCGCGAGGGATGCGTGGAGGAGCGCCAACGACGGATTCGAGCGGTTCCTATTCGAGGCCAAGAAGACGGCGGAGCGCTTGGACCGCCGCTACGCCCTTTCGCGCCGCTTCGACACTATCGCTCGGTCCGCCGCTGCTCGCGCCCGTGAAATTGACAGAGACCTCGAGATTGGGACGCGCTGGCGCGCCTTTAGCATGGATTTTAGCAGAAATTGGCCTAGGGTTTGTTCTCTCGCTTTTACTATTTTGGTCTAATATGCATATGCATATGCATTCGGCGTGTCGTTGTGTTTACTGAATTCCTTCATGTTTGGTTGGTGTTTGCAATTTGTGCAGTACAGGAAGCAGCTTAATGATTTCCTGGAAACCCCATTGGGAAGAAGTTTTGCGGTAAGTTAACATTTGCTACAATTGTGTGATGGTCTTCAGTTTATGTTCAACTAATTCAACTTCTTTTTGTTTTTTGAATGATTTTGAAGACAATCTTCTTCCTGTGGTTTGCATTATCCGGATGGCTTTTTCGGTTATTGATATTCGCTACATGGGTACTGCCGTTTGCTGCTCCTCTGGTCATTGGAGCGGTTGCCAATAACCTTGTTATTAAGGTATTACTAGCTTCCTGCTGCTACAAGTTGAATAAGTTAATGTTTGTGTTAGTGTTACTGGGTATGTCTCATCATTTTTCATAATTATATTAGTTGCAAGCCTGCGACTAAGCTGAGTGAGTTTTATGGCAAATTTAACTTTGTAATGTAACCAATCAGATAGTTCTTCATAGGACTAATTGTGTTCGTTGCACCAAATTTGGACAGGGGGCTTGTCCAGCTTGTAAGAGGCAATTTGTTGGTTATAAGAACCAAGTAATTCGTTGTGCAAGCTGCGGAAACACTGTGTGGCAGCCGAAAGGGGACTTCTTTTCAAGAGATGGTAGAGGCCCGTCTTCGTCGAAATCAGAGCCGGAGATTATTGACGTTGAGTTTGAAGAGAAATGAGGAGATACCCAAGTTGTGTGGAAGATCACGCCTGGTAGACTTTTAGATTACATACATAGAGAAAACGCAAGAGTTTTTACTTTTCATTTCCGCTGATATAAAGTCTTGTTCTTGGTTTTCATCTTGTTGTAAATTATGCCTCCTGTATTTTGGAAGTAAGAATTGTTCAATCATGCCAATTGTATATCTTTTGCTCTACTATAGGAAGGTTGAGAAACAAAATACATGGCCTTTTTGCTGATGACAGAAAGAATCTTTATATTGATAGGCAGTTCTTCTTATGGTCTGCAGTGAATCAAGTTAGTATGAGTGATCAGCAAAAGTTTTGGTGCTCCATGTGGCAGCTTTAAGCGAGAAAATTGGTATGTCTTGAGAAAGAAAATTAAAATTACTGTGCTTTTATTACTTCAATTTTCTTTATTATTGGCAAGCAAGGTACTCTTTTCCTTTTGACCAAGGGTAGTAAAGGTTGTGTAGCATGGATTTAGCTATGTCAATGTTGTTACTCTGTCAGTATCGAGCAACGAAAAGAAACCAGTCAAACACAAATGCAGATATCCAGGGCAGAAAAGCTCATGAAATCTTATACTTGTGTATTTTGAAGTCATGTTTTTAGAAGAGAATCTCGTATCTCTGTTTGTGTACTCCAAGAATCTGCCTTTTGTTGCAGTGTATTGTTGTTTATTGCCATTTTGAGCTTGGTATCATTTTTGTTGAGAAGTAGGTATCTCGTGTGATGATTGATCTACAAGACCAATGCACATGAAATCGTGCAAAAAATAAACACCCTGCATTATGCACATGAAATTGACGTATATAACAAACACCAGCATTATACATTGACGAGTTTGAATATTAAAAGCTATAAGCCTGTATAGGTTAGGTTTACATAACATCAATTATGCATCTGTAAGAGATTAGAGATGCTTGACGTCCAAACTAAAGACTGAGTTTCATCTTTAAACAAGAGCTTGATATTTCCGTTGTTGCTCCTTAGGCTGATTGAAAGTTTGCCCTGATCCTGAGCTTCCTGGGTTCCCTCCATCACGTGCAAAATCTTGTCTGCAAAGCGTTAAGTTTTACTTCACAATTCTAATAATAAAAAATAAAACGTAGTTCAGGGAAAAGAAAAAGGAAAACAAAATCAGAAGCCTTTGATCTTACATTCCTTTCTTGTGGCTAAGAATCCCAGATGCTTCTTTTGGAGGCTAAGCATGAGCTGACTATGCTTTGAATATATGCAAGCCCACCCGTATGTTCTGCTTCCTGCTTGCACAAACAAGAATCTCTCTTTATTTTTTCATATAACAGCAAAAGCAAAGGTGTTATTTGAAAAATCTGTCCTTGCATTTTCTTTTACCAGAAGGAGTGACAACTGATAGCTCGGCTTTTACTTGAAGCAAATTTTGGCTTCTTGGAAAGTAGCCATTGCCCATAGCTCTTGCTTTGAGCGCTGCAACTCCTCTTAAACCTGGCAACTTGTCATGGAGTTAGTTAACGTGTGTCTTTTATGGGAGAAAAAGAGAGAGGAGGGGTTATCTGAAGATTATGGTGAAGGAAACATTGATCAAAACATTACATGTTGCAGCAGCAGCTGTAAGTGTGATCATGTCGTCAGTTGTTTGGATAGCCAAGCCGGAGTTGATGGCGGAAGAAACATGAGTTTTCTGTGCACCCAATGACTCTGCGGCTTCAGCACATACCGTGGTAACCAGAGCTGCGGCAGAAGCAACGATGTCACCTATAATGGGGATGACGTCTTCCGCTGATTCTATGCTGCTGTTCTTGGAGTTGGAAGCAACGCTGGCAATAGCTGCAGCCAACCGTGTGACGGAAAGGGCTGCATGAACGCTAGCTGTGTGAAGTCGAATATCATCTTTCTTCTTCGCTCTCTGCAGTCCGAATATGCTTATTAAGGATTTGCCTCCTAACCATCCCTTTGTGTGCTTGGAGTTCATCTGAGAGAGAGAGAGAGAGAGAGAGATATTTCCTAATTAGACGGGTCATTTTGAAGTGCACATGAGAGATAGAGAGAGAGCTGGTTTCTAAGTTACCCATATCGTGTCATCCACCCTACTGATCATAGGGCTTCTAGTACTAGTTTGGGATGACAACTCATCTATGACTTGTATCTCCAGTTTCTCTTCTGGTTCCCCTGAATTGAACTTGTCTTCCTGTTTCCCTGAGGTCCAGTTGTCATGTGAACCAAACAAGTCCTGTAAAAATTAACGTCATATTTATATGAACTTGAAGACAAGATATACATGATACATGCAAAGTGCCAAGAATTTGAAGACTCTCACACTTGATGTAAACATCTGCTGAAAGTTATAGGCTGATGGGCTCCATGAGCGACATAAAAACTCCATGGCATGGACGGGGCTCTGTGGAATCTCCGAAGAGATGCAGCAAGAAGAAGATGACAACGTTTTTTGTTTTCTCTGTAAGCATTGCTCTGTACTGTGCCAAGACTCCAGCTTTCCATTCTAATCAACAGTATAATTGGGAAGTCAATTTCTCTTGTTTGTTATTTAAACTTGTCAAGATAAAAGTCTATATGCTGGGTTTAGACTCACTGTGTTAGTTGATTGGTACTGGGTTTTAAAGGAGATTGATCTGCCTGGCCTAACTGTCCCTGGTACTTCCTCCATGAGAACTCAAGTCTTTAATCAATGCTACCTGTACAAGAAAATTATATATATATAGATATAAGCAAGCCATTTTCGACCAACATTTGATGATTTATATGCATGGGGTTTATGTTTATCTCTTGCATTGCATTAGTAGATTTTATTCTACAAAACAAAGAAGAGGAATCCGAAAATGTGAAACAAGAAGGTCAGAGAAGAAGAAGATGAACATAACACAAAGTCACAGTAAAGGCGGCTTCTCTTCTCTCTGTAATACAAAAGAAGGAAGAGTTACTTACTGCTCAGAATAACACAAAAGAAGGAAGAGTTGCTTAAATAGGAAAGCTAATGAGAACGCCAGTTTACTTTTTTTTACTACTTGAGGAAGGTGGCAACTAGAACTGAGACACTTGCCAAAATAGGCTTAAGTTATTACTATATGTAATAAAGTCCTGGATTTGTGCATCTGTTTATAACTAGGAACTGGGGTATTTCCAAAAATAATATTCTCTTGATAGGTTGTGAGATTCCATCTCTTTGCATACTCATGAGACAACTTTTATTATAAGTACTCTTCTCTTTCGTTTTTTTTTAAATTGTCGAATCGAATTGATATCTTAATTTTGCATTGGATTGTATAAACAACGCCTCGGAAAGCTTAAGCAACACTTAAAGATGGAGGAAAATAATGGTTAATGGTTAAAATAACGACATTCTCATCCCAATTGCAATGCCTATTCTCGGGATATGTCAATAAGGCATAGTTACTTATCTCTAGACTAGACTAAAGAGGGAGCAAACCTATTTTAGGTTAATGGGGGTCCTTGGGATCACGTGGGAGCCAAGAAAGATGACCAATTGTGTCTTCTTTGTTCATTTTTCTCTCGTGCCATTTTAGTTTTGTCCAATCGTTCTAATACTACATGCAATGATGCAAAGATTAAGGCAGTTGCACATGCAATATATATATAGGGATCCATGCGCTCCGCCCCTTATGCCATATCACCATCATTAATCTACAATTTTGATGCACTTAACAATGCGGTCCTCCAGCCTACTACCACTACCACTGCTAATATCATATTAATGGAGCGCTAATCCAAAATGCAAACCAGTTTGCACGTATTGTTTCAAGGTTCAAATGTACGTTTAATTTTCAGAATTTTCAAATTACGGTGTTAATGTGATATGTTTTCACTGGAAGTCAAATTGCAAACGGGATCTCTCCCATTGGGGAAAGAATTTTCACTCAAGCCTGCAAAAATTGCATACCAAGGACAAATGTACAACCTGATTAAAGAAGAGAAAAGAAAAGAAAAGATTTACAAATTCAAAAATTTGTTTCGTCAACTGTACGTATATAATGGATGACTTAATGAGACATGAATTCAAAAATAAAACATTCAATGACAAAAATCTCGTTGATTCCACACCCTATATCTGTTCTGTTCAGCAATACATGTGTTTCTGTAGTAGTAAACTTGTTTGCTGGTCGTGACATCATCATCTAACCAAACCAAATGATGGTTGGTCGCAAAGGCAAAAACGACGCAATGACCTGAACCTATACAAGAAAGACACCATAACTGGTATTCCCACGATAAGAACATGTGTTCATGCAGAACGCAGCTTTGAATTATAAACTTCACATTTTCAACTTCCTATCCCACCTTACAACACGTATTTATGGATGGGGGCTACAACCTTTCTATCTTGTAATCTGCCGCTGAAAAGCTTAGCCTGCACACGTCAAAATAATGATACAATCTTTCTCGTTCGCTGCGTAGGACCTTGACATGACTGCAAGACAGGCAAGTTCCAACAAGTCCATCATTCATTTCGGATGGAATAATACTTGTCCGAGAGTGTTGGAGATTTTGAGATTTCATTCATAAGGTTCTTGAACTTAAGGCTGCAATCTCCACCACTGCAGGATAAACAAATATAACAAAGCAGTAGAAGATTCATCAATGTCAAAAAAAACACATGCACGCAAAGGAAAGCAAAATACTGGGGAAAGGAGGTCTGATTAATCCAAAGACCTAATTCAATCCAACCTGTTTACCACCTAGCCAAGGACCACAGTTATTTCTGATTTACTTAATCACTCCAGTCTATAGAGGACGAACAAATGCACACAAGAATTTCATGCAGAACCTACGTCAGGACATATAGATAAAAGGCAACGGGTGAAACCTTATACGATGCAAGGATGCAATTGCTCTAAGAGCGCTGCGAATCATATCTTCATTGCGATCTACTTCTTGCTTGACAGCATCTTGCTTTGGCTTAAAGTTAATAGTTTTTTGGAGAGGATCCACCAATGAGTCCAGCACTGAAGGAAAGAAAATTTTACATTACATAATGAACTGCAGAAGATCTGAACATTAGGGGGGGGGGGGGGGGCCGAGGGGTGGGAATCAGTAAATTAACTGACCAGCCAGAACAGCAGATGGACACTTGTCCGCAAGCTTTGAGAGGATAAGATGGCAAGGCATCTTAACATCATAATGATCTGGAAAAGCAAAATCCAATTCAGTTAGGAAGGTAATAAATTTAACAAGCACCACATGTTAACCATACTTCTTCAAATTTGCATAAACCAAAACTAAACTCACCATCCAAACCAGATCTAAGATAAGGAACAATAAAAGATGAAGGGTTCACTTGATCAAGACAACTGTCCAGCAATGTGTCCACACATTCAAATGCAGCCTTCCTTAACTCAAGCCCATCATCCACAATGTGCTTAAAAGGACCAAGATCAACTGTCCTGATCAATTCTTTCTGCATCCAGAATTTTCACGTTAAATAAGATAACAACTCAAGACTAACACAGGAAACAAATTAACAAATGATAGAAGGTGTTGCTTAAAACAAGAAGCACAGCAGTATTAATACCATGGATGTCCTATCTTCTGTAATGGCACTCTATATCATACATGCATCAACTGCGTAACAAAGAGATACACTTCAAACACTCAACCAACCTTGATGACAGTTTGGTCATAAAGAAGTGGCAACAGCTCTGGAAGAAGCCCCTTAATCAGGTTTGGCTTATTGTGGGCAAATGTACTTAAAGCCAACACAGCCGCACGCCTAACATGCTGCATGGAGTCATAACAAATCAGTCACCACAAAGTCAACCAACCTAGAACATAAAACAATACTGAAAAGAGAAACAATCAAGAGGGGAAAAAACAAAAAGATGGCATAAACCCAAACACTTAGTTTATCAAGCACTAGAAATCTGAGACTTACCCGGTCATCATCCTTAATAAGCATCAGGAATGATGAGATTTCAGGATATAAAATCTCATCAATCTTCTCTGGCCTCTCAACTACTGAATATTTAACTGCAATGACAACAGTAGCTCTTGTGAAAGCAGCTGGGCTGGTTGTTCGCACCTATAGGGAATTAGGATTAGAAACATAGATATGCAACCCATCAAATACTCTTTACTCATAATCTTATGGAGAAGGCACAGGGTCATTTGACCAGATACCTTAAGTGCAGGAACAAGTTTTGCAGGTTCAATAAGTGCAATTTTACCCAGACACTCGGCTACTACATTACGAACACCCTCTTCCTCGCTTTCACAGTGATTAAAAAGTAAATTAAGTATCTTCTCAACACTCGAATCCTGAAACTCTGCTTTATCTACAGACTGCCTTACTATGACCTGAAAAATGGTTAAAATAAACTTAAACCCAACAGAAAAAACATTTCAGGAAACAAAATCAGGCTCTTAAAGTTCAGAAGAACGCACCTCCTTCAGAGAATGAAGCAAGAGATACTGTTTTTTCTGTTGATTGTCAATCTGGTCCAAAATAAAAGGCAAATACTTGAGCAGGTTACCAACAGCAATATTGCCAAGAGCGTAGGAGGCTGCAGATTTGATCTCTTCAAAAGGAGATTGAAAGGACTCAATGACAATATTCTCTATATGGTCATGAGAGCTAAGATCTTTCCTCCTTCCAATCTCCCCGAGACACAGCAATGCAAGGTGCTGCTTAGCCTATATCATAAGAAGAAAGCAATTATACTGGGCTCAAATAAAAGTTATATAATAATAAAAAACAATAAATCAACTAGATTCAATCAATCTACCCCAAATTTATAACGAGAGTTTGCCTACCACCAAATTGCCTTCATTTTTTAACATTACCAAATAATAATAAATCGTGAAAAGTTAAATAGTCTATCCCTATTTGCTTACAAAAACCAAAACACTGTCATCTGTGAAGATAACCCTAACTGAGTTGTTTTCTTTTGGGAGGGGGACTTACTGAATTTGTACTGCTGTCATCTTTGAGAATTTCAGTTAGCATGTTCACGGTAGATGAACATTGCTGATCACCAGCAGCAAGGCAAAGGACAGCCACACATTGAGCTATTGAATACAAAGCTTGTTTTGCAACCCCACCTGACTGGGGAGATGGTTTAGCACTTGATAGCAGAGAGTCTAGTAAGGTATCGAAACTTGTGTTTGCAGAATACACCAAGGAAGCAAAAAAGTTTTGCAAAGCCTGCAACATCCAACAAAGAATGTTCTCAAACATGTGCAAAGTTTCTAGATCAAGACAAAACACCAGTTAGATAGATAAAATTACCAAAAGGGCTTGCCCCTGCAGCAATGAGCTCTTAATTAACGTTAGTGCTTGTGGAAGAACTTTGTTTCTAACAGCCAAACCAACTACCGGGCTTGACCTGTCTGCCATCAAGGTACAGCAGAGTTCCAGGGCGAGGGCCGTCATATGCAAGTCCGAATCACTGGAAATGGGTATTAGATAGACACTAGGGTTCAGAAACTAAACCACCCAGCCACCAAACACACAAAAATTTGAAAAGAACAAAATAAAATTGGTGGAAGTAGCAAGAGAAACCTTATCAGTGTGGCAAGTTCTACAATAATAACTTCATAAGCAGATGAGCCAATTTTATCTCCATAAGCAACAATTAGGGAATTCAGGGTCCCCAATGTTGCCTGTCTTAGAGGCCGATTAGCCTGATTTCCACAAAGGCAAAGAATATTAGGATTAATTTCATAGGTCTTTGAGTGATTCTAAGAAAAATCTCATAAAACATTTTGTAAAAAACATTATGAATTCAACAACAAATAAATTTCCATACCTTCCTTAAGAATGCAGTCAACTCTGCAATCACTTGCTCCAACACACATGATAGATCTATTTTCAGTGGAGAAGCAGCAATGACAGCAAATGCCTGGATGCAAAACACTTGAGGTCTTAGAAACTTAACACATGTAAATAATAATACGGAGTCCCAAATGTATATCTTCAGAAAAGAAAGGCCAAAAAATAGACATCAGCATACAGATGGCAAACTAACAGTCACAGCCAGTCACAAAAGTGAGCAAAAGAATTACCTTCACAGCTGTAAGTCGAGTGATCTCATTTCCCATCCGATCGACCAATACAGGAAGGCATAGAGGTAGTTCAACATCAAGGTTATCACCAAATGTTGACACAACTAGACCCATGCAAGATATAGCACATTCCTTTACCTCCTGCATAAGAATAGGCATGAGCCACAATACAGACAAAAACAATTAAGAAGTACATATAAAGTAAAATTTCTTAAATTTTACTGACCTGATCTTGATCTTGGTTTGTCAAGCGTGACATTATGGCATTATATATTGGATGAACATAAGGTTTGAAATCAAAACCATCCCCCTACATGGAAGCAAATCATATAAGTAGAGAATGGTTTAATTGGACCACAAGAGTAAGAGTGCCAACTAATTTACCTTAATATTCGGGCGAACGACACGGACAAGTTCCCCACACACCCTTAATGCCTCAGCTGTGACTTTGTAATAGCGCTCTCCCACAGCAGATAAAACAGGACTAGAAAGAGCCTGCAAGAAATGAGTTTATATTTTATAACATCCCCACACCGAATGCAACTTGTGGTCTACTTCACTTGTTTTAAAAATAAGAAACTTGTGGTCTATTTCTCAATATCATATCAGCATATTCATACAAGTTACTGCACTTACCTCGATATAAGGATGAAAAACAGAAGGAGAATGCGAAGCCAGCACCAATCGTGCAAATATAAGAGCTTCAATCTTCAAATTGGAGGTAGAAGACTTATCCTAGAAAAAAATTAAAAGGAACCCCCAAAAAAAGGAAAGGGAACAAATGTTGGTATCAGAAAAAAAAAAAATTATACTAGTTCAAAATACACTTACAATTGGAGACAATTTTACTTACACTTAATGCCTTCTCAATTCCTGGAATGAGTGAACCAATGTGATCAGCCAGGCAATCTGGCAAGACCACCACAAGTTCTTTCAAAACAGAAAACGTGCCAACCTGAAAATAGATAAATGTTATAGTTCATAACATTCCCACAACGGACAATCCAAAAGATACTTAAAAAATCCTACCTTCGTCTTGATAGATTTCTCACGTAGCTGCCTATTTATAGATCTGACAATTTTTGGCACTTCTTGCTTCAATAACCATCTTGGACTGCGAAACATGCCAATAATTTAGCAAAGGCATCTAATAACTCAGAACTAGGACAAGTTCAATTCCCTAGTTAAGAATCTAAGATTTAAAAAACCACACTTAACCAAGCAAATGCTAGAGGCAAAAGAGAAAACAAACTGCATGTACTTTGACACTCAGATAACATTACAAGTTTACAACTAAGTTACCTTTGTTCATTTATCTCAATCTGTCCTTTTGTAACATTTCCAGTCTGCTGCAACAGTTCAATGAATGTATTGAAAACATCCATCTGCAACAAAATAATATCAGATAATTAATCCTGTGAATCTTAATGAGAAGATCCACTGACATTCATTCTGGTTTACCTTCACATTTCCCTCCCTCTCTTTAAACCTGTCAATTAATTTTGGACAAGCCTGCGGAAAAGCAGAAACTGTTTAATGATTTCATTGAAGGACTATCTGAGAATTGAAGGAAATTAAACATCAAATTTCAAGTCCCTAACAAGTAAAATGCAAAATCATAATGTTACAAATATATCAAAAACACGAGATCACACAAAAACGTAATGAGAAGTTTCAAGAGAAATTGCAAAGATACCTCCTCATACAGCTTTGAAAGCATCTCAGGACGGGAAACAATTAATGCTGCTAAGCATTTAGCTGCTGCTCTTCGGACTTTCCAGCTTACATCTTCATCATCCGTATATTCAGTCGCACTCTCACTACAACATAATAAAGCCAGCATGTTTAGAAATCATATAGTGCACATGTGACTCTGAATCAAACATAACCTCAAACAGATTGACAACATACTCATCTTCTTCCTCCTCGTGAGTTTCATCATCAGTATCCTCCTCCATGTTATCAGTGAAGTTCGGGTCATAACTTAGATATTCCAAATTAAGATGAAGAATTTCATCACAATAGGAAGAAATATCCCTGGGGCACCTAAGCAGAAAACTTTCTAATGCCTGCAGTCAAAATAAAGCATATATAAACAAAACCAATATATATGTATAAAAGAATTGGTTTAGACATAACATACCTTTCACATAATCCTGGAAATCTTATGAAAAATACCAACACAACAAAGAAAATCATACATACGGTACCTGCAAGCTGTATTCACGAAGCTCCTCATCATTCTCTGATGCACTTGTGCAGTAATTAATTAGCACTGGGACAGTGTCAGAAAGATGGGGTCCAAAACGATATCCAACAGCACGACTGCACACCATAATATCAAACTAGTTACCAAAAGTAAGTTAACTCTAGACCATAAGCACATTACACGGTATCTAAGACTAAAGTCAGATACTTGTAATCCGTGGGAAACTACGTTGACAGTGAAGTCATGCGTTCCACTCTTTTTTGCCCATGTATGCCCCAACTTGAAAGTCAAGCAAATCAGCACAAGAATGCATACCATAAAGCTCACCTTAAAGCACCAATCATCTGAATATTTGTACGAGTCATTTCTGATTTTGAGCTTTTATTTCTCAAGTTCTGAACAACTTCAACTGTTGCCTTTGCTAACAAATCATCTGACAAGCTCGAAGCAAGAGAAGCTAAAGGCAAAACAATTTGTCAAGTTCAATCTACCATTCAATTTATGAAACAAAACAAGGAAAATCTACATCTAATTTCTCAATACCAATTTCCACAAGTATGAATAATAGTAGTATGCTAGAGCCAAATCAAAGAGGTTTCTACGTACATGGTAATTTATGCATATTTCTTCATAAAATTTGGTTAGTCACAAGCCTCAGAAACTATTAGAATTCAGAAATAAGTACACTAAGAACCCAAACCAGAACCCTTAGTTCTGAATGGTAAACAAAAACCCAAAATAGTTATTTAAAAAAAGAGACTAAATGTGAGTGGCAACAGTCAATCCAAACGGCCTTCAGATCTTCGAAAAAACTAATACATGTTTGAGGTAAGCATAAGTGACTGCAAGGAATCCACTGAATCTTACCAATGCATGACACAGTTTTCTTCCTGACACCAGCTTGAGTGGAACTCAACTGAGACAAGAGGGCACCTAATAGCAGCTCATGGTCGGTTGCCATTAGATTGCCAAACTTATGAAGAACATCACATAAGATATCAAGACTTTCGCATTTTATCTCTTGGCTCATTCCCTGGGATAAATTAGAGCACAACAGATTAGCAAGAAAAACCAAAAGTTGGCATCTAGAAATAGCAATGCAATGGAATAAATGAATGAATTAGATGGAGAAACAGACGATAGCAGAGGAAATGAAAGATAGTATAAATTTATTCTGACTAATCTCCAGTTTTTTATTGAATTTAATCACTAGTTAAGAAGACCTCGATTTGATTCTAAAACTCAAGAATCAATGGAGAAGGAGAGAGTCACTGATCCATTCAACCAAGGGGCATGAATAACTCATTTTCACTAATTTTAATTCTGGTGTTCCAGTCCTTTATAAACATGGCCTATAAACCAGTTTTCCTTCTAAATCAAGTTGGTTTAAGCATCAAACAAAATTTAAACAAATACAAAAAGAGAAAGCACAAATGTCCACATGGAACAAAAACAAAACCAACTTATGTACATCAGTTCTTTGTGCTCGTCAATTTGTAATTTCTAAAGCCTTTTCAATGTTTATACAGCCTTAGTACTTTCCAAAGTGTGATAATTTACAAATTAGAAGCATCTCTAAGGCCATCATGGATATAATTTTCTAGACTACATATGCAAATCATCAATCTTGTTAGGTGCTTCATCTCCAAGTTAGTAGCATCCAACATATCTTATTAAATGATAAAGGGAGTCTTGACTGAAAAAGGAAATAAAGTCGATAATAAAGTGACAAAAGATAAGAGTTACTAACTCACTGGGCCAGTAATTCCATTAATCAACTGTGGCAAAATAGACAGAAGAATAGACTGTGCAAGAGATTGAGTAGAAATTTCAGCAATAATAGTCTTCAAAGCTATGCTTGCAATGTCACGATGCTGATCCTTCTCCTTTAGCAATTTCTCACAAAGTTTATTTGTCATCTCCACAACTCGTTGCTCGCTGACCTTCTTAACTAATGGAGCAAGACTGTGGTATGACATAAAAACAACAAATAAATACTCAAACTAAAAGTTGTATAAATTTGCTACTATAGCATCTGTATCACATAACTTTTTCTATTTTCCCACTCATTTTATCATTGATACAGCGAGAGAACATAAGGCATTGACAGCATGTCATGCCTACTTTTGATTTGTAAACCACTTCAAATTTCAGGGACATGGTACTTGAAATCGTCCATGCCTGAAATTTGCTGGGAGACTTCCATAACATTCTACTAATTTACCTAAAATCTGCATCAATAGGTCTATAGAAACTTATACAAGGTTACTTTACATGCAAAGAAGTACCAAAGCATTATGAGTTTGTATGCTTGTTCATTACAATTCACCAAGAGTTACATAGCAATCACCCAGAACACTGACCAGAATATTTGTACAACTACAACCACAATAATGAATGCTGAATAGAATTAAACCAGATACATATTCCATACCATTTCACAGCCAATCCAGACACATCACCCGCAACATCATCAAGTTGCTGAATTATAATATTTGACAACTTTATCTCTAGATCACCATCAGCTTTAAAATTTTCTTTGTTTAATTCGCTCAACAAATCAGATGTTGCCATATATCTGAAATCCTTATCTTTGCCGGTCATCTGAAAAACAAACTCGAACAAGTCAAAAGGTATCAAACATGCAGCACAGCTGAAGGACGCAACCAACACACATTCATCTTCCTTTAGCCAGAAAACACCTAAGAGGATCACACCTTTTCCAGAATACCGGTCATCGCTAGGTTCGCCATCTTGGCGATACTATATGAAGGGTACTGTGTGCAGCGAACTGAAGAAAAAAATTTATGCTCGCCTATATCAAAATCTGACAAGAAATAAAAAGAAAATTCAAGTGTTAGATAATCAGAGATCATGAAACCCAGTACACATACTGCATGTACATAAAAGAAAAATAAACTACCATATTATTTAACCAACACGAAAAAGAAACCCCAGCGGCCAAATCAATAATAGCAACAAGTTTATAACTCGGAAAAACACCAATTACACAAAATCGGAAAAGTAACCCTAGCGACATTGTCAAACTAAAAGCTAGCGATAAGCAAAGCTATAAAGTATATATAGATTCTATCGGGTAACAATGTATGGCAAACTTCAACGTATTGAGATACACCATCAGACGCATTCGGCAGAAAGCCTCCCAAGTAGTCTATCAAAAATAAATGGTGAAAGAAGGAAAAAACGAGAAGAATAAATTAAATAGAGCGCGGATGGGCAAAAGGGGGAAGATGAAAAAAAGTCGAATCGGTGAAAAGAAAAGTAGAAGAAGAGAGAGAGCTAACCGGCGGTTTGCGACGACCGGCAACTACCGGCGACGAGCTCTCAGTGAGTCACAGTGGGTGGTTGGTTTGGTTCGGAGTTCATTTAGCGTAGGGCATGGTGGAGAGAGCGTTAGGAAGGAACGCCTTTTTATATACGTGGACAATCAAAGCACTGGACCTGTATCCCAAGATCCGCAATATCATCCCTCCACCTGGAACTTTGTATCCCAAACCACGCGCCCAACTAAACATTTTTCTTTTTCTTTCTTTTTTCTTTCTTTACATTGTGGGTTTCTTTTTCTTTTTTTTCTTCTTCTTCAAATTGGTCATGACATTTCTCAAAATCCTGATTTTCATATCTTTCTTTTAAAGATGATCAAATATCATTCTCCATAGAAGTGTTTTTTGATCGGTTCAGAATCACTCCTAAACGAGCCCGTATCATCACTTACCATCAAATTTTGTTTTAAAAAAATAGTGACATGTAATTATGTCAAATACAACGATGAGACATATTTTTTGAAAGACATACAAGTGTAACTTGACACGTGTATATCTCTTTTAATGTTTCATAATTTCCTGCCTTTTGCTCTATAGATATAGACGAAGGAAGGTGGACTAATGTAAGAAATTAGCAATTGAGTTTAAGGGCTGAGAAGTTTGAGTATTTCTCTTTTCGGTCTAACGATAACGCCTCCTATGACTCATCCAAATTGTGATAAAGTGCTTGAGCCCATTCTAGTTTGTTTGATGTGCTGGCCGTGGTCTATTGTGAAATCTAATCGCACGGCCCAAATCTCAATTGGAAGATGCGCTTTCAGGAAAAAAACAAACAAACAGACGAAAAGGAAAGGGAAAAAAAGGAGTGGTGGTCTCAAAATAACTTTTTACAGCAAAGATAAACATTTATTTATTTATATTACAATTTGGACGATACAACAACAAACACTAAAAAATATTCAATACTCCGTAAGAATATTACTATATGAGAAAATAATACAAATATTTATTATTAAAATAATTGTCACCATCTTAATCCACATACGTTCTAATACTTATCCAGATTTCCTTCACTTAAATTTGATCCGTTTCAGCAGCAGAGGCATTTCAATTGCTCTGTATAAATCTCAGAATCAAATGGATTTGAAAATGAAATTGCTATTAATGAATGCACGGTGGAAATCATTAAACAATGATTTGGGTGGTAAGCAGGGTTTAACTTATATACAAATCAGTCACTGCCTTCTTGGCAGCCACCATGCATATTCTTGTGCACGTATTTTGAACACCAAGATGCAGCCAAGAGAATAAACCATTCCAGGAGCAGGAGGACTCTTTTTTTCCTTGATTTTGCCAAGGTATATACGGAGATATTCGTTTGGTGCATCTGTATACGCGTATTGTTTTCATAAATTTTGTATTAAATTAAAAGGCGATAGCAACCCTTTCAATTAATAAGTGCATGCACGTTATCATTCAAGTGTTTGTCAATGCATAAGTACATGCTGCATGCGATGGAAAAGTAATCATGCAGATCGGAGAGAAGAAAGAAATGGTGGAGGACGAGAAGTCGAAGGAGGAGATGACGAGAGTCGAAACTCTGGGATTTAATAAACTGCTGAGCTATGCAGACGCATTGGATTGGAGCCTGATGGTTTTGGGGACGTTGGGTTCCATTGTGCATGGTATGGCTTTTCCAGTCGGATATCTGTTGCTTGGCAAAGCTCTCGATGCCTTTGGGAGCAACATCAATGACACTGATGCCATGGTTAAATCCCTCAACAAGGTAGTGTATGAAAATTAAGTTTAAAAAGCATGCAGTGCAGGCTTGCTTCACATCTCATGAGCTTTGTTGTTGTTTGTAAATTAGGTTATTCCATATGTGTGGTACATGGCCTTCGCCACATTCCCAGCTGGAATACTTGGTAAATATATATATTTCATTTCCAACTAATATTGAACGTCCATGTTAGTAAAAAATTAATTACTTATATATCCTGCTGCTTGCTTGGAGTGGAGTTTTGCAGAAATTGGATGCTGGATGTATTCAAGTCAAAGACAAGTGGCACGTCTAAGATTAGCATATCTAAGAGCAGTGCTTAGCCAGGAGATTGGAGCTTTTGATACAGATTTAACAAGTGGCAAAATCATTACTGGAATTAGTAACCACATGAGTATCATACAGGATGCAATTGGAGAGAAGGTTTAATTCCTAGCTACTCTTGCTCATGAGTCATGACAATTAATAATGAATATTAATATCACTCGCATGCGGCATGCAGTTGGGTCATTTTCTGTCATGCCTTGCAACTTTCTTTTCTGGAATTTTGATTGCTGCCATATGCTGTTGGGAAGTGGCACTGCTTACCGTTTTGGTTGTCCCATTGATTCTTATAATTGGAGCCACCTACACAAAGAAAATGAACGCCATCTCCGCAAGAATGCTTTACCAGTCAGAAGCTACGTCTATGGTAGAACAGGTAACAGCTAGCTAGCTAGACCCTGCCAGTGCCAAACAGCAAAGATACATATTACTATCTAACTGATTCCTGCATGCATCATCATCACAGACAATATCTCAGATAAAAACTGTGTATGCATTTGTTGGAGAAAAGTCTGCAATCGAGTGTTTCTCAGAGTGCATGGGAAAACAGTATTTGCTAAGCAAAGGAGAGGCTCTAACAAAGGGAGTTGGAACAGGAATGCTTCAATCTGTGTCTTTTGGTTCTTGGGCTCTCATCATATGGGTTGGTGCTGTTGTAGTCACTGCCAAGAGGGCAAGCGGTGGAGATATTATAGCTGCTGTCATGAGCATTCTCTTTGGAGCTATGTAAGCAAGGAAGCAAATTTCTATATATGATTGACAGTTCAATAATTAACCTCACTTAATTCGTTTCTATTGAATTTCAGATCACTCACTTATGCTGCACCAGACATGCAAATCTTCAATCAGGCAAAGGCTGCAGGAACTGAGGTTTTCAAAGTGTTAAACAGAGAGCCAGTTATAAGTTATGATTCAAAAGGGAAGACACTTGATAAGATTTATGGCAACATTGACATACATGAAGTGCACTTTTCCTACCCATCCCCGGCCGGAGAGAGTCATCCTTCAAGGATTTTCATTGTCAATCCCAGCTGGAAAGACAGTAGCCTTTGTGGGCAGCAGCGGGTGTGGGAAGAGCACTATCATCTCCCTTGTCGCAAGATTCTATGATCCCTCAAAAGGTCTGTTGTTACCTCCTTGATTTTCAACTCCTGAACCACACAACTAAGTAGGCAGGCTTTTCTTTGAGTTTCCTTGTTGCACAGAGTTCTTCATATTGGTACATGAAATTGATAAATGTACGTACGGATGGATATTCAGGGGAGATTTTGATTGACAACCACAAAGTCAAGGACCTTGATTTGAAGTTCCTGAGGAAAAACATAGGAGCAGTTTCGCAAGAGCCATCACTGTTCGGAGGGACCATCAAAGACAACATGAAAGTTGGTAAGATGGATGCAGAAGATGAAGAGATCCAGAAAGCAGCAGTTATGGCAAATGCACACTCTTTTATATCCCAACTTCCAGATGACTACTCAACAGAGGTCAGCAACTCAGCTCAACTCATTAAGAGTATAGTATATTAAGACATTATGATGATAACTTGTGCATTTTGGATGAAATGGGGGTCCAGGTGGGGCAAAGGGGTGTCCAGTTATCAGGAGGACAAAAGCAGAGAATCGCCATAGCTAGAGCCATTCTAAAAAACCCTCCAATTCTTCTGCTTGACGAGGCAACAAGTGCTCTTGATTCAGAGTCAGAGAAGGTGGTTCAAGACGCCCTTGACAAGGCCATGCAGGGAAGGACAGTCATCTTGATCGCACACAGACTTTCAACTGTCATTAATGCGGATATGATTGCTGTTGTTGAAAATGGCCAAGTTACAGAAACAGGGACGCATCGTAACTTGCTTGACAGCAGCAAATTCTACAATAACTTGTTTGCTATGCAGAACCTCAACCCCGTTCATGAGTCAAGGTTAGTAATATTAATTCACACTTGAAAATCTCCCTTGCTTAATGCTTACACACGTAACGTAATAGCAATAAACCATAACAACCTAACTAACCGTTATACAATGCGGACTGAAAAACAGAGACACTAGTTCCTCTCAAGAACCTGCCAACACCCAACAGATTTCGCCCAAAGAGATAGAACAAGCCAAGGAACCTAGGGAGCCTGACAGCCAGCTTAAGGAGTCTCCAAAGCATGAAGAACAGGAAAGAGGAAAATCAGCTATATTCTTCAGAATCTGGTTTGACTTGAACAAGCGAGACTTTGGAAAGATTGCCCTTGGTTCCTTTGCAGCAGCTTGCTCTGGCATATCAAAGCCTATCTTTGGGTATTGCATTATAGCAATTGGAGTAGCATACTACGAGAACAATGCTAAGAGGGAGGTCGAAAATTATTCAATCTTCTTTTCTCTAATAGGATTTCTTTCAATATTCTCTCACACCATGCAACATTACTTCTTTGGAATGGTTGGAGAGAAGGCCATGACAAACCTGAGACGAGCTCTCTATTCAGGTATCATACAGTCCTGCCCGTAACAATCATCTCATATTTTCAATTCTGCTTCAAGAAGGTAATACAAAACTACAAATTAACACCCATCCATTATAATCTTGCAGGTGTACTACGCAATGAAATCGCATGGTTTGAGAAACCTGAGAACAACATTGGACCGCTTACTTCACGGATCATCAATGACACCTCAATGGTTAAAACCATTATTGCTGATCGTATGTCTGTTATTGTTCAGTGCATCTCCTCCATACTGATTGCAACAATTGTGAGCATGGTTGTTAACTGGAGAATGGGCTTGGTAGCTTGGGCTGTAATGCCTTGCCACTTCATTGGTGGTCTGATTCAAGCCAAGTCTGCTAAAGGATTTTCAGGTGACGCAGCTGCTGCACATTCTGAACTTGTTACTCTTGCTTCTGAGTCTGCAACCAACATAAGAACCGTCGCATCCTTCTGTCATGAAGATCATATACTCAGAAAAGCCAAAATATCTCTGGAAAACCCCAGGAGAAAGTGCAGGAGAGAAAGTATTAAGTACGGCATAATTCAGGGTGTTTCCCTTTGCTTATGGAACATCGCACATGCTGTTGCATTGTGGTATACAACAGTGTTGGTTGATAGACATCAAGCAAGCTTTAAAAATAGCATAAGATCATACCAGATTTTTTCTCTTACAGTACCTTCAATCACAGAATTATGGACACTGATTCCCACTGTCATCTCTGCCATCAGTGTGCTAACTCCTGCATTCCAGACCCTTGACCGCAAAACTGAAATAGAACCAGCTATACCAGAAGATTCAAATCTTGACAGAATCAAAGGGAGCATCGAATTTCAAAGTATCAAGTTTAATTACCCTTTAAGACCAGAAGTAACGGTCCTGAACAACTTCAGTTTGGAAATTGAAGCTGGAAGAAAGGTGGCCTTTGTTGGCCCAAGTGGAGCTGGGAAATCTTCTGTATTGGCCCTTCTGCTCAGATTTTATGATCCTATGGAAGGAAGAATACTCATTGACAGAAAGGAGATAAGGGAATATAACTTGAGATGGTTGAGAAGACAAATAGGGTTAGTTCAACAAGAGCCTCTTCTTTTTAGCTCCTCAATCAAAGCCAATATCTGCTACGGGACCGATGCGGCTTCTGAGACTGAGATTGTGGAGGTGTCTAGGGAAGCAAACATAGATGAATTCATAAGTAATTTGCCTGACGGATATGAAACAGTTGTTGGGGAGACGGGCTGTCAACTTTCAGGAGGACAAAAGCAAAGAATAGCCATAGCTAGAACACTGCTAAAGAGGCCTGCAATTTTGCTCCTGGACGAAGCAACAAGTGCCCTTGATGCTGAATCTGAGAAATCTGTTGTGAGTGCACTGGCTGCGATAAATTTGAGAAACAATGGGGGCATACTGTCAAAAACCACACAAATTACAGTCGCACATAGGCTTTCCACAATAATAAACTCAGATACCATTATTGTCATGGATAAAGGCGAGATTGTGGAGATAGGTTCCCACTCAGCCCTGATAACAGCATCTGAGGGAGTTTATTCAAGATTATATCAGCTACAGAGCTTGGCAGGAGAGTAACATATTACATACAGTTGCCTTGGAGATGTGCATACAGCAAGGGCACTTTAAAAATCCTTAGGACTATATATTTTTCTTTAGGAGCTTAAAGTAATATTGTTGTAGCAATTTCGTATTAAAAAGGGGGTGGGACGAGGTTAATGACACAATGAATTGTTGAATAGAGAAGCACAGAAGTTGCAACACATATTCCTATTTATTGATAAATGAATAAATTTGTTCTCAAGTTCAACGGATGATGCCATATGGACTAATGTATACAAGAGATACACTCCCGGATGGAATCAACAAAACTTAAGCAAATATTAGACAAACAGGTAGTCATTCGCTCCATCAACATCAACTAAGAATATAAGAGTGTTCCCTTGAGCTCCAGCAGGCTTTATTCCTCACCCTCAAAAGTAAGTACACCCCAGAAAGCAAGCATAAGGGAGTCACTTTTCGTGCTGTGTCTCCTGCCAAATCTTCCAGGCAGCTAAAAAGCAACTCAAATTGATCATAATGATAACCAAGATAGCCTAGATGAAGAGCTTGTAAAACGCCACAGCATCCTAGCATCTGAAGAGTAAGAAGATCTGAATCCCTGACTCTCTGGCCATCTTGCACATATGAAATCCACTAACAGTAACACATTTCCTCAAAATCAATCCATCATTAGTCAGGATCATTTGTAGAGAAGAGGTCAACACAGAAACTGCAGCCGGAATTTCTTCAGAAATCAAATTGTCTTTCTAAGGGTGGGGGAAAGCCTTAAAACAGTGAATATCAAATCATTCTCTTTTAGGCTGCGTTAATTTCAACCATATCTTATCTTTCCCTGTCCTGTCAACACTCACTGCATATAAGTGAATACTAATATAGCCACTTTTTCCTCTGTTCATATATATTCAGAAGGACTGGAATCCAGATCGCAAATGTTCAACAGGTTCCTCTAGAACTCCAGAAAAACACTTTCTATTGTCTTGAGCAACTCCACTTCCTCCCGATTTGCTATTCCAGTATCAATATAACACAACTGAGATAAAATTATTGCATCAAGTCCAGTCCTAATGAGTAGTCAAACCAAAGGCAAATGTTATATTTAAATAATCATTACCTGGTACTGTGGCTTTTTCAGTGTGTGAACCCCTCTTTTGATGAACTTCTGCCATCCAACCTTTTGTTTCAGTGATCTTTCCAGATCTGCTGTTCTCTGTAATTATGTGTCACAAGAGTGAAAAGACAATTGTATTCAATAATAAATTGCAAAATACATATGTTGAACCTAAGATGCACCACAGATTCCTACGAATTGATGGAACATTACATGGCCAGGGTCCAAAATTAAGAGATTGTGCTGCTGTATCCCATTATGTTGACGTTTCACTTGAATCCCAACAACCGTTCTCGAATGTCCATCGTGTTGGAAGTACAAGGGTCTGCTCAAAGAACCTCTCTACAAATTAGAACAAAATATAAAAATAAAGCGTGCACTCTTAGTACTATAGCTACTAACTGAGATAGAAACTTACGTTTTGTCACTGACAACAACCTGACAATTGCCAGATTTGGTAAAAATTTTATCAGAAAAGTAGTTCCAGATCCAATCAATGAGAACCTGATGACCCTTGCTATTCCTTGTAAACTTATTTCCCAAATTCTCGTTACTTATGCTACCCAACGAGTCACCAAGAGGAATACTAGAACATCCAGACTTTTCATCCCCACTGGAACTTGCTTGGGAAACATCATGATTCCTTGCCAATAGATACCTATCCATCGGGCCACAAACCTGAATTGCTTTCCTCTTTCCGCCATTATGTATTCTCTTTACTTCTTTCCCAAGACTTGAACCAGGAAGCAAAGGATAAAATGATTCAAGTTCCTTGGGACCAAAATCTACTATTCTTGCTCGAAGCCCAAAAGAACGGAAAAGGGCAGCACATTCAGTAGTTCCAATCCATTTTTTTGAGCCATAAATATTATTAGCAAAATGATCAGAGCCAAGTTCATCAAATCCCTTTTCCCAAGCAATCTCAAGCCACCTTTGGAGAGATGGAATATCAGGAACAAATCCCGAACCACCAAATAAAACCTCCCGAGCTTTGTGCCTTTGCATAAGCAAGTGAGAGCTAAGCATTTGGATGTTACGCCACCCACAACCCCACCCAACGTCCTCAGATGGAATGCTCTGAAAATGATCAATATAACCGGACACAATACTGGTTGTATTTCCACGTTCTGACTCCAAACAGTCTCTCAGCAAGGCCATCAAGCCATGTTCAATTTCGTAGAAAGTGGTCCTAGTCTGTAAAGAAATCAAGGAAGAGACTTTTTCCTCCAGGCTAATTTGTGCATCACATCTAGAAATCGGCAAGGCACTGATTGCTTGACTATTCTGCGGGCGTATCCAGTACGAAACTAAGAAGTTAGTAGACTGAACTTCAGATTACAACTTAAAAGAAGACTATAGAAGAAGAAGAAAACAAAGTTGCTGTCCAACCATTTGTTAACAAAGACGTTTCTCTTTTCCCTGAGAAAAACGAATAAAAATCCTTTCTTTCTTATAAAAACCCAAGAAACTTTTGTTTTCATATATGATTTGAATGGGCAAGCCATAAGAAGAGCAAGTAAACGAGAAAGTAAAAGAGTACCATGGATGATGATGATGGAGGTGAAGAAGGGGCGAGAGCAAGTTGTTGGGCAAATTCCAAGTCCCTTGCCAGTTGTTCATCTTCATCCTCGACCTCAAAGTGACTGTTGGCATGCCTGCAACAATTCATTTTATTTACAAATCACATACATAACCACAATCCAGAAATTTAAAAAAAGGATTAAATTTCTTTGCTTTGCTGCAAATACTTATGCAACTATATATTATGTGTGTATGAGTTGCGCATTATAATACCACTCAAGTTCTGAAGATGGAACTTCCAAATGACAGAATGGGCAACACGACGGATCCATGAAATAAATTTTCTCCGAAATGAGCCAAACAGCGGGAAGAAGAAGAAGAAGAAGAAATGAAAGAAAATTGTAAGCTCTCCTAGTTTGAATTGCGTGGGCGTTCGTTCATCTTTCTTTCCCGGATCAAGCCAACCCGACTCTGCTAAAAGGATCGGATGGGATTCGGGACGGGGCTGTAATGGGCCTGACTGTGTGCTACAGCCTGTTACAAATATAGTGGAATTGGGCCCATAATGTTATATGATTTTTTTTGGCGATAATTCTTTCTATTTTGTTTTCAAAAATTAATAATAATTATTAGTTTAAGCATTTCCCCATCTCCTTTTTCAAGTCAAGTTCGGTTCTGTAGGAGATTGAAATTTGAATATACGTTGATTGAAATTTAGTTGTTTTCAAAATTATTATTTAAATAAAAGGTGATTAACTGCGATTATTCCATTATCAAGGTGGCAAATTCCAAGTTTTTCTGAGAGAGACAGAGACAGAGAGAGAGTAATGATCAATAAAATTCAGTAAACTACTTTAATGATGGTAAACTAGTTATCAGTCATGATATTTACAGTCAGTTAGTCCTCCATTCAGGGCATTCACAGGAAAATGCATGTTCTTTTCACAGCGTGGCAGTGGTTGCTCCAGTTATACACACAGCAATCTTTTTTAACTGGGGAGCTCAAGCTGCCCAAGCTTCCCTCTAACACAAGAAATACAAGTAACCCACCAATGACCAAAGCTGCAGTATCGTTATGCTTCTTCTTTAGCAAGCACCCTCATTCCACTCTTTGATAGTAGAAGGTCTTTCATTTCTTTATAACTTCTGAGCTCCTCCAGCGCATCAGATGTCTTCCGAGGCATAAAGAAACCAGAAGCTGTAGC
Organism: Prunus fruticosa; assembly: GCA_018703695.1. Lineage (NCBI taxonomy): Eukaryota > Viridiplantae > Streptophyta > Magnoliopsida > Rosales > Rosaceae > Prunus > Prunus fruticosa. The sequence goes on along the minus strand of CM031918.1, from coordinate 59,113,103 downwards.
AACTCCTCCCTCGTGTTCAGGTTTCACAGACTGGGATGAGTAACAACTTGAATCTTGGCGCAGAGGTGGAGCTGTCCTCAGCATCTGAACCAGAACGCCAACCGCAGCATCATGTGATTTTCTGCCTATTGGCAATGACTGTGATGTATACTCAGAAGCTTTTCTGCCATCGAGATTTTGACTGCACCAAAACACGAATAGAGAAACATAAGTAAGATACTAAGCAAGTAAGCTACGCATATTTGCAACAAGCAACATACTAAATGTAACCTCAGATCAAGTGCATAAGATAAGGCTAGAAAACAAATGCATGGCATATCAATTCAAGTCAATAATAGTAAATAACCCATCGTAAATAGCGAACATCTTATCCGTTTCATCCATTTCAATATACTTGAATTCTTAGTTTTATATTTTGAATAAGTAATATAAAAGCATGCATAACTTCTTGATGCATACAAGTAACGGCAGAATACCCAGTCAACTGTCTTTTGAAAATTTGACAGTTGCTTATCTCCAATTGGGCCAGCACTAGGAAAGCAACTGTCATTTCAATATCAGATTTTGGTGGCATTTCTTGCAGCCAAAGTGAGTCCCTACACGAGCTGAACCAGGAAAATGATAGATCCTGATGGGTAACCATGATCATGCAAATAAAATGCATTGTTTTTTCTATTTGTATCACAGGGATTCAACCATGTTGTGTTTTTTGCTGCTTCTTTTCTCCGTCATAAAAGTCAGCAATTCAAGAGGCCCGGAACACATAACCATTAGAGTGAGAAACAGAAAAAAGATGCATCCAGAAAAGTAGCCACAGCAATTGTGAAGGAAACAACTTCAATATAAATAATACCATTACTCAAATACAAATTTCCTTTGGCCAAAAATGGGCCATGACTGCGTGTATAGATTTTAACAAGATTAATTTAAGTACCTGACTTGAGAATCTGATGTATCAACATCATCCACGTTGAAAGGACATGAGAACTCAAAACCGTCCAAATCATCCTGGAAAGATAATCTACTGGAGCTTCTAGAAAATCCAACACGTGGTGAGCCACTAGAAGACAACAATCCAGAGAACCGCCCTGAATCATCTTTACTGTCTTTCATCACCTACGAAACAATAATGAATGGTCTTACTAGAAAGAATGAAACAAACAGTTAACTTCAAGACTATAAATGTGGAGCGAAAAAGCTGCTAAACCAGAAAACAGGGACTACCTTCTGACCAACCATATGATTTGATGTTCCAGGGAGCATCTCACCGGCCCTTGAAGCCTCTAATTTTCTAAATGCTCTGATTACTGATGGAGACTCTTGAGAGGAAGCGTCATTCCTTATGCTTCTGGGTGAGAATGGAGGAAGAGAATTTCTACTTGGATCAGAAAATTGGGGGACGGGTATCTAGGGCTTCTGCTCCCCATTGGAAGAGGGATACTAACAGGGGCAGTTCCTGAACGATTCGAGTTTGCATAGGATTTAAATTTCCACTGGACAAGTATGTTGGGGGAGATGGGGATGGAGATGGCGAAAATGGAGGTGAAAGCTGATACTCATCATGACTCATATTTCTCCGATGACCACCTAGAGGTCTATAGTTTTGAACTCTGTTAGCAAATGTATCAATAGGAGGAGATCCAACGTCATGTGACATTGGAGGTGCACGATATGCAGGTGGAGATCCGACTAGGGGTTTATTGTGAGTAAAAGGAGGTGGCCTGTAGAAGCCACTTGTCCAGCTGTGTGGGCGTTGAAGTGGCACAGTATATGGCGGTGGTATTCCTCCTCGCGGAAAGGAAGTTGCACGAACACCTTCTCTGATGAGGGGAAAGACCTCAGGGGGTCAGTGGCAGGACTACCAACATAATCTGTAATTATCCTTGGTGGCATTGGTGCTGCAGGCTCAAGATTGAAATCAGATAGTGTTGAGATGGTAAGTCACAGATAAAGAAAGGCGGCCAGGATGAGCCTCTACAGGAGCAAAACTGTACTCCTCCATTAGTTCCTCC